>JAINUV010001434.1:0-10000 GCA_020205505.1 Panax japonicus
AAAACAAGCCCCATGTGCATGGTATGGATAGTTTGCGGAATACTTGACTTGCTGTGGCTATGTTTCATCAAATGCTGATGCAAGTTTATTTGTGAAAAAAAGATCAAATATGCATGTGATAGTCTTATTGTATCTGACGATATGATTGTTTCCGGTAACAATGAAGAGGAGGTTTTGAGGCTAAGAGAAGAACTTGCCATTCGAATCTTGGAGAGCTTTCTTACTTTCTTGGACTGGAGGTGACAACTTGCAAAGGTGGTCTGTTTGTCTCTCAAGAGCAGTATGTGAAAAGGATTCTGAAAAAATTAAACATGCAGTGAAGCCTATGGTCCAATGGAGCAAAATCTCAAATTAAAAGCTGATGATGGGTGTGAGCTCCAATAATCCTATTGTTTATCGAATGCTAGTCAGTAGCTTGCTCTATTTGACTATAACCCGACTTGATATCTGTTTTGCTGTTGGAGTGGTGAGTCAATTTATGCAGAAACCAAGGAGACCACATCTTGATGCAGTAAAACACATTCTTCGTTATTAATCCCACACTAACTCCTTTGGTTTGATATACAAAAGAGGTGCTGATTTTATACTCAAAAGGTTTTGTTGACGCTGATTGGGCAGGGGAATAGGGGATCCATCTACTTGATGTTCATCAGGTTACATCTTTTCTACCGGTTCAGCCGCTGTTTCGTGGTGTAGTAAGAAGCAACCAACAGTGGTTTTGTCAAGTACAAAAGTTGAATATAATGCTGCAACACTTGCAACTCAAGAGTCCATTTGGTTGAAAAGGCTCATAAAGGATGTTTTCTTCCTTTCGAAGAACCTGTGGAAATTGAGTGTGATATTTAAGTGCCATTCTGTTGGCCTCGAATCCTAATTTTCATGCTAGAGCAAAACACATCAAAGTGCATTATCATTTTATCTGTGATTAGGTTCTTGATGGAGATATTCATCTTGCAAAAATCAACACAGATAATCAGGTGGCAGACATATTTACAAAAGCTTTGCCGAAGGCTAAGTTTGAAGCATTTCGGGGACAGCTGGGCTTGGTTTAAAGAGTTAGCATCAAGGGGGAATGTTGAAAATTGTGTTGCTAATTTTTATGGTTTACTTCAGTAAATTAGCTCATGAATACTATTTTAGTTTTCCAAAACTCATGTACACAGTCCTTTAGTTTTCCCAAGTGTCTTCTAGATTATTCATGAGTCTGATTCATCATTACTGTCTATAAATATGTATGTACTGCTTGCAGAATTTTCAAGAGAGAAAATAATAATTGAAAACTCCTCGAGTGGTTCTCTTGTATAGAAAAACTGTCTGTTTATTCTTGTTTGGTTAATATGTCTGTGTTCTGGTGGATCCAGACACACATATATAAAGAACCTATTTTTCTCTTCAAAATGTTCTAAAAATAGGTGACAGTGTCGTGTCCTCTTAAGGATCCAACTAGTGGAAGTTGAGAATCCATGCAACATTGCTATTGTGTGTGTGTAATTATATATACGATAACAACTGCAAATCAAATTGTATATATCTCTGTCTGTCTGTCTATCTATCTATCTATCTATCTATCTATCTATTTAAGTATCTATCTATCCATATATAAATTAATGTGTAAATATATAGAACTGGGGGACTATGTTATGAAATGCGTCAATCTATAGGGGATTTAACTGTAATTTTACATATTGTATAACCGTGAACAAATATCTCATACCCAGATTTCTTTTTTGTCGCATTTTTTTTAAAAATATATCTTTTTCCCACTGAAGAGGAGTAGCCACAAATCAGCGACGAGGAGAGAAAAGAGATAGATGTGAATCAGACAAGCGACAACTTAGCGATAGACTATGTCTCCAATCTACGCCGATCAACACTGTTCATTGAGGATCAATGTTTTCAGCATTGAGAACTTCATCACTTCTTTTTATATCCTTTTCCTTTTTTTTTCTTTTCTTGTTTCTCTTATCTTCTCTCTGGTCTTCAATCTTTCTCTAGTCTCCAGTCTTTTAACCTGTTATGGTGAACCAGCTTAAAGAATTGATGATAAGAGGAATTCTTATATGTAAAAAAGGATATGGCTTAATTAATCGATAATAAAAGGAGATCTTATTGTCAATGTATTATATTTACTTGCAATTTGTTGTACATATTATTAGTTGCATATGGAGCCTTTTTTGATTCTTAATTCTTAGTGCAAATTTTGAAATTGTACACGGTGATTATATATGGCATGATAGTTTCTCATTTTGCAAGAACTTGCTTGTGTTCTGTTTTTTGTTTCTTTACTATTATCGACCTTTTGGATTTACTTTTTTTGTTCTTTTTCAGAAGAGATTTGGCTCTGCATCTTAAGTCTTTGATGGGACCATGGTGGTATTCTCAGTTTGATCCTGTTAATGATGTTTCCCAAGCTGCAAAACGATCACTACAGGTTCGTTGTTCTTTTTCTTTACCTGTAAAAAGTAGTTGTTACTATGTATGCCACTGAGTAGCATAACATCTTTCTACATGGGATAGGGGATGGAGGTAGCTTCTCCCAAGAAAGACTAATTATGACTACTGTATGTAAAGGCTAACAATTTAGTTCAGACTTGCTTGAAGTAAAGGATTTCGGTAATTGATATCCTTTACTATAGGCAGTCATCAACCGCATTGTTAGCCTTTACATATGGTACTTAATAACAGTCTTGCTTCAAAGAATGTAGTTGAGTCTTGCCTGAATAACGGACTGAAAGCACTTAATCATGTTTAATTGAAAGTGGATATGAAATTTAGTAGTTGCGAAATTCAGAATTTTATTTAGGGTTACCATCCGTGGCAACCGGTTGTCACAGGTATTATTCCAGTAATCATAATTTGCACCGTTGATCACGAGATCGAATGGCCCGGATTGAAGTCAATTTTCCACCTGCCGCTAGAGGCTCTAGCGGCAGCAACATAGCTTCTAGCGGCAAAATGGATTACGAAAATACCCCTCAAATACCCCTTGCTACACTGACTGTTGCTACAAGCTTTGGCGGAAGTGTAGCTTTTTTATTTTAATTCCCCCTCCTTTAATTAGGTGCATTGCTTGACAGGCATGCATAGTTGCATTTATTAGTATGAGTTTTGGTTCATAATATATTAATATTAAAAGGCTTAAATATGAATTAGTACCCTAAACTATAGGCCATATTCCACTTCGGTGATCCACCTTTCAATTTTGTCAATTAGATGATTAAACTATTAATTTTTTCAATTGCAACAAATTGAACATGTCACGTCAGAAATTGCTGACGTGGCTAATTGTGTGGGGCCTTAAGAAACTGGTGTGGCAAAAAAAAAAATAGTTTTTTAATCATGAAATAAACAAATTTGATTTAACTAAATCACCATGCTGTCACTAGAAGTCATGTTGCTGCTAGAGCCTCTAGCGACATGTGGAAAATTGACTTCAATGCGGGCCATCTGATCTCGTGATCAACGGTGCGAATTATGGTTGCTAGAATAGTACCCGTGGCAACCGGTTATCACGGATGGGAACCCATATATATATATATATACTTTTGATCTCTCCTCCCTTTAATTTAATAATTTTATAATTAACTTGGACAAGCATAAATTATGAAAATTTAAGGATTAACTATAATACATCAAAACTTTTTGAGCAAGCATGAATTATGAAAAACTTATATCTTTACAATAATTTATAAAAACCTCTTCATCAATTTAAAATCACTTGAGAACTAAGCATGAAGGTATTCCACTAATGAAACGTGAAGGCGAGACCATTAATTTATTAAAGCACAAATAATAGAAGAAATAAAGAATATTAATTATGAGATATTATTTAGCTTCATCATCATTCTAGATCTAACAAGTTAGCTAGACATGAATTAAAAAGTTAGAAAAGAAGAAGATTCAATATAAAAATATAAGCAAGAAATACTCCCTTCATTAAGATTCTTCAATAATTGTACAAGAAGTATTGTAGTTCTACTCCTACTCCTAACCTAAAACTAGTACCTCAAAATCTTTCTTGGTAATCCTAAAACTATTTATAGAAGTAAGGCTTTAATTATATTCCTTGTAGGATTCAACTTCCTAGACAATCAGCTTCTTTCAAATAGATCTTATAGATGAACTTTCTTTTCCTTTATTGGATTTGATTTGCACGCAAAGATTGTTCCATCTCCTTCCTTTTGACTCTTTCTTTCCATGAATTGGAGTATTAAATATTATTGATCATCAAAATTTTGACTTTATGGTAATAAAATATTAAATCCTACAAAATAAAATAAAATATATTAATTAAGTAAATTAATATAATAAAAACTAACTAGGGATAATAATATGCATGAATTATGTATCAATATTTTTTTTGGTATGTAGGCAAATATTATTGTAGGTAAGGTCCAACAAAATTTATTGTCATGTTGCAAGATTTAAGTTCCTATAAGTGACTAGATTCTTTATCTTGGTGTCACAAAGATTCCAAGATGTTGTGCAACTTTAAATCTGATGTCGTAGGATGAGGATGAGAGCACAAGGGGAGAATTCTAAAAACTCAGCAACTGGTACATTTCATCACCCATTTGAATGAAGCAGAACTGCATTATGATTATGAGTATCAAGAACACTACTAATTTTTTTTCAAACAACTATCAATTAGAATACTTAGGAAAAAGGAAAGGGTATAATAAAGTGCTGGGGATGATTCATGAAGGGAAGGTCTGTATAAACAAGTTTAGCAAATATTAAGCTAAAATGTGTATTATGTCCATAAACACATGCTATTATAGGTTGATGTCAGGACTAACCCTAGTCTTGACTTTAATTTGAATATCAAATAGGATATTAAATCTCAATTTAAAGATTCAGATCCAACCGCAACTATGGACTGTAGCTGATGTAGAAAAATAAACTGACTATGGGGTAGTAATGCAGAACTTATGGCGATCAAGTGCAGAACAATGCTGATTATGAGTTGATTTACCAATGAACGTGGGTGTTTAATGAGGATCTATAGCTAGTGTAGTTTACGACTGACAATAAGCATGTAGTAAATAGTAATGGTAGTGATGAAATAATGCAAAAGCAATGATGTAATATTGAGGAACAATTATATTATTGAGGAATTTAGCTAAGTAGTGAAGGATTTAGTAATGGAAACTAAATACAACATATGGATATGCCATTCTTCAATTCATTTCATAGATGATTTCATAAAATATATTCTTAGTTTATTTGTACGAGGATAAGTAGTACATTATTCTAGAATTTTATTTATGGTAGATTATTAATTAGGATTTTGTTTAGTATTTTTGTTTAGTTTACCTGTTTTTAATATTGGTTATTTGGGTTGGAATCAAATAATTATAATTTTAATATTGGTTAAACCATTTTCAAATTTCAAGCTTATATTTATTATGGCCCAATGAAATAAATGGCTTAATGTATTAATTTTTTATCTTTATCTTCTTATTCTAATTTCTTATATATTCTCTCTAAATTTTTTATACTCTAAAATTTTTACAATACCTTCTCTTTCATTTTTTTGTACTCTTTAAAATTTTGTACATTCTTCCCCTTTAAAATTTTATACTCACAAATTTTATGCTCTCTAAAATTTTATTATGGTCAATAAGTTTTGAATTGTAAGCCTATTGTTTCTCTCTCTCTATTCCTCTCTCTCTAAGTTATGAGTTAGATAATACGAACTGGGTTTACTCTCATGTGCCATATTCTCCTTCCTTCTCCTATGGTTTTGAGTGGCAATTTTCAATCAGACTACAGTTTGGAGTGGTTCTAAAAAGAAAAAGTGGAGTAAAGAGTTGCATGAGCTTCAGTCATCAGTGAACTATGGGGAGGTCTTGGGAAGGAGAGGCGGTCTTATAAAATATTTTGTATGAAGATTGTAAGTTGGACGCGAGAGGTCTAGGTAATAGGCTCAAGTGGAGGTTGATTAGAGAGTTAATTTCTAAGGCTTCCCCTTGATGTATCTTTCTTCAAGAGTCTAAATTGGAGCTGGTTACTGGTATGATGATTAGGAATATTTGGGATTCGAGGTTTAAAGATTGGGGTTTTCTTCCATCTTGTAGGGCTTCTGGAGGTATTATTGTCATTTGGGATAAGCAGTGTGCGACTATTCTCGAGTCTGTTTTGGGCACATATTCAGTTTTTGTTCATTTAGAGATTAAATGGCATGTGCATTGGTGGTTTTCTTCGGTGTATGGGCTTAATCAGCCTAGAGATAGATGTGCTTTCTGGGACGAGCTTTATGATCTTTATGGGCTTTGTTCTCCTCGTTGGTGTATTGGTGGAGATTTAATTGTTATTAGGGTTTCCTTTGAAAAATTTGGTGGGTCAAGAACTACTACGAGTATGAGGGGGTTTGATAAATTTATTAGAGATTGCAAATTAAGCAATGTTCTAAAAAGCGCTAGGCGGCCGGCCGAGGGGGGCCTAGCGCCTAGGGGGCATAGGCAGGGTCTGGGCGAGATTTTTTATTTTAAGCCAATTTTAATATTTTATCTTATATTTATCCAAATAAAACAATAATATAAAACAAAACAATCTATAATAAAGATAATTAAGGCCTTTGCTTAAAGTACAAACACATATCTATATTACTAATGTCAAAGGTCAAACACAAACATGCAATTGTTCAAAGTTCAAACATATTTTAACGTATTATTTTTATTCATAAACAAGATTGCTATTAATTAATATAATTTAAAATTTCAAGAATTTAATTCAATATTAAAACTCAAGAAACTAAACATAAATTTAAGAATTATATTAAATTAAACTAAATATTACAAATGTATCATCATTTATATAATTTGAAGTTGGCACAAGTTCAAAAAATTACAACTATAATAAAATTATCCATTTTGACTTGATATTGTTCACTTCTTGTTGTGATTTGATATATTACAACCTGTATTATGAATATGGTAAATCATTAGTAAAATAAATATATCAAGATTTGGTTTGGGTAGTTATTAAAATAAAAAAAACTCTCCGTCTAGGCTCCGCCTAATTTCTTGAAGGGATTTTTTTGCCGCCTTGAGCCTAGGTGAGGCGCTAGGGGGGCCCAACGCCTAGGCGGTGCGCCAAGGGGGCCAAGGCGGGGATTTTTAAAACACTGAAATTAAGAGATATTGCTCTTTGTTCTACCTACATGCTTTGTTGAGTTTTCTTTTTACCTTTTGACCTTTTTAATTTCTGGGCAAGAAAAGTTCTCATTTCTTCTACATGCTTCATCTGATTTACATAACAATTGCATAGGCAAAAGAAATTTACGTTATAGCAAATTATTGTTCAATTCTGAAACAGGCAGCTTTCCCAGTACAAGAAAAAAGACTAGATGCTTTAATGTTATGTACGACTGAGGTTTTTATGTATTTAGAAGAAAATCTCAAACTCACTCCACAGAGTATGTCTGATAAAGCAGTTGCTTTTGACGAGGTGGAAGAGATGCACCATCAGGTACAGTCTGCAAAATCATATTATCTTTCTCATAAATTTATCTGTTTCTTCAATTTATAAGAAATACTCCCTCCGTATAACAAAAATGTCTCATTTGCAAATATTAAGGATGCATTTTGTTCGATGCTTATCCCTTAAAAAATAAAGTTGTTAGCTTAGTAGTGATGGCATGATAATGAATAATATGACAAACTTGTGGACATTGTTTCATTATATACTACTATCAGTAAAAATAGAACTCCTTTTGTGGAATGGAAGGGAGTATATGTTTCTTCTTCATATTCTGTCTTTTTTTGGGGGTATACTGCTTGTACATCTGGTGCTTTCCTTTAATACTATATTACTATATAGTACATACGAAAAAAAAGAGTATCTATTTTCCATATAACATTACGTGTTTGTAATTTTTCGAGATTAAGTTAAAGAGTATAAACTTCATTACTGTGTACATGATTCTTATGGAAATGTTCTGTAATTTCTTAAATTACGTTTAGATAGTTATTTGGGATTTCAGGCATTGGCATCTTACTTGATTTAACTTAATATTGCTAATCGGAAAAATATTGTAGATACATGGTTTATTGTCTTTTTTTATTGTATCCAAAAAAAGAAAAAAAAAGATTGAGTTTCTTTCCAGTTCGCACTGTGGAGTAATAGGTGTTATAGATAGCTTTGAACTTCGGGAAGACAACCAATAATATTTTGTGTCTGTATAAATGAATAAATATCAAATAAAGGAAAATCTAATGTCATTAGTGAACATATTTACATTAAGGAGAAGATTTATTAGAAAAGAGAGGAGAAACAGAAAAAGGAGAATGATAAATCATCCTAAAAAGAGAAGTACAAAATTTAAAAGCCCTTGTATGGCAGTAGGTCAGCCCCAAGTTGCTGAACAAATAAAAAATTTGTAATTTCTCCAAAAGTCCCCATGGCAAAAGCAATCACTGAAAATTTAAGCATTCCTTTTCCATACAATGACCCCAAAGAATAGCAAAACAATCACATTGCCAATGCAACTTTCCCATCTTTCTTCCTTCCTTCCAAAGCTGCAAAACCTGGTAATAACCAAGTCTCCAAGAACTCCAAATGATGAACACCACAATTGCCATGCTGCAGGAAAATGGAGAAACAAGTTGGGACTAGTCTCACCGGCCTGCTAACATCACACATTTGTGGAAAAACCTTGTAATGCCTGGCACGCTGGAGAAAATTATAATAGTGAGCCTATCAACGACCAAAGACCAAACAAAACCCTTAAAAATCTTAAAAGTTTAGCCTTCCAAATGATGTTTTGCCAAAGCAAACGTATTTTTATATGGAGGAGATTGACAATCTAGGACCATAAGATCTCCTTGGGTGCTATTATGATCATTATGAAGGAGAGTACCTATAAAAACTTAAGCAAAGTAGTCCAAAATTTGTCTTATTTAGATATTCATGTTCGTTGAATAGCCTAGGCTGCCAAGCTAGAGGTTTTACCAATCTATGGTTGATACCCCAGGCAGTCTGATGACCTCAACACATGTTTATTCCCACCTCTCTCTCTCTCTCTCTCTCTCTCTCTCGTGCCTGCTAGTGTGAGGAAGCTGTAGAATTTTGAGTTCTAATTTATGTATGATATTCTATATGCTTATTCAACTCTGTTATTGTTTGCAGGTGATTTCTTCATCATTACTGGCACTGGCAACTCTTATTGATATTTTATTGTGCTTTCATTTTGACAGACCTGGTTTTCAAAACACAACTCCTGAACCGAAACATGTTTCGAAAGCTAGGGAAACAGCAATTTCTTATGCTGAAAACTTGTTTGCCAATCATAAATTATTTCTGGACTTCCTAAGATCTCCAAGCCCTGCTATCCGGTCTGCCACGTATACTGTCTTAAGGAGTTACATTAAAAATACTCCTCAAGTTATTAATGAAGACAATATAAATACTCTTTCCGGAGCAATACTTGGTGCTTTCCAGGACAAAGATCCAGCTTGCCATTTATCAATGTGGGAAGCAATATTACTGTTTTCAAAAAAGTTTCCAGATAGGTGGACTACCTTAAGTCAGAAGACCCTACTAAACCGACTATGGCAATTTCTTAGAAATGGGTGTTTTGGATCCCAGCAAGTTTCGTATCCAGTTTTGGTTCGATTTTTAGATTCTTTGCCTCCTAAAGCAATCACGGGGGAGAAGTTCTTCCTCGAGTTTTTCCAGAACCTATGGGCAGGAAGAAGTCTGTCTCACTCTATAAAGGCATACTGGATTGCACTTTTCTTAGCATTTAGAGAATGTTACCTCTGGGGATTGAAAAATGCTTCAAGGTGTGATTTATAATGCTTTTTTGTTAACCTGTATATATTCCTTCTCTTGTTTCATTCCTTTGTTATTTATTTATTTATATTTTACTTATCATGTTTCTTTCATTTCTTCGGTTTGTGTTCATCTTTGATTCCAGATGTTTTGATGGAGCAGATGCCATTGATCATTTTCGATATACTTTGGTTGAGAAGATTCTTTTGAAGCTCGTGTGGCA
>JAINUV010001465.1:0-10000 GCA_020205505.1 Panax japonicus
AGAAAAAGTGATTTGAAAAAAGAAAGAAGGAGCTAGAGAAGAAGACATCTGAATAATTCCCTTGGAATTATCTTAAATTCGACGAAACAGTCCCTCAGAAATAACTTTGGTCCGTCGAAATTAGGTTTTGCGCTAGCAGGAAAGCTCGCGCCACGAAAGGAATACTACTTTCGACGGAATTCCGTCCCAAGTATATTAGTTGCGATGGATTATTCTGTCAGAAATAGATTAATATCGACGGAATGTATTCTGTCGAAAATAGCTTGTTTTCTTGTAGTGTTATATTTTTGGCTCGTTGAGCATACTATTTGAAGTGCTATTATACTATACGTTGTCATTTTATCTTGGGAGACAAGTGCTATCGACTATGAGCACCATACAAATGACATAATTGTTTTAAGGACATAGTACCAAGTACTAGCCTTGATAAATTCATTTTTACATTTTGTAGAGAAATCAATATATATACTAAAAAAGTTAATTATTAATATAAAATAGAGGTAATATATACAAATTTTGTTTTTGCTAAATTATATACTAACATTGTTGTTAGGCATTCTTTAAGCACCATGTCTCTATGATATGTGTGATAACCCCAAAATAGGTCCATTCCATCCAACCCATTCTGAGTCGCCAAATACACGGTACAGAAAACCACTATAACTTTATTTCAACAATTGTCGTGCAAAATACAACAACTCATATGCTGTGAGTTTTGATACAAATATATACCAACTGTGACTCTTAACACCAACCTTGGATAGCACGTCACCATGACATCTTACATAAAGGTATAGTCAAAAACTGTTTTAGAAATTAAAATCTTTGGGAAGTGCTCAAGGAAACCTTCGTACATGGGAGGCCATGCGTCTAGGTTATAATAAATATCATATGGCCACAAAATTATCCTTGGTTGACCCAATAGACCCCAAAGAAAAATGAGAAGATTACTATCATATTCTTTCCAATGGTGAGTCTTCTCTTGACATATCATTATCTCCATTGTCTCTAATTGAAAATTATACTTCAAACAAATACCAAGATCATATAGGTAGTGCGCGTAGATATACTCAGTAAGTGGATGTGCACAACCCTGTCTTATGATGACACGAGGTTGTATGTCTTTAGACATCTTGTATGATAGTGGAAAAACACCCTTCCAACGTTGGGTTTGCCTCACCCTATTTGATTCACCAAATATAACAATTAAATGATGACCACCGTTCTATTCCCCTGTTACCCCCGCTCGACCCAGCTACACTCTTATTACCTGAAAGGAATTGTGAAGCAAAAGGGTGAGCACAACTAGCTCAGTAAAGAATATTATGACTAAAGATAAATAAATTATCAATAGCCTTCAACAGTAATAAATCAGAGATTTAGAACATATGGTAGATGATAAAAAATTTCAACCATAGTTGCAGCGGAACGAGCAATCCATTAGAAGAGTCAAATAGACCATAACATCTATTATCTTCTCCATGTTAAAAGTCCACCAACAATGTTTTATCCCTGTAATATCAATCAAGAATTTCTGTCCACAATCACATGTATAACTCATAATCGTAATTGTAGTTCTAAATTCCTTTTCTCATCCAGGACAAAGATAATTTTCATCACCTGAAACATCAAAAATCATGGTTATACCAAATCATAGTTCATATTCATAATCATACTAATAAATTTATCTTTGCACTACGGGCCAAAGATATTCATCAACAAGTCATATTTGCACTACAGGCCAAAGATATTCATCAACAGTTTATCTCTGAACTACAGGCCAAAGATATTCAACAACACTTCATCTTTGCACTACAGGCCAAAGATATTCAATATCTCAAAGAAATATATAATCATTTCAGAATTTATATAAACCATAATTATAACCATGTTGATCAATTCACCTTTGCACTTAAGCTAAAAATATTCAATTGTAAATTCAATGGTCATGATCATACTAGTCACAATTCATCTTTGCACTACTGGCTAAAGAGAACCCATAGTCATGATCATACCAATAATATACCCATCTTTACACTCAAGTCAAAAGAAATTCCATCACTAGGGTTATAAAAATGTTATATATGATAATAAAAACAATATAATCAACAACTACATTTATTTTAAAGAGCAACAATCATAAATCAACGATAATTTGGTTAGAAAAAGAAACTAATTTTTGTCGTGAACAGTACCCGTAAATAGTAACTCATGAATAGTAACTCGTGAATAGTACTCCGTATTTGTACATAGTACCGTATACGTAAATAATGTCATATACGTAAATAATGCTATATACATTAATAGTGCCGTATACGTGAATAGTGCCGTATACGTGAATAGTAACCCCGACTCAAAAATTTAGAAATTCCACAATAAGGTCCATACCAATATGTCAGTATAATGATATTGAAAGAATAACATCATTATGAAGAATATAACATCCCTTAATATCCCTTAATATCTCTTAACTCAAAAGAGCAGCACTTCTAACGGGATATCGGATATGACGCTGAAGGAAACTTGCACTGATGAATAGCAACTCACCAAGTATCTAAATACTCACAAAATACACTCGATAATCTAGAGAGAAAAAGAGAGAAAACTTATAAATTCTGGTGTGATTTTCAATTCTAACTTAGCCCTCTATTTATAGGAAAATGTTAGCACGCTGAAGGATACTTGACCTGCTACCTGATGTCTTTACCTGCTACTATTCCACCCACAAAAAATCAGCCATCTTCCCCAACAACTAAAAGTGGGGCCCACCCATTTCTAGAATTTTTCACCAAAATCATTTATAAACCTAATTTCCGAATCAGTCACCTCTTAAAATTCATAACAAATCATTCGTTCATTTTTAACGGTTCAAGATTTGTGAACATATACTCAACTTACATATGTATAACATATCCAAAAATCACAACGATCCAACGGTTAGATTAAAAATTATAAGTCACACAATAAAGCTGTAAGAACACTGATTTGATCTTTTAATACCTCCAATCCGACAAAATACTAATAAAATTTCTCAACATTAATTCCTTCATTTATAAATACATAAATAAATCCATCATTTATATCCACATCAAATAAATATTTTATTATCATATAAATCAATAATTAATTATTCACAAATAATATTACAGAATCACAATAATAACAACCAGACAGTTCCCAGAAAAGAGGGGGCTTTCCGATAAGGATTTCTCCTTACTGGCGCGCAATTAGGTGACTAAACCTCTCTTTGACAAAACTTTCTAGACATTGCCAATAATGCTATCTAATAATTTTATTCAAATAATATGAATTATTGATCCGATGATGGAGATACTGTGCAGTGACAATTATTGAAACAACAATAATATAAAATATCAACGCAACAATTATTGATTCAATAAAATATTGAACAGTAATTACTGTAACAATTATTGAGTAGTGCCTTCTCACGTAAGAATCAATAATTGAAAAAAATACTGTGCAATACCGTGTGCTACTGTGCAACTACGCGTATTATTGTATTTTAACCACCAGGTATTCCAACAGTGTTAACGGTAACAACTACGCTGTTATTTATAAAAACTCAAATTTGTCATTTTATTCATCCGACAGTTATTCTGTTATGGGGCCCACAAATGGCTGCGCCGTCGTACGAATATTCTCTGACAGCAAGAATATTCCACGACCAAACGAATATTCCCTGACAACAATGAGTATTTTATAACCACTTGCGTATTTTGAAAAAATTTTATATATCACCCTTAATTTTAACTTTTTTATCAATTTAACCATTTACTGAATTGTAATTATAAGAAAAATTGAATACTTTTATTACATAAAATTCGGGGTCTTACAATATGTATGTAATTAAAACCCTTTATCATTATTCTTGTTATAATGTGATTATCTCCTCAAGAGGGAATCTCCCGTGCTTTCTCCCCTTTCCCTTCTTCTCTTCTCCCGTGAACCATTTCTTCTCCATGAGCATTGCCTATATAAGGCAATGACACTGAAGGAAATAAGTGAACTTCTCTCAATTGTTTCTCTATCTTTATCTCTTATTTATTCTCTCTAAATTTATGCAATAATTATAAGAGTATCTTTCTACACGTTATCAGCACGAAGCTCTAACCAACTAAGACGGTAAAATTAAATTCTTGCAATTTATTATTATACTATCGGTTTGTCTATGCCACCAATCATATAATTTTATTCTTACAATTGGCTTGGCTTTGCCGCCTATTATATTTTTTAACTGCCAAATTATATTTATATTTTATTGTCCATTCTTAAATTATGTTATTTACAGTGGTACCATCTATCTTTATTGATCTTAAAAGATTTGGTGGGAACATTTTTACCACTCAATAGGAGACTCATTTCGGCACATGTTCTGACCATACCATCCTGGAAAAGGGAACGTGGTAGCTGACGTGTTGAGTAAAAGATCGTATACGAGTACGAATGCCATATTGTCAAAGACCTATTTCATATAACTTACAAATGATAGATATAGAGTTAAAGTCTCTAGGAACTCACGTGATGATATACAAATAGAACCGACTTTAATCGATAAAGTTAAAAATATTCAAGCTACACACCGGAGCTGATGAATATGAAGAAGGAGGTACAAGAAGTTGTTATTTCAAAAGCGAGAATTGGCGAGGTGAGGAAAGCTCAAACCTTCGATTTATTAGTCCATTTGAAATCTTAGATCGAATAGGAACTATGGCCTATAGACTCGGTTTACAACTAAGTATGACGCATGTTCATAACATTTTTCGCGTATCGATGTTATGTAAATATGTGGACGACCCGAACCACATTATTGAGTTAGAACTGGACGAGATAGCCGAAGACTTAACGTACGAGGAGGTACCTGTCAAGATTTTTGATTGGAAGGAGCATGTCCTACGCACAAAGGTCATACCACAAGTCAAAGTTTTGTGGAGGAACCATGCTATTGAAGAATTGACCTGAGAGTTGGAAACGGAAATGAAAGCGAGGTATCCTCATCTTTTCGAAACACCAGGTACGTACATCAATTTCGAGGACGAAATTTCATAAGGAGGGGAGGTTGTAAGACCCCGAATTTTTTTAATAAAATGGAATTTCCTCTATTTATTATTTTGAAAAAGTAAGGGTTGAATTGATTAATGTGGTTAGTTATGAGTAAAATACGCGAATATTTTAAAATAAATAGGTGGTTATAAAATATTCATTGTTGTCGGGGAATATTCGTTTGGTCGTGGAATATTCTTACTGTCGGGGAATATTCGTACGACGGCGCAGTCTTTTGTGGTCCCCATAACGGAAAGCGATTGGATGAAGAAAAAGACAAGTATGAGTTGTTTATAAATAACGGCGTAGTTGTTACCGTTAATACTGTTGGAATACCCGGTGGTTAAAACACAGTAATACACGTTGTTGCACAGTAGCACACGTTATTGCACCAATTATTGATTCTTACTTAAGAAGACACTACTCAATAATTGTTACAGTAGTTACTGTTCAATATTTTATTTTATTGATTCAATAATTGCTGCGTTGATATTTTATATTACTGTTGTTTCAATAATTGTCACTACACAGTATTTTACATTATTGAATCAATAATTCATATTATCTGAATAATATTATTAGAAAACATTATTGACAATGTCTAGAAAGTTCTGTCTAAGGAGATGTTTGGTCACCTAATTGCGCGCTAGTAAGGAGAAATTCTTATTGGAATGCCCCCTCTTTCCTGGAAACGGCCTGGTTGCCAGTACTATGATTCTGTAATATTATTTGTGAATAATTAATTATTGATTTATATGATGAGGAAAATATTAATTTTATGTGGTTATAGATGGAGAAAATTTTTAAGGTGACAATTGTTAAAATTGATATTTTACCTTTTCTGATAAAATAATATTTTATTATATTATTATTATATAATAATGGGGATATTTTTACAATGAATGTGAGATATATGAGTATATGAGGATGAGGAGTATTTTTGTTGTAAAGTTGTTTAAAACATGTTAAACATGTTCGTGGACCCCATTTCTTGACTGAAATTTGATTATAGCCTATAAAATCGCCCGTTTAAGGATTTCGGTCAATTTCTGTTTGGAATTTGGAAAAACTTTCTTCTGTAAAGTTGTAGAGAATTGAATTTCCTATTACAAATGGCGAGATTTGAATTTTTTTGATAAAAGGACTATTTATTATGAATTATTGAAGTTCATAAGTTCCGAAATAATTGATTTTTGGAAGTTTAATTATTTTTTTTCAAGAAAAACGTGGTTGGTGAGTTAAGTGGGTCTAACATGTGTTATTAATTGCTGATTTCAGATCTTCAAAAGTGGACGTATGGAATTTTAACAAATAATAATATTATTATATTAAATTTTCTGCTTTGGTGTTCTAAGCATTTTCCTATAAATAGGGTGCTTAGGTTAGAATTCAAAATCACATCAGAAACTATAAATTTCTCTCTATTTCTCTCTCTATAATATCGAGCGTATTTGTGAGTATTTTAGTACTTTGAGTATTGCTATACGGTGCAAGTTCTTTCAGCACTATATCCAGTATTCCAGTTAGAAGTACTATTCTTTCAGAGGTAAGGTATGTTATTTTATTCGAAAATGATATTATTTCTTCAGTATCATTATGCCGAAATATTGGTTGGAAATTTTTATCAAATTTGGAATTTTTTCATGTCGGGGTTACTATTCATGAGTTACTATTTATGAGTTACTATTTATGAGTTACTATTCATGAGTTACTATTTATGAGTTACTATTCACGAGTACTACTCACGAAGCATGATGATGTTTTTTGTAAAATTTCTAACTTTTGGTGTCGGAGTTACTATCACGTATACGACACTATTCACGTATACGACACTATTCACGATTACTACAGTATTCACAGGAAAATTAAATTTTTTTTTCTGTGTTCAAGATTGTCTGTTATGATTCCTATCTTTGATTGGATCTATGTTTTGATCTTCATTCTTGAATTTTACTCCAATCTGGTTATTTATGAAGTATTTTTGAACTTGGATTATTTAAAGTACGAATCCTTAATACTTGTTCTTTTGTTTCACTGGATTCGTTTTCTTTAAAATATTTTTCATCATCTTCAGTCCTAAATGATGATATTACTGAATATCTTTGACCTGTAGTACAAAGATGAATGATTTCTTGATGAATATCTTTGGCCCATAGTGCAAAGATGAACAGGTGTTGAGATGAACATGACCGACTGATTAATATCTTTGGCCCGTAATGCAAAGTTGAACAGGTGTTTAGATGAACATGACCAACTGATGAATATCTTTGGCCTGTAGTACAAAGATGAATATTTTATTTCAGATATATATTGATTGATGTTACAGGGATAAAATATCAACGATGAACTTTTAAATTCATATATAGAAGATAGTAGTTTGCATTCTATACTTAACTCTTCTAATGAATTATTATTTTCGCTGCGAAGATTGATTTAAAACTGGTTGTCTATTGTATTCTATTAGATTTTTCCCTGTTGAGGACTAACGATAATTTGTTCTATATTATCTTGGTCATAATATTCTTTATTGGGCTAGTTGAGCTCACCCTTTTCCTTGTTGTTCTATTTTTCTTCTCAGGAGGCGAGAATGTAGCGAGTACTAGTCGGGGTGTGGAATGATGGTTCTAGAAGTTGTTCTAGTAGTCCTCACTATTCTATAAAATAGTATATTAATAATTGTAATGAGGACTTATTTGAGTGTGGATATTGTCTAGATGATAATATTTGTATTTAAACTCACAGTTTTTATGTTGTATTAATAAAGTTGTAGTTGTTTCTGTACCATGTATTTGCCGACTCAGAATGTGTGTTGTATACCTATATTGGGGGCGTCACAAATGCTCTATATTCTAGTAAATCAAGAAGAAATTTGCTTAGTTTTAAAGATATTCGACAAAATGGTTTTCACATTGAAACAACCAATGAAGATGATAATGAATATCTTCTCATCACTTTTATTATTTCTAGATAAAAGAATATCCTAGAAAAACTTCATTCAATTTATTCTGGATTATATACTATGAAAATTAGAGCAATTGAATCTCATAATGTTATGATTCCAAAAATCATAAATCCCAAATCCTTTATGCTTTGGTATGAAAGACTCGGTCATCCAGGCACTTCTATGATGCGTCGTATTATTGAAAATTCTATTGGTCATTCTCTCAAAAATAAGAAGGTTTTTCCTAGTAGTGAATTTTCTTGCGCTGCGTGTTCTCGAGGAAAATTAATTATTCGAACATCACCAGTAATAGCTTATAAAGAAGCCCTAAAATTCCTAGAGAGAATTCAAGGAGACATTTTTGGACCCATTCACCCATTGTCTGGCCCATTTTGATATTTCATGGTTTTAATTGATGCTTCAACTAGATGGTCTCATGTTTATCTTCTCTCTTTTCGAAATTTTACCTTCTCAAAACTTCTTACTCAAATAATCAAGTTACGGGCTCAGTTCTCGGATCATCCAATGAAGCAAATTCGACTTGATAACGCAGCTGTATTTCATCAATGACTTTTAATAATTTTTGTATGACTATTGGAATCTCTATTGAGCATTCTGTTCCTCATATACATACACAAAATGGTTTAGCTGAATCTTTAATAAAAAGACTTTAACTAATTGCACGTCCATTAATGTTGAGGGATCACCTACCTCAGTTTGGGGTCATGCAATTCTTCACGCTGCAGTCATCATTCGAGTAAGACCAATGACTCTTCATAAATTTTCTCCTCTACAGTTAGTTTTTGGACAGATACCAAACATATCACACTTTCGAGTTTTTGGAAGTGCAGTATATATTCCGATTGCACCTCCACAAAGAACTAAAATGGGAGCCCAACAAAGAATATGTATTTATGTTAGTTTTGATTCTCCTTCTATTATAAGATATCTTGAGCCTTTAACTGGAGATGTTTTTACTGCACGTTATGTATATTGTCATTTTGATGAATTTGTATTTCCACCAACAGGAGGAGGGAACGTTTTAAATAAAAAACTATCTAAAATATCATGGAATACATAAGAATTAAATTTACTTGATCCTCGTACAGGACAATGTGAAATTGAAGTTCAAAGAATTATTTATTTATAAAATATTGTAAATCAAATGCCAGATGCATTTAATGAAGCTACAAAAATGATAAAGTCACATACACCTGCAGTGAATACTCTAGCAAGGATATAAATACCTATTGAAAAATCAATTCCTGAAAAATTAAAAAATATGGTAATAGAAGAATCTAAACCACGCCAGAAGCGTGGAAGACCGGTTGGTGCAAAAGATACTATACCACGAAAATCAAAAGCAAATAAAGGAATTCCAGAAGGAATACCCGCTCCAGAAGTAACACTTATTCCAAGAGTGGGAATAATCCCAGAAGAGGTACAAAATCTGAGTGAAGGGATGAGAGATGAACACCAAGATGTAAGACCCCAACTTTTTGAATAAAGATTAAATTTTCTCAAAATATATTTTTGAATATTATGGTGTGGATTTGATATAATGTTATAGTTGTGGGTAATATTTACAAATTTTGCAAAGTATGCAAGTTGTTATATAATATTCGATTGATCAGGGAATATTCGTTTTAACAGGGAATATTCGTACAATGACAGAATCATTGGTGGACCCGCAAAACGGAATTATTGTTGGATTGAGAAAATGACAAAAATACTTTATGAAAATAACGGCGGAAGTTTTACCGTTAACTGTTGAACTACTCGGTAGTAAAAGTACAGTAATACGCGTGATTGCATAGTATCACACAATATTGATTATTGATGCTTACGTGAGAAGTCACTCAGTTATACTCAATTATTGCTACAATAATTGCTGCATCATATCTCTCATATTATTGATTCGATTATTGTCATAGTATCATCTGCATTATATGTTATTTTATTAAATCAATAATTGAGATGATAAAATTATTCATATTA
>JAINUV010001464.1:0-34908 GCA_020205505.1 Panax japonicus
TTTGGGCAGGAAAGGATGGTGGGAGAGGAAATGAAAGTGAGATTGTTGAAACGGAGAGAGAGAGGATTTCGTTATGCCGTGTCTGAAGTCACGAGCAATTACTAGTGCTTTTATAGAAAAGGAGGAGCAGAAATTGATCCTTGGATTTCAAAGTCTTGGCGGATTAACTAATCTACTTTTTCTTTTTTTCTCCAGCTGGAAGAACCATGAGGCACTCAAGCTTCCCGCTTAACGTGCAGCTTTTTTGGTGAAGATATTTGTAACAAGGGATGGTGGTTTTTGTCACACTGGAAAAAACTAGAAGTTAGAAAGCTCATATTTAGCAGTAAGCAACTCCAACAACTGTTTATAAGATTTGGCATTCATGTTCAGCAGTGCAGTAAGCAAATTAATGCAACAACTGCTTCATTATTTATTGCTCAGGCCAACCCAATAAATTAAGTACTACTAGTCTCCTTGGTACACGTGATTTTTAATTATTTTTATATGTTAAATTTTTTTAAAAGTAATGAGATTTTATGATTTTAATTTTGGAATCACTTTCAATAAAAAAAAATAGAAGATCTAATACATCATTAAATGAACTTGGTTTTATATATTTAAAATAACTATGTAAGATTCAAAATCTTGATTTATTAGTTTGGTGAATATATAATTTTAGAAATTATCTTATTTTGAGTGAGTGACAGTAGTTTTACTATATATATTATCAAACAATCTAATGGGTTGATATATTAAAACTGTAACTATTATAAATTTATAAAAATATTACAATAAAAATAATTGAAATGACAGGATGAAAAGACAGTATAAAGTGAATATAATTTGACGACTATGACATGAAAGAACTACTTAAACAATTATAAAGTTATTAATTAGCTTTTACTTGAGACAATTTAAGAGATAATTACTAAAAAAAAATAAACATTTATCTATTTACTTGTAATATTATGTAGTTGTATTATTACTCATTCTTGATTCCTATAACTACATTTGATATCTATTGCAACTTACACAATTATTTATATTTATAATTTCCATTTCAATTTATAAGATTAATATTGACTTTTTAAAAGTCAATATAAAATTGACATGATTTAATTAAGTTTTGAAAACAATTGACCTTATAACTAGTATTATTTATTAGGTAGTTTATGATATTCATAATTGTATTGACATAAATTCATCTCAATTTTGAGTTTGAAAATGAGTTTTAAAAAGTCAATAATAATCTTATAATTTGGAACTGATGTAGTATAATTTATGTAATATTTTTTTTAAAATTTTTAAATTATAAAAATTTAACTTATTTGGATTTCACTTTTATTTTATTTTTATATATTTGAAATAAAAATATATTAATTTAATACAATAAACAGCTAAAAAGATGGATACAAACTGGCCTGAAAGCCCGAAGCTCCATGCAAACTTCAGTCCTCCTACTTTGGGCCAGTGCCCGGCTAAGTTTAGAAAAAACCCGGCCTGCCTATTTTTTTTTTCCACCCATACTATCTGCTGTATGAAATCTAAAATTGTTCGAGGAAGAGGAGGAGAGAGAAGGCATGGCGTCGGTGTTGAAGAACGTGTTGAAGTCGATCAGGGAGAAAGGCATCGGAAACTTCGTCAGGGAGCTCAAAGACGAAGGATACCTGTTAGTCTCCTTTTTCAATTGCTTTTGTATATATTTATTTGATGTATCTTTTTCCCTATCGGTTGTTTCAAATTTTCATTTATGAGTTTATTACTCTGGATAAGTTACGGTTGATTTAGTAACCTAATTCTATGTAGTTGAAATACCTTAATTCTATACAGTTTAACGGGTTTGTCGTGCATTTGATTGCGGAAAATCTGACAAAACATGGAGAAAGCTTTTTTTTCCTCTCCCCTGATTTATACATAATTTGCTGTTTTTGTTCTTGAATTATACAATGAACTTATCCTCAGTAAAGCAAATTACAATTTGATGTGGGTCACCCTTTTATGGTTGTAATTTTTTATTTATAGGGCTTTAAAGCACCAGAGGATGCAAAATTAATAATTGCAATAGATTTTTATCACTTATTCAAGCTGCTGAATAAATTTATAGCTTTGGCATTTGTTTAATGTAATTTCTTGCCAAATTAAATGAAAATAGAAAGGGCTATAAAAATGTGCATTAGTATGTAGCAATAGATCATACTCTTATCAAGGTTTTAAAAACTTTGTTGGCCTTTCTGCTAGTTATTGGATAAATCATTAGCAATGCTGGCTAAATCATGTTTCTGTTACAATTTTACATTCATCATCTATACCTTTGTATTTGAGATCCTAATGGGGTTATGTTTCGGGTGTGAAACTTGAAACTGTATTTTATGCATAACTTTGGGCATTTGAGCTATTGCGGTGTAACCCGGGCACCAACTACCAAATATTGTGGGTATTGCAGCCCAGGGTTTATTTATAAAATAACTAGTAAATTTGCAAATTGGGGTACCGAAGAACTCATTATGAGGACAAACATATATTGTTAGTGGTGAGGACACACATGTTCTGTTTTCAGAACATTAACATTTAAGTTGGAGAGCCCTGATAGTCGAATTTGTGTGGCTGTTTCTATTTCTGACCTTACAGATGATCCCTAATACATGCCAATAAAAATGGTTCAGTTATAGTTGCGTTGCCAAATGTTAGCATATTTATTTTCAGAAGCTAGTATAAAAAGTCCCTTTTTTTATTGACGGTTATAAAATTCCTTGTTGTGCATGCTTGAAAATCATCATACATTTTTTGGTAGATTCTTCTCATAATCTTTATTAACTGTTCATCTATTTTGTTTAAATTTGCAGGAAGTGCCTCGCAGATGGAAATCTTTTGTAAGTAAAACTCCTCACATGTGCTTGTAAGCATTGACTTATTGAAAAACATTAATGTAGAAGTATTCTTGTGTCAGCAAATAAATGAATGAACTATTTGAGATAATTAGTGAGAAAACTTGGTACCTTTACCTCATATCCAAACTCCCTCTCTCTCTCACTCTCCCTCTCCCTCACACACACACATGCACGCACGCACGCACATGCACACACACAAGACAACTGAAAAAATGCAGACATGTGCGGCAAGTCATGGTCCTTTTTTTGTCTCATTTTGCCATGCTCATTCGTGGCCTTTTTGGGTGGATATTGAGTTTGGTGAAAACTTGGTGGCTATATCTTCCCTCTCTTGATGCTGGTGAATAAGCAGCAAAGGAGGACTCTCTAGTCTTGAATTTAACATATTTAGCTCATCAAGCAAATAAATATGAGAGAAGTGATCATTTTTACTGTATATCAGCATATTCTCACACTTTTCTGTTTGTTATGACTCATGAGATAAAGTCCATGTGAAGAAATTAGGAGATGTTTTAACAAAGTAATCCTTTCCACCTTAGCATTTCCTTTGATCACCGACATGTATTTTTAAATAAGTTCTTCCATCATGTTCTGTATTCCCCCCCCCCCCCCCCGACGGGGTGGGTGGGTGGCTGGTGTTTTTTTGTTTTTATGCATATGAAATTTGCTGCATTTGATGTCCACAAAGTTTGTGTGGCTTATTATTGCAGGCAAACAAAGCTTCATAATATAGGTGCAACGCTCGTGGGTGTTGATAAAATTGGTAACAAATACTATGAGAAACTTGGAGACACTCAATATGGTGTGTACTGCTTTCTCTTTTTTACTTTTGTTATCATATATAGATTATGAAAAGCCGGAATCATCTTTTGTATTGGTTTACTATTGAAATTCCATCTTTCAAATCTCAATCTTCTCATCTATATATGTGTGTGTGTAATCAACCATATATGTATGTACTTCTGTTATCAGGAAATGATAATCAACTCACATTCCAATGATTTCATCTTATGAGATGTTGATGCAGAATTTCTGCTCTGAGGGGGCCGGGTCTCTTAGTGTTTACAAATGGGAAGGGGTAAGGGAAAGGAAATTATAATGAAAAATTATGAAATTTAAATCAGGCAGTTGCCTAAATTCTTACCCTTCTTACCATTTCTTTTCCCTAACTATATCGGAGGACAAAACATAATGACTATCATACAAAAATATTTATGTTTCCTTGTGATAATTTACTGAGATATTAGAATTATTCAATATGTTTTCCTCATGCATCTTTTAAAGTTTCTACTAACCAAATAAAATGGCTCATATAAGTTGTGGTATCATTACGTTTTCATTCCCACAATTATTGACTTGTATTAGTACAAGCTGAAGCTTCATACAATACCTTGGCTAACTTCAGGAGCAAAACTGCTTAGCTACCTTAATTTTCTACTGATTATGTTGTTTGCAGAAGTCACATATTTTTTAAAGCCATTTTTTGTACCGGTCCAACAAAACTCTCTCTCTCTCTCTCTCTCCCCCCCCCCCCTCGCTCTCGTCTTTAGTGCTACCATTACATCTTTCACCAAGATTCCTTTTAAGTCTTCCACCAAGATTCTGCCTTGGCCGTTGATTGATTACATGATTTACATCTAATATTATTAGTTGTGTACCTGTAAATACAATTAGATGTGTTGAATTATATATAATAGTGCTTCAATAAAGGGTATACTAATCAATCTCCAACAATAAAATAAAAGGTTAGCAAGTTTTGTTCTACATTTTGTTTCGTAGGAAGACATAGGTGGGTGGAGTATGCGTCAAAGGGTCGCTACAATGCTTCTCAGGTCCCACCGGAATGGCATGGGTGGCTCCACTTTATAACTGATCACACAGGAGATGAGGTCAGTCATTTTTCTGAACTTCATACGAAATATATAAAACTATTTTATTATGCGGAAAAGCTGATAAAGAACAAAATACACATCCTGCAGCTGCTAATGCTGAAACCAAAGAGGTATGGTTTGGATCACAAGGAGAACTTATCAGGAGAGGGTGAGGAGCATATCTACCATTCTAAGGGACACACCCTCCATGCTGGGCAGAGAGACTGGACCAGGTATCAATCTTGGCAGCCGACAAAGACCTAAATTTTCTTTCTTCAAAACAAGCTTCTGTACAAGCCGGAAAGCTTTTTGGATTTGTGGCTCCTCTAATAAGTGTATTGTTTTCGGTCGAAGAAGTGGAGCTTTTGAACGTCTTCATTCTGTTGTACAATGTATTTGTTATAATTTGCTGATTCGGAGATATCAGTAATTTGTGATTTCTATGATTAAACATCGAGTAGAGGAAAATGGCAAAAAGGGGTTTTAAAGTAACTTACTGTGATTGTCACGTTTTCCGCATTTATTTAAAAATATGCAATCAATTCATTAAATTAATTAAAATTTAAAATTTTGACATTTTGTTCAACTAATTGAATGGCATTCTAATTATTATTCATGTGTTTATGTAAATTAAATTATTGTCTATGTGAATAAAAAAAAAGTTTAAAAATATACTCAAATAAATTAATATAAAAGTTAAAATAATAAAAATATTGCAAAGAATGTTGAATAAGTGATAAATAAAAATAATAATTAAAAGAAAATAAACAAATTTATTCATTGGGTTTATGACTTTATATCTAACGCCCCACCAGTGGTGATCATACCACCGAATCCAACTACGGACAATCATAATCACTTTAAATTTTACAATCGTTTAAAAATAAAATTGTTGTTTTCTGGAGACAAAGAGATCTAAAAGATGAGTTCAATGTATCCTTTAAAACACTTTTGGCTTATTAAAAATATATTATCAGATTATTAATTAATTAAATTAATTAAGCATATCGAAATATTAGTTTGAAAAATTCCTTCAAAGATTTTAAAAAATCTTAGTTCTGAATTTAATTTTTGTGAATTTAAATCGCAAAAGAATATAGCAGATATTGACAAAAATATAAATCACACAAGAAATTTTAAATAGTTTATAGTATAAAGATGGAAATTGATATTTTAACAATGGAAATTGATATTTCCACAAAGCTCTCGCATGAATAGTAAACAGAACCCACATTCATGTGAGCGATCTTGTGAAAATATCAATTCCCTATAAAGAATCTTAGTCTACTCTTTTACTCTGCGACTATGAAATCTACTAAGGATTTTTGAAGGTCACAAAGACTAGATCACTAAAAATTCTTCAAGTCATTTAGACTTGGCACGGAGGTCACTAAGACTTGTGAATCACAATTATATGAAGTTGTTTGAGGTGTTACTAAGTTGTGTTTAAACTTGGTATCTAAAGACTTAGTAGTAGAATAAGATGTTCTCTTTTCGTATAAGATCACTCTTAAAACTTTGGTAGAGGTTCAGCTTGATGATTGATGATTTTTATTGTTGACTTAAATCTCTCTGTCTTTGTAGACTACATCGAGAGTTTTCCTGTTGTAAAAATGTCGTTAAGCATTTAATACGTTGATCCTGAAAGACATCTGATGTTAACATTCAAGTATAATGTGTTAGCTTACTTTTGGCTTTGTCTGATCACATTAGACTGTTATTTCACCTACCACGTGGGTAATATCACATTGCCAAACTAGCTGTTAGGCACAACGTACTCTAATTTTCAATTTTAACCAATGATGTTTGATAATTTATTTGCAACGCTCCTTATTGTGAGTCATTTATCAGTCCTAACATGCTCTACTATTTTGATTGATCGTAGAATTTCATGAAAACTGTAGAGTATTGAGTTTGATTCACTTAACGATCTGAACTATGAGTTATGCTTTACGAAACTTGCTCTACGAGTAAAAAGTAATTTTACGATTGGATCTACGATTTGCTCTTCTACGATCCTCGAGTCACTATGCGATCCTTACTTCACTATACGATCTTAGAGTGAACTCTACGATTTGACTACAAGCTATGTGACCTTGTCTTAACTCTGAGAACTTCTAGCAGGCTCTACAATCTTATATTGGGAAGATTAAATATGCAAACTTCAATAACTTTATGAAATATCAGAGAAGTTTTACGATCATTCAATCTTATTATATGGTCGATTTTATCTTATCATCTATACATTAATGCAACTCATAAAATTAACTTAACAAATTTGATTTTTATATTATAAGTCACTGTACATCATATTTTTATTAAGGATTTTACAAAAGCTACTAAAATAAATATACATTTAGCATCTCATCATCAAATTTAAACACGCAGATCCTAACAGAAATCATAAGAGTTAAAACCAAATCTTCAACAAATTTATGTAAACATAGATCTTAACTTAAGAATCACAACTTTTTTTGGTTATATACATTCGTTATATCTTTATCCCCCTACAACCATGATTTCAAATCAATTGGTGGCGTGTCCAACAGTAAGGTATTTTTTAGAGTTTTCAATTTCATATTTGAATATTTGCACATCTCTGTTATCAATCTAAGGGTGTAGGTTGGGCTGGAGATGCTTGATCAGACTAGTAGTGTGGTGGATTTCGGCAGAAGTTAATTCTGTGGTTGCTGGTACTTGAGTAGATATGGATTAGATCATTATTAGAGTAAAAGGAGTAGATAACACGTGTACATGAAAACAAGCGGGAGCAGAGTCACCGATTTCATAAATCTGTAAAATTTTCAAAGTTAGTTTAGCTTTTTTTATCTTATTATTAATCACGAGTTTCTTATATAGCTAGAACGCCCCTCACAAATTGTGAATACTATTTTGTTAAGAATTAATCGTATTGAAGATATAGCGTCATCGTTCGATGGAATCGAAATATCTGCAAGATCAGGGTCACAATTTGTATCGATTAAATAAATTGTTAGAATTCCCAAAGTGATACATTCTCAATGATAAAGATATTAATTTTTGAAATTTATGTTTTTAGGAATTAATATCTAATTAGAATCCACATGAGATTTGAACCTTATTTTGTTTTTGGGTTTAACTATTTTTTTTTAGTGCCAACTAGTAACGTCCAATTTTTTTAACAGAATGGTTCAATTCAATTAGATTATATATATTTAAAATTTAATGGACGACCACAATGAGTAATAGTTTTTGTCCGAGGAAAATGCACCTTCCTTCTCGATTCAAAAATCGCAAAATCTACATGACCTCTTCTACTCTGGACTTGCCTTTTGTAATATGGTTTATTTCTACCGGAAAAAGGAAAAGAAACAAGAAGGATAGAGTAGATGGGGGTAGATAGCTCAGTTGGGGTTACTTCTGGATCAGTGTTTTGGATTTGACTGGCCCACAAGTAAAACAAAAGAAAAATGAGATATTGAGATGACATGGACACTTCAACAACCACATGATGAAATTAATTAGTGGAATAGTTAGCATGAAATTAATTTTGGTCAATCGATTAATACAGTGTCGACACGCAGGTCTCTCTCTGCGCGTCAACACTGTATTGGTCAACTTCATGATAACCGGATCTATTAATTAGGTACACAATTAGATTCTTTATTATATTATTATTATATTTTATTTGGTTGGTACTAGTACAACTGTACAAGTTTTCTATTTCAACTTTGATAACCTAGCTTGATTTGCCTTCTTTAACACGAAACAAGTGATGCATATTATGTTTATTACTAGAGATAACCCGTGCCTGAAGGCACGACGTAACGAAAAACATCAAGCCAGTCGGTAGAGTTTCCTTTGAAAATAAATACAACCACCAAAACATTGAGCTAGTCGGTAATAATTTCAAGAAATTTCGGCAAAATTTCCTTTTAAAATAGATATTTAGAAAATTCTAAACCTGTCTACAAACCTTACAATCAGCAATACATATCCAAACCACCAAAAACCATCATTTCATACCCAAAAATCATCATAATCATGTATAATTAGTTAATTTTACAAAAGACGGAATACAAAAATTACAAATGTGCAGAAAATAGAGAAACAAATGAATATAAGTTATCTCTAAGTTGGCGAAGGCCGTGTGGTTCAATATAAAATTGCAAGCATGATAACTAAAGGGGGAGTGGGATAAGATTCAATAATTCAACAAATGAATTTAATAAGAAAGAAACTATCTTTTCCAGACACAAATTGAATTACACCCTGCAGTGTGAATAAAAGAGAAAAGGAATTACAAAGCCTGCCTTGCAGAGTCTTTCTTCTTGTCAACTGCATCAGAGCGCAGGGATTCCCTTCCCAAAACCTGAAACAGAACCAATCTTAAACTGAATAAACCTTTCATACAACACAAATTGAAGAGGAGTGGATGAAAACAACTGCATGTCCATAAAAACCAAGAGAAATACCAACTTATTCAACAATGAAGAATCCCTACTTCCTAGCTTAGAAGTTCGAATATGTGTTATCACCAGGGTTTGCCCCTTCGATCTAATGTATAAAAGAAATTATGATTTGTTAAATTGTGTTGGTAAGTAATGGTTTGTAATAACAGTTGTGAGACTTCAGTTTCCTTAAAATAATCATCTGTTGCTACTTGTGTACTTTAGTGGTTAGCATTTAGCAACCTTCTTAAAACATGAATTAATCCCTTATCAACTTTATTTCTATTACTTATGACAAACTGCATTTTGATTAAATAAAAGTCCTGATCATAAGCTGACATGTTCATTGTTGCATAGTTATCTTTAGCAATTCTTTTCCTTAAACAACGATGTCGGAATAGTTCTATCACTAAATGTTGTGAGAAATTTTGCAACTTATTAGAACTCAAGGCCCCTTTTTCCTCTCTTTTTTAATAGTGAGAGCTATATAGTAGACATCATTATCATATTATTTTCTACTTTTTTCATGGTGGAATATCATCGAAGTGAAAAAGGCTAATAGTTTAGAGTAGTAATTTAGTGGCTACTACTTATGACAAACTGTATTTTGATTAAATAAAAGTCCTGATCATAAGCTGACAGGTTCATTGTTGCATAGTTATCTTTAGCAATTCTTTTCCTTAAACAACGATGTCGGAATAGTTCTATCACTAAATGTTGTGAGAAATTCTGTAACTTATTAGAACTCAAGGCCTCTTTTTCCTCTCTTTTTAATAATGAGAGCTATATAGTAGACATCATTATCATATTATTTTCTACATTTTTCATGGTGAAATATCATCGAAGTGAAAAAAGGCTAATAGTTTAGAGTAATAATTTATATTTAAGCCTATATTTATTATATACTTTTTAGAATTGAAAATATCCAACAAATAAATCATATATAAGCACAAATTAAACAACAAAAACTAACAGCTGTTATGCTAAGATATCAATGTCAGTATCAAACTTGCAGATATGCAATTCTAACCTCAAAATCTTTCTAGGCTTTACATTTTAAGCTAACAATAAATAAACCAATACTAATTAAATATGTATACAGAGGCAAGCTTGACAGGATAAAGTTAATATAAAGTTACCTTATAATTCCTCATCAAACATGTGAGTTTTATTTTGATTCTCTTCGAATTCTTCAACAAACCATCAATAGAAGAATAACTGTATGAAAAGAAAAACAATAAAAAGTTAAATTAAGGTATGTTCGACCCGGCAGATAGGTATGAACTTAGAGAGAGGGAAGAAATTGGGTTCAAACTGTCTGAAACAATTCCTCAATAATTAAAGCGATTATTGTTTGGAAACAAAAACACTCGGAAACTTAATTATTGATGGCTCTTTTAACTGTACTAATTAGAGGGTGGGAATAGAGTTCTTAGCCAATTGCCAGTGACGACGCCGTGGTGGGTGACCTGGAGGCGAAAATATTAGGTGAGTTTTGGAGGCTTTCAGTCATTGAAGTGGGGGATGATATTGAAGAGAGAAAACAGTTACTATAAATAATAATATCAGAAACTAAACCATTACATATAAGCATATGAAATAACGACAGAGCTTCAAGATACTGCAAGTCTGGTCCATGGCCTTGAGCTTGCATCTCATAAATAAAAAAACAAAGATAGTTTTGGGGAACAAACCATATAGTCAACGCATAACAAAAGTTAAAGCTTAAAGCAAAACCTCTCCCAAAAGCGTCAATGGGGGAAAATATATTTACCACATGACAATATACCAAAATATAATATGTTTAGTGCCTTTTTAATCATTCATATACTAACCTATATAAGATTTGATCACAATTATGTTTGCTTATTCGGTACATATCATTCTAAAAAAGATTACTTATTAAGGAATCACAACTGAAACTAATTAACAATTAATATCATAACAATTCAGCAGATATCAGATGTTGTACATAACACTACATGCCTTAAACCATGGAAAATCCCCTTAAGCGCAAAAATTTCCAACCCTCATTGTAATTCACCAAACAACTCTAGGCCCCCAACATTTTTAAATGCCCTAAAGTGAGATACCTCTGCTCTTGATAAAATAAAAAACTAACAAATGGCAATAATGCAGCATACATACCGTATTCTGTCCAAGAAGAGGTCTAAGAGCCAGCTGGTCAAATGTTAAACATTCACCACCAGCCTTCTCAATCCTTGCCCTTGCAGTCTCTGTGAACCTCAAAGCAGTAACCATCAAATAAGGAACTTCATGCACCCTAACATCATCAGTTATAGTACCAACAATCACCGCAATCTTGTCCTCCTAATGTAACAATATTAATCAGCAAAGAAATTAGTATGTCCGTCCAGAAACAGAAAAAAAAATATACACTCCCTACCCCAAGTCAGAGAGTCCAACCTCCTTTTTTAGTAATATCCTAGAGAAAGACTCCATTTTGGAAATTAAAGTAATATAAGAATCTTTAGGTCAATTCTTATTAAAAATGTAAATGTAAATGTCAATGTAGCTCCATTTACTTCATAATGAAACAATGGGCACTGAAAACAGATTAGTATTATTGTGACAGGGAAAACATGAAAGCAAGGAATTAAATTCATGCAAGAATCTGAACATTTAAGCATTTGAGATCATACTTATTATATTTTGTACTAATTCTTTTGATGATTTATACAAACAGGGAACCCAATACTAAATGAATAAACCCACTAATGGTTTTAAATAACATTAAAAAATCACATTTCAGAAATGAAATAAACACAAAGGAATATCAATGAATTATCCAAAGTGTTCCCCTTATCAAGGTGTCCTCTTCAGAAATGAAAGAAGCGGATACCTTTCCGGTCATGAAATGAATTAAACGGGAAATAGAAATGGGAGGTTTGTTGATTTTACTCATAAATAGGCGCTTCAGAATCACCGCATTGAACTTACTTCCAGTCCTCCTTACCAGAAATCGGTACAGCTGCGTTCACAAAGACATAAATGATTTTCAGAATAACGATCTACATATATAAACAATATAAATATTCATAGATTTTCAGAATAACGAATTACATATATAAACAATATACATATTCATAGACAAGAAGAAGAGAAACCTTGACAATGAGCTTCAAGTAAATATCATCGGATTTGGGAGTAGTTCTCTTTGTCCTCTTGCTCTTCCCACCATCTTTTAGATCAGTACCCTATCACGCCAAATTAATCAAACACAAAAAACCCACAGCTTCTAGTTAATTATAGATACATACATCATAGATTATTATGAAAATCTGCTGCAACATTTCAACCCATCTTAAATAGCACCTGTAAAATAGTGTTGAAAATTTCTATTGTGCATTTGAAATATCCTTTTATTCATCATGGGGATCTCTTTACCAAAGCTGCTAATAGCAAACCCCAGCAATTATCTATTTTCGGTTTCTTTTCACCTAATAGTTAAAAATATTTATATGAAAAGATGAACAATTACGATTTTTTTTTTAAAGATGGTGAACAAAAGTATACAAACCCAAATACCCACTGAAATTGATTTCAATGTTTGTTTAATCTAAACCCACCAGAGATTCTCAAATCTTATTCTTCATACCAAAAGTCTATTCCGAACAGAAAAACCTCAAAATTAATCAAATTGTAATAGTTTTGTATAATAATCAAAAGGAAAAACAAAAGGCTACCTTGGGGGAATTAAGCGGAAAGATGAAGCAGATGCAGAAGAGGCGGGATCCGTAAGATCTGAGCTTTCAGCTGATACTTCCAGGCCTTGTGAACCCAATTTGATTCTAGGTACTTTCTCTATGCTTTGTAGCATAAATTAGCGGCTGGGTATGAGAGATAAGAGATATAGGGTTGGGTATGAGAGATAACAGAGAGAGGGATATAGGGTTTGAACTCAGAACAGAGAGAGACGGAGACGCTAGTATCAAAAATAAATTAGCGATATAGGGTTGAACTTCTTTGATTAGCCCCAAAAGTGAGTTACGTGTGCGACCCATAGCTTCCATCATAATCTTCGACTCTCTATCGCGGTGTCAATCATCATCGGCGACTCTTTAGCTTCAGTCGGAGTTGTTACGTGTTTCGTTTTGAATTCATGTCCAACTAAAGTCATACAGGATTGACCTCACAGTAGGTATTTGATGTAGTAAAGATGAGGAATAAGAGGTCTGTGTATGAGTTTGAAATTTGAATTACGGAGTACAAAACAGAGAGCTGATGACGTGTACAAAATAGATTTACCTGATTAGTCGGCCCCATCCTCTTACTACTCTAAATCCACCTGCGGAAATATAAGCTGCATCAACATTCAATTCAAGCAAAAACAAATTAATACAATCATATAAAATCCGATGAAAATACTTCAAAAAACGAAAATAAATGAAAGTTCAAACCTTCTCTTTAATCATTGTCCATATGATCCTCGTCATCTCATCGCCTATAATCAAAAAAGCAACACACGATGAAGTCATAAAACATAAAGCAGCGAACATAATAAAATGAAATTACCGTCCATCTCGACGATAGGATTGTCAACTTTGACTTTATCTACATCGGTGGTGGGCAAAACGAAGCAGCGAACGGAGGCGTTTGGAAAAGCGAGTGGAAATGCGGTTCTTGGAGGAGACTCCATTGAAGATCAGGTTGTTTTTATATATAAATCAGTTATGCTTTTGTTGACATATATGATATACTTTTGATATGAATTATTTCCAATTGGGAGAGAATATTCCCCGATTCATAGAAATCTCTAGTATGGTTCTCAATTGTTAATGGTGAAATACCTCAACTCCATTAGTAAAACAAATTTCATTTTAAATCGTGCATTTATATATTTCATCTTAGAAGCATCGATTATTAAAAGTTAGTATATTATACTAATATAATACTGTTGCCTTCCAAGTTCATTGACTGAATTTGTGAGGAACCAAATCACAAGTAAGAGACAAACTTTTAAAAGTAAAGTAATATAAGGTCGTTGTTTGCTTTAACATTAGTACTACTTCATACAAGTTACCTTTAATGCTTTATATATTTAATAGCCTTTTGCAATTGGAAGTTAACACAACAAAACTTAAGTCAAGCTAAAATTGAAAAAAAAAAATCCAAGGAAGAAGCTATTAATGTAAAGACCACATATATGCCCCTATATTTTTTGGGTCAACCAAGAGATTGTTTTCTTTTATTGTTTTCTTTACTTTTGTTTTTTGCTATGTTGTTATTCTCTAACACGTTTCTCTATTAGTTTTTGAAAAAAAAACTTTGCAAAATTTGACCATAACAAAAAATATTTATGCCAATAATAATAGCAAAGTATAATAGCGAAATTCATGACAAATTAGTCATTTAAGCTAAATTCAATTACTATATCTTGAATTATCATAAAAAGTCACTATAACCGGGCAAACCCAAAATTATTTATTTAATTAGTTTTATAAAAAAGAAAGACAAAAAGGAGAAAATCTTTCCTTTTGACATATAAAATGCAGACTCAAAAACAAACACTTTTAACCCCAGAATAGTTTTCACATGGAAAGATTCAAGATTCCAACAAAAACAGGACATTGTCAAAAAGTGAAAAGAAAATCTAATGCAATTCAAGGTGGGTTAAAGTAAAAAAAGAAAAAAGAAACATCAATGTAAACAAAAGAACTAAAATCAATAATTTATAATAATTTTAACAAACATATATACGGTAAACATAACCAGTAGTGAATAAACACGCAATACACGCTGCGTGTAATTGTGTATACATATATAGTGTGTATATGGATATACAAATAACCAAAAAACCAATTCTAAAACCTTAAATTTAAGGAGGAAAGACAGCTTTGCAAATAGTTTAATCTGATTTGCTTCAAGTAGTTTAAGCGCATATTTTAATGTATGAATCCATATTTTAATGTATGCAGTCCACATGATAGCTAACGAAATTCCTTAGTGCATAGTTGCACACCGATGTCAGCTATGGTGCTAAGATGCAGCTCATAGATCAAACTATAAACAGTTACCAGAAATAGCAGTCTTCATAATCTAAAAGTTAAGTAGAGCAATATCTCTGAAAAGATGTAGTCATGTAGCAGTTTATGTTGTCCACCCACCACCCACCCACAACACACACACACACACACACACAACGCGGGTTAAAGGTGGGGGCAGGTTGTTTCTAGGACCATGAAATACACCACATCAGATATATCATATTAACTGGGATTCGTTGATACAAGGAAAAAAGGGAATGATAGCAGTGGTATAAGTCTGTATATCTAATGTGAAAAGTATTGTAATATGCATATTGAAATCTAGTGTTATACATACTACTGTCGTATAGAACAAACTTTTATCAATAAACAGCCCCAACAGTTTTGTTTAAAATATCCTAAATTAAGATTCTTATGGTAATTTCAGCTTTTTTGTAACCTCAAACATGTCCAACCATAAAGATACATGTGACTTATTCCCGCTGTAGATACATTTGATGACTTGAAATCTCGATATATCACCTTCCAAATCAATAAAGAAACATAATTCAACAATGTATACACAAGTATCTTGTTTCTAAACAACAAAACGATCCAAAGAGGGGATAAATGGTACATTTCTTTTTATCCATTGGACTATCAATTGTTAATATCAGATGTATAATATTCCTACCAGCTTATATCATTCTACATTTTGTTGTATTCTATATGAAGTCCCAGATTATCTATATTTCAATTTTTATGACCAAATAAAATGCACAGATTCGAAAAGATTTCACCATTAATAGTAAAAAGACTCTTTCAATTGCCAGAATATGATTCAGCACCTTTCAATCAAGCTGGATTATAGGATTGCAAAACATAGGATTTACTGAGAGAGCTAGTTAGTACCGAGGCTTCAAAGATCAATCACGTTCATTTATTTATATCTACACTTCAAAAAAGCATGGCAAGTTATAATTTGTGGTTAAAATTAGTAAACTAATGAAGAAAATTATACCTGGCTTCCAGTCCATTGTGCAAATAAATCACTCTTGAGCCCTGCTAAAAGATGATGTTCCAAGCGCTTATTTGGTATGTTACTCGTACACCAATAGCCGTTGAGTCTCCCTTTCCCATCGCAGAACAGTATCCTAAAAGCTTTACAAGGTTTGGGTGATCAACAATGCCAACAACAACATAATTGTAACATCAAACCAATCAAAACGAACCCTAAAAAAGAAAAACCAAATCAAGAACCCCATAAACCCAATAAAGCTAAACCCTCAGACAATGGGTGCCGAAACCAAACTAAAATTGAAGAAAAATTGAAGAAACCAAGGTAAGGTGCCGAGGACTTTCATACATTTTGTAAGAAACCAAACTGAAATTGAAGAAAAACCAAGATAAGGTGCCGAGGAAGAAATACCGAGATAAGGATTCTTGGACCAGTAGTCTCTGATGGCCTACTGATGCGGATCAACAACCTAAGGTACCGAGGAAGAGGAGAGCCAAGAGGAGGTCTTAAATCTTTGACTTCTGCTTCGCTGCGTTTTTCAAGCTCCTTGTAAGGCCTAATCGACTTCTTATTCTGCTTCTGGGTACGAGAGATAAGAGCTCTCTGTGACTGTAAAACATAGAGAGATAAAAGGTTTAAAATTGAATTTGAATGAGGAAAAAAAGAGAGAGCTGATGACGTCAAGCTTAGATGGGACATTTATGTTTTCTCTCTCTGCTCTATTTTATATTTTATATATATATATATATATATATATATATATATAATTAGAGAGAGAAAATGTTTTAAAAAGATTTAGAGAGGCGTGTATATAAAAAAATTAAGAGAGAGAAAATGTTTTAGTCAACTGATTAGCTATTTTTATAGATAAATTATAAATTATAATATTATATATTCAAAATATTATATTGTGTTCCTTATCATTTTCTTTGGAGATAATTGAGAGTATTTGTAAGACCCCAAATTATTAATAAATGAAATTTATTTTTTCTATTTATTATTTTGAAATAATAAGGGTTGATTTGATTAATGTGATTAGTTATGGGTAAAATGCGCAAATATTTAAATAAGCAGGTGGTTATAAATATTCATTGTTGTCGGGGAATATTCGTTTGGTCGTTGAATATTCTTGCTGTCGGGGAATATTCGTACGACCGACGCAGTCTTTTGTGGGCCCCATAACGGAAAAGCGTTTGGATGAAAAAAACGACAAGTATAAGTTGTTTATAAATAACGGCGCAGTTGTTATCGTTAATACTGTTGGAATACCCGGTGGTTAAAACACAGTAATACGCGTTGTTGCACAGTAGCACACGGTATTGCACCAATTATTGATTCTTACGTAAGAAGGCACTACTCAATAATTGTTGCAGTAGTTACTGTTCAGTATTTTATTTTATGATTCAATAATTGCTGCGTTGATATTTTATATTACTGTTGTTTTAATAATTGTCACTATACAGTATTTTCCAATATCGAAGCAATAATTCATATTATCTGAATAATATATTAGAAAATATTATTGGCAATGTCTAAAAAGTTATGTCTAAGGAGAGGTTTAGTCACCTAATTGCGCGGCAGTAAGGAGAAATCCTTATTGGAAAGCCCCCTCTTTTCTGGGAACGGCCTGGTTGTTAGTACTATGATTCTGTAATATTATTTGTGTATAATTAATTATTCATTTATATGATGAGAAAAATATTCATTTTATGTGGATATAGATGGAGAAAATTTTTAAAGTGACAATTGTTGAAAATCGATATTTTATCTTTTCTGATAAAATAATATTTTATTATATTATTATAATATGATAATGGGGATATTTTTTTACAATGAATGTGGGATATATGAGTATATGAGAAGGAAGAGTATTTTTGTTGCTAAAGTTGTTTATCACAGGTTTTGTGTGTCGGTGGACCCCATTTCCTGACTGAAATTTGATTATAGCCTGTAAAATCACCCGTTTATGGATTTCGGTCAATTTTTGTTGGAATTTGGAAAAACTTTCTTCTGCAATGTTGTAGAGAATTGAATTTCTTATAAAAAATTGTGAGATTCTAATTTTTTGATAAAATGGCTATTTATTATGAATTATTGAAGTTCTGAAGTTCCGAAATAATTGATTTTTGAAAGTTTTAATTATTTTAAATAACAAAACATTTTGGGAATGTGTGGAGGCATCATTAACATGTGCCTAGGGGCTGAATTCAGATTCTGGATGCGTAAGAAGATGTGGAAAAATAAATAATATTAATTTATTAAATTTTCTGCTTTGGTGTTCTAAGCATTTTCTTATAAATAGGGCGCTTAGGTTAGAATTAAAAAGTACACCAAAAACTGAAAGTTTTCTCTATATTTCTCTCTCTATATATTGAGCGTATTCTTGTGAGGATTCTGATACTTTGAGTATGTTATACTGTGCAAGTTTTCTTCAGCACTATATCCAGTATTCAGTCAGAAGTACTATTCTTTCTGAGGTAAGGGATGTTATTTTTCTTCTCAAATGATATTATTTCTTCAATATCATTATGCTGAAATATTGGTTTAAAACTTTTTATCAAATTTTGGAACTTTTTCATGTCGGGGTTACTATTCATGAATTACTACTATTCACGAGTTACTATTCTACGAGTACTATCACCGAAGCATGATGATGTTTTTTGTGAAATTTCTATCTTTTGGTGTCGAAGTTACTATTCACGTATACGGCACTATTCACGAATACGGCACTATTCACAGAAAAATTAAATTTTTGTTTTTTCGTCCAAAATATCTATTATGGATACTAACCTTGATTGTATCCATGTTTTGATCATTTTTAAATTTTACCCCACTCTGGTTATTTATGAAGTATTTTTGAATGAAATTGTTTAAAGTACGAATCCTTAATATTTTGTCTTTTGCTTCACTGGATTCATTTTTTTAAAATATGTTTCATCATCCTCAGTCCTAAATGATGATATTACTGAATATCTTTGGCCTGTAGTGCAAAGATGAATGATTTCTTGATGAATATCTTTGGTCCGTAGTGCAAAGATGAACAGGCGATTAGATGAACATGACCAACTGATGAATATCTTTGGCCTATAGTGCAAAGATGAATATTTGATTCCAGATATATATTGATTGATGTTACAGGGATAAATTATCGACGATGAACTTTTAAATTCATATATAGAAGATAGTAGTTTGCATTCTCTACTTAACTCTTCTAATGAATTGTTGTTTTCGCTACAGTTGTTGATTTAAAACTGGTTGTCTACTGTATTCTATAGATTTTTTCCTGTTGAAGACTAACGATAATTTGTTATATGTTATCTTAGTCATAATGTTCTTTACCTGGGCTAGTTGAGCTCACCTTTTTCTTTTTTGTTCCATTTTTCTTCTCAGGAGGCGAGAATGTAGCGAGTACTAGTCGGGGTGTGGAATGATGGTTCTAGAAGTTGTTCTAGTAGTCATCACTATTCTGTAAAATAGTGTATTAATAATTATAATGAGGACTTATTGAGTGTGGATATGTCTAGATGACAATATTTGTATTTAAACTCATAGTTTTTATGTTGTATTAATAAAGTTGTAGTTGTTTCTGTACCATGCATTTGGCGACTCAGAATGGGTGATGTATACCTATTTTGGGGGCGTCATAGTTGGTATCAGAGCTTAGGGATATGAATCTCTGGCGGAGATCGGGGAATAGAACTAGGAGGGTAGAGACGAGTAAATCCTTCGCTAGTGTGTCCAACCTAAGCTTATTTGTTAGTTGGTCAGTATATAGGGATATTACGTGATATTGATTTCATTAATTAACCCTTGTTTTATGACGTATTTGAGAATGTCGACTGAGAATATTAAAAGGTGGAGTAAATGAGACCGTGGAGACGACTGTACTCACAAACGAGGAGAACGTGCAACAGGCAGGCAATATTCCTCCTGTAAACAACACCACTGAACAAATGATGAACGACGGGATGTTTAGGAGCTTTTTGCAGTTCATGCAAAACCAGACGAGGGAGACTCGTGTACAGCATACGGACGGAAATGATAGCAATACGCGGCTTGTCACGGCCAAGCAGTTCAAAGGAGTTGGGACCACCAGAATTTAAGGGAAAGCAGATCGATCATGGCAGAAACATGGGTCAAACAAATTACCAAGATATTCGATATCTTGGGATGCACGGAGGAACAGAAAGTTTTATTCGCCACCTTTATGTTCCATGGCAAGACAGATTACTGGTGAGAGTCTGTGAAACGTATCCAGCTGCCGCACTCCGCATGTCTTGGAAATGTTTCAGAAACTTTTCAACGAAAAATACTTTCCTGAAAGTATTCGCCATATGAAAGAGGTAGATTTTATTAGACTAGAACAAACAACATGACGGTGTCCCAATACTAGGCGAAATTCGTAGAGTTATCCAGGTTTGCACCTCATTTGGTAGAGAATGAGAAACGAATGACGAGGATGTTTCTGAGAGGTTTAAAACCCGAGATTCGGCAATATCTTATCTCTCATAAATTTTTTTTATATTCAGATGTTGTCAACAGGGTTCAATTATTAGAGCGAGATAGCGAGTACGTTCAACCAAGAGACCGCAACCAGGATCATACCGTTGACAGCAGTCATCAGAACAACGATACCCAGCGGAGAAAGAAAAAATACGGACAAGAGCGACAACCCACTCTGGTGTTAATAGTGGCCATGAAAATAGAAGAAGCGAGTCGGGGGGGGGGGGAGATTTTAAAAAGAGGAGATTCACAATGACACTGCGAAGACGTCAGCAACCAGCAGCAACTGGTTTTAAGGGAGGAGAACGACCACCGGTCGTATACTATAAATATGGAAAAAAGGGACCCATCAGCCCAAACTGTCCATAACAGTTTAAGGTATGCTATAATTGTGGAATGGAATGACATATCGCTCAAGATTGTACGGTAGCGAAACCAAGCCCAGTGGGGATGGTGACTCCAAAGGCTGTCTCGGACAAGTCAAAGTCAACGGTTCCTAGAAGAGCATTTTTCGTGACTGGTCAGAATTGCGAGGAACCCAAACGAAGTTAGCACGGGTTAGTTAATTATAAATTCTTACAAAGTTTATACCTTATTAGATACCGGTTCTACCCAATCATTTATCTCTCCTGCTTATACTCAACGTTTTAAACTGACTACGGAGAAAATTAAACTTTGACTTATCTGTTGAAACTCCGTTATGAGAAACATTCGTTATATCCACTGTTTATAAATCTTGTTTGATCCAAGGCCAACCCTTTTCCTTGTTCTATTTTTCTTCTCAAGAGGCGAGAATGTAGCTAGTACTAGTCGGGGTGTGGAATGATGGTTCTAGAAGTTATTCTAGTAGTCCTCACTATTCTGTAAAATAGTGTATTAATAATTATAATGAGGACTTATTTGAGTGTGGATATTGTCTAGATGACAATATTTGTATTTAAACTCACAGTTTTTTATGTTGTATTAATAAAGTTATAGTTGTTTCTGTACCATTTATTTGGCGACTCAGAATGGGTGATGTATACCTATTTTGGGGGCATCACAGTGCGTGTATGTTGTCGTATTTTGCACAACAGTTGTATTAATGAAATTTATATTTGATTTCTGTACCATGTATTTGACGACTCAAAATGAGTTGTGTGGACCTATTTTAGGGACGTCACAAAAAGTCTACCAAAGTCTTGGTAAAAGTCTGTCAATTATTTTATAGTCTATCAATTATTTTATAGTCTTTAAAAATAATTTTAAAAGTTATTAAAATTCATAAATTCTACAAAAATCTGTCACTTTAAAAAAATTGTTTAAAAATCTTTATTAAATACACCATCCGTAGTAATCTTAATTCGGTTAAAATATTTGACAATATAATACTCCTCCGTCCCATGATAAAATTAGTCCTTATTACTATTTTGAGTTGTCCAATGTTAATGTCCTCTTTCTTTTAATACCAAACTTTATATATTGTTTTCCTATTATGCCCGTAACATTAATATCTCATACTTTTCTTATTTTAATTATCTCTCCATATTTAATGACCTTTATTATTGGCAATTTTGTCATTTTATTCCTCTTCTTAATATGCGTGAAAAGTCCACCAAGATTTTATCCTGGGACGAGGGAGTAAGATCTTAATTTTTAATTGACTCATTATCATTTTATATAACCCTAAACTAACTCAAACCCTTTTTTTAGGCCAACAGATTTGCACTTAAGAAAGTCAGGTACTACCTCCGGCTGCGTCTGGTTTATATATTTGGGTCCTTTACATAAGTATACAACATTTAGAAAGTAATTACACTATTAGTGCACTCATAAAAAATTTACATAATTAATACACTTTATATATTTATTTACAATATTGAGTGCAATTAAGATTCCTTAATTTTAGAGAATTAGGTATAGGATTCCAATTCATAATAATAAGAAAACCTAAAATCAATGAGAAATAACTACCATAATTAATAATTCAAATTCAAATATCTTAGATCTAACAAACAAAACAAATTCAAATTCAAAAATAATAATTAAAATTTAAATATTCAAAGTTTGGCAACGTCATCTTCCTCCTCCCTTTTGCCGGTCATCTTCCTCCTCCCTTTCGTCGCTGCTTTAACACCATGGACGCCGGCCATCTTCCTCTGGTTCATCATGGACGCCGCCGCTTCAACACCATGGACGCCGGCCACAGCTGTCATTATGACGAAGGTTGATTTAGTCCAAAAATTAAAAGGAGAAAAAGATAAATTTTAGTGCAGTTGGTATCCAAATATTTATACAAAGGTAACCATTTTAGTTTTTGTGGGTAACCAATAGAAATTTCAGTGCAATTGGTAACCAAAACTTTCAAATGTAACAATTTTAGTTTTTGTTGGTTACATTTGTATTAAGGCTTGGCTACCAACTGCACTATCAAAAAAAATAATCTATAATAAAATTTTTATAATTAATTGGTAACCCAGTAAAACTGAATTGATTACCTTTGTATTAAGGTTTGTCTACTAACTGCATTATAAAAAAAATCTACAATAATTTTTTTTAATTAATTGGTAACCCAATAAAATTGATTTGGTAACATTTGTATTAAGTGTTAGCTACCAACTGCACTATTAAATAAAAAAATCTATAATAGATTTATTAAAAATAAATTATAAACCTAATAACACTGAATTGGTTACCTTGGTATGAAGGTTTGGTTACCATTATCCAGTATTCATATCCACCGCCACCACCGCCTGAATCTTCATACCCACCTCTATTTTGACCCTTCATTTTGAAAGCAACTGAAGATATACAGTTGGTTGACTCATATATATATATATATATATATTATATATATATATATATATATATATATATATATATATATATATATATATAAACCTTCATTTTATAATAGCATGGAGTCTGTTAATGCTCATGATGATGAGGTGAATTCTGTAGTAGCAAGCTATGGTGGGTTGGTTTTTGCGGGGTCGGTGGATGGGCGGTGAAAGTGTGGAGGAAGGAATTGGTGGGTAAAGTGACTAGGCATGTTTTGGTGCAAACGTTGTTGAAGCAAAAAAATGCGGTGACAGCCATGGCGGTGGCAGGTGGGGTGGTGTACGGTGACAGCCGTGGCGGTGGCGGTGGCGGTGACAGCCGTGGTGGAAGGTTTGGAGAGTATAGAAAGAATATTGAATGAAGAAGAAGGGTGATGACTAACTGCAGTTATTATATGAGGAGAGAGAGAAAAAGTAATGGGTATAACTAATCCCTAAATTAAGGAATTCTAATTGAATACTAATTCCCTAAATTAAGAAATCCTAATTGCACTACTATTGTAAATAAATATGGAAGTATATTAGTTGTGTAAAAATTTTATGAGTGCACTATTGTTGTAATTATTTTTAAAAATGTAATAGAATATGTAAATTGATCCTATATATTTCTAATACAATGAATTTTAACAAATATTAGTTTTTAATATTTTCCTTAACATTAATAGTAAATATAGCACTACTCGCATGATAGAATACTAAGTTAACTTAGAATTAATTAAGTAATGTCATTTTAAATATTTCATTTCACTTCATATTATAAATTTAAAAATATGTATTTAATTTTAAAACATTTTTTATTTTATTTTTAGTTCTCAGATATTATTTGGCCCATGTGAGATTCCTCCCAAAAATGACTTGTAAATGTGTAACTGAGTACGTCATTAGCTCGTTATAATATATTCTAAAATTAGAGATATATTTTTTCTTTTAGCCCGTTTGAAAATTAGAGATACATTTTTATTTTAATACTTCAAAGTGACATGATGTTTTAAATTTGCCATTATTTTTTTAGTATCATTTTCAACATCACACCAGCACTGTCGATGTCGAATTCATAGCTAATACTAAGGATATGTTTAAGAACATAAAATTATCCTTAAAAGTCGCCATTATCTCTAATTTTGGAACATGAGAGTAATACTTTATTATATGGATAATGTGTGTAAATCAGAATCAGCACCATTGCTTGGGGAGTCGTTTAGATATTCATGAATTACAAATGATGAAACAAGAAAGAAGCTTAAAATTGCACTAAACATAAATAATGACACCATTACGTGCACATAAAATTCCCTCAGACAAGTGCAAAACGAATGAACAGTTGGTTCCCTGTTAAAACTCCCTTCTCCATTTAACACCCCAAAATAATTCCATCCATATTCCACCCAAAAAACAAAAACAAACCCTAACTATTCACCACCTTCTTCAACCTAATGCAAATGCTCCTTCAATGGATTTTCAGCCTCCCGGGCCGTATTTGCTTAAACATCGCCCACCACCAACATATGATAATAGCTGCAATTGCATGCTTCATTGTAATATATCTTGCATGTAGAAAAAAGTTTCCATCTATTTACTTGACTACACTTGCTACAGGCCACCCTATTCTTATCGGCTCCCAATGTCCTTGTACGTGGAGCATGTCCAACTAGATGACCAATTCGACGATAACAGTTTGATTTTCCAGAGCAAAATCCTTGAAAAATCAGGCTTCAGCGAAGAAACCAGCATTCCCCCATTCCTTTTTCGACTACCAATAACAAAATCACTCTCATTCAACAAGGAAGAGGCTGCAACGGTAATGTTCTCTGTTGTGGAAGATTTACTCGACAAAAACAACATAAATCCCAAGGCCATAGATATATTGATAACAAACAGCAGCATGTTTTCTCCTACACCTTCACTTTCTGCTATGGTGATCAATAAATTCAGAATGAGAAGTAATATCATTAGCTACAATCTTTCTGGTATGGGGTGCAGTGCTGGAATTATAGCGGTAGGACTGGCTAAAGATCTGTTGGGAGTTCACAGAAAGTCCCTAGCCCTAATCGTGAGCAGCGAGATACTAAGTCAGAACTGGTATACTGGCAAGGATCGCTCAATGTTGCTAACCAATTGTTTGTTTCGGATGGGAGGCGCTGCAGTTTTGATGTCTAGCAAAGATCAAGACAAGAAGATGGCAAAGTATGTTCTACAGCACCTAGTTCGAACAAACAAAGCGCGAGATGATCAATCTTATGCCTGTGTCTTTCAAAATACAGACGTAGAAAATAGGATTGGTATTTCTATATCAAAGGGCATAGTAAATGTGGCTGGAGAAGCACTAAAGACCAACATTGCTTCTTTGGGGCCGCTAGTTTTGCCATTTTTTGAGCAATTTCGCTATGGGATATCCTTGATTATGAGAAAGATGGGGATTTCCGGCCTTTACGTGCCTAATTTTAAGAGAGCCTTTGAGCATTTCTGCATACATGCAGGAGGGAGGGCCGTGATTCTGGGAATCGGAAAAAGTCTCGAGCTGAGGAAGGAGGATGTGGAGCCTTCAACGATGACACTTCATAGATTTGGAAATACTTCCTCATCTTCTATTTGGTATGAACTTAGTTATATGGAAGCCAAAGGGAGTATGAAATGCGGCGACAGAGTTTGGCAGATTGCATTTGGAAGCGGGTTTAAGTGCAATAGTGCAGTGTGGAAGTGTGTTCGCGACATTAGGCCTGAGATGGAAAATGCCTGGAGTGATAGGATACATTCCTATCCGGTAGACATGCCAGATTCTGTAAAGTAAAGATAGATTGAATAAAAAGGGAATGGTTATGTTCTAATGTATACAAGTATATGATAAATTCCTAGAATTTTCTTCCTAGCTAGCCCCATCACCATGTAATGTGTGCATCTTCTGATGACGACTTTAATACTAAATACCAGCAAATAAGATTTCTACCTTTTCTAATAGGGATGCCGATACATTTACTAGTCCAATAGCTATAACTCCTCAAATAGACCAATACTATAGTTATCCTTGGGGAACATTGGGTAGAAATGAATAGGACACTCGGCAGAAGCAATTGATGCCTTGAAACCGACTACAAAAAATTTAATATAGTTCTGATTTTAGACCAACGTGACTGGAAACTCTGCATTAAAAAAATTGTGCAAAACTTGAAATATTTAGACCACAAGGTCGTTGATTATAATAGGGTTAAATTCACTTTTTCTCACTTTATTAGAGCTCGGTTTACAAATGCATCATTGAAATGAATTTTTTTACAATCGAGTCATTGAACCACAAATTATTTTAAATCGTTACAAAATCTGTTAAATGAGCTGACTTTTAACAGACACGTCAGCTTTTAAATTAACATCCACGTCAGTTGCTTCATGTGCTATCATCCTAGCTGTTGCTACATTGAAAATTAAATTACAAATTCACTACTAAAAAAATGGTCATTTGTGATGGCCTAAATCCATCACAAAAAGTAGGAAAATCATCACGAAAGGTTTACGTGATGACTTTAAGCATCACAATGGCCGTCTTGTATACGCCCATCATGAAAGGTTTTACGTGATGGTTTTGACAATCACGTAAACGCTTAGTGCTTTTGTGATGATTAATACAATCACATTAACATATAATCTATTGTGATTGTCAAAGTCATCACAAAAAAACAAGACTTTAGGGATCAAATGTAAGAACGTGAATCTCTATTTATTTATAATTTATTTCACTATATTAATTATCTATATTAATTGTATCAAATGATACTTGTAGGATTCGAACCCTCTCCCATTTGCAAACTAAATAACAAGTATTACCACTACACCAAAGTCCAGATCACGATTATAATTTTAAAACAAAATAAAAAGGAAACATATATGAATTGACTTACTAAACAAAATTACTTTCAAATAAGATTTAGTGATTGCAATGGCAGTCACAAATACTCTATAATGATGGTAAAATTAGTCATCACTAACAGCCATCATATATTCTATTGTTTTGTGACGGCTTGAAAATTCCATCACAAAATACCTTCTTTTTGTAATTGCAAATAAAAGTCGTCACAAAAATCTAACTTTTTAATGATTGTCACGACCATCATAAAATAATATTTTGAGTATCTCTTATATTAAAATATTAGTGATAGCTTAAATGCAATCACAAAAAGGGTATAACTATAAGTGATGACTTAGTGCGTCACAAAAAGAAATTTTATTTTGCGTGAAAAAATTGGTGTGATTGACATGGCCATCACAATTATAATACATTAATGGCAAAATTAGTCATCACTAAGAGCCATCATATATATTATTATTTTGTGATTGCTTAAAAAGTCCATCACAAATTACTATCTTTTGTGATAGTTTTTAAAAACTGTCACAAAATTCCGTCACGTATTCTTGTTTTTTAGTAGTGATTAAAAGAAATTAAAACGAATCAAAATATTAAGAAAACCAAATCAGATCAATCCCTAATTTTTTCTCGATCTCCAAATTCAAACTCCATTTTACTTCTCTCTCTATATTTGTGAAAGCATATATGATTTTAAAGAAAGAGAAAATTGATTGGAAAGGGGTGGAGGATTTTATATTCTTAATTCTGATTCCTCCTTGAAGGAGGCAAAGAATAGAGAGGACTCTCACATCTTCTTTCATTTTCATTTTTCCTGACGCCATGGAATTGGAGATCGAAGAACAATAGTTCTCAAGGCCGGAGTTCAAAAATTCTATTATTTTCCTTCTCATAGATCTGATTTAGGCCATTGAGTTGACTCGATTTATTTTTATTTTTAGTTGACTCAATTTAGGTCATTCCTTCTCACGCATATTTCATTTTCATTCTTCGTGATTTGATTTAAGGAGAGATGAGTGAGATAGAAAAAGGTGGGGGTGGTGGTGAGGCGGTAACTTGCATATGTGACGGCAGTGTGAGCACTGATTTTGAGTGGTAGTGGTTCGATGGCTTAGTTGTATATTTTGATGATGAAAAAGAAGAAGATGATGAACAGTAATAATAATAATAATCCCTCCATTTCAAAATATTAGATAATTTTATATTTTAAAAAGTGAAATTTAAATATTTAAAATTAAAAAAATATGATTTATATAAATACATTTGTAAAAATCATTATTAATTTATTTTATTATTAATTAATAATTTAATTTAATTGATTGTTATGTGTATTAATTTGATTTATATTCTGTTTAACTATTTGTTATAGAATTGAGTATAAAATGTATTTAACCCGATTATAATATACCCCATATCCAACATATACGAGACAACCAAAGAATCAGTACAGGGTATAAAAAACTTCCAAAAGGAAAAAAAGAGAATAAAAACAGCCATAACAAATAATCAAATATTCAGTTAATGTTTTCTCCTCCACCTAACAAAAATTGTTCCAAGCAGTTCTCTGCCCTCCCACATCTATTCCGAATTCGTTGTTCAATGTTTGTAGTTGTTTTTCTTAGTCGTTTATCAGGTTTCTTCAGATCGGACATGGTGGAACATCTAGGATTGTGCCTGCTTGAATCTGGCCCCAACCAATAAGCCGCCAATGCTTCTCAACTCGCCGACTCAGTGCAATTTTCTCACCTTTGCTGGTGCATACCGGAGAAGTAAGTTGCAATTTTGCCAAATCGTTCTTAACCGCAAGAACTCTAGCACCAGTTGACATGGATCCAATGTTCAACATAAGTATCTCTCCCTTTGCCAACTTTGAGACCTTTCCCTGCCTCTCTGTACCCTTTGTCCTCACACCCAGAAGCCGTCGCAGCAAGAAGAAGTTGACCTATAGAAAAGAACAGAGGACCAATTAGGAAAAGAAAACAAGGAGAAGATGTAAATGACTTAGAAAAGGGATAAAAACACTAGCATAGTAGATATAGACAGTTGGTATCCTTCAAACTATTCTAGAAGTTAACAGAAGATCAACTGTTTGGTAACACTTGCCTCTAGTTCAACATACACTTCGGGAAGTGATCCAACCTCCCCAAGAACTTGTCCTACCAACCGATCAGCACGAGTTAAAGTCGGGTCCATCGTTGTGCCAACACCAATCAGGCCTCCTGGCACAGCAAATTGTAGTTCGTTTTGCTCTGCATAGAGTGAAACTATTCTAGAGTATATCGGTGTGCACTTGATGTTACCGCTTTCATCTTTAACAACAATCCCAGGACGCACCTCTATATATTGATTGACCCTCAAAACACCCTGCACAAAGATACTCAACTTACAAAAAACTGAATGTCTTATTTCCAGAAACCCGCAGCTTGTTATTAAGATAACAAGATTTTTAAAGTCCCTAATCAAGAATAAGATTGTACACAGTAAACCAAATTTTATTATGCATCTGGTAAGAGAATTTGATTATCAAAAGCTCACTACTGATTTAAGAGATTACTGAGAAGGATCAGAGAAGATTCAAATCCATGAATTATCCTAAGGAAAGGCAAAACCAAACCTTGAGGATACTTCCACCAGCAACACCACCTCTAATCTCATCAACTTCAAAACCAGGCTTGTTAACATCGAAAGACCGGATCACAATCATATTTGGTGGCGATATAAAGTTCCTCTCTGGAATAGGTATCCTTTTCACAATGTATTCGCACACTACGTCAATATTATACTTCAGCTGTGCAGAAACTGGTATCACAGGTGCACCATCTGCAACAGTTCCCTAGCACAAGTTTTGAAGCACGGTTTAAATTGATGAAATTTCAGGACAATATTTCGGTTGACATTGACCAAGAGGAACAAACCTGGATAAATTTCTGAATGGCTTCATGCTGGTTAATGGCAACATTTTCCTGAATTAAATCAACCTTATTTTGAAGAATTATTATATGTTGAAGACGCATAATTTCAACAGCAGCCAAGTGCTCTGAAGTCTGAGGTTGGGGACAACTTTCATTAGCAGCAATGAGAAGTAAAGCGCCATCCATAATTGCGGCTCCATTAAGCATCGTAGCCATGAGAATATCATGACCCTATGTAAACAAACGAACCTTCAGAATAGTTGCATAAGAAGAAATTAAAATGAAGTATAATTTGCATGCCAAATTCTCATAAAAGGGGATCCAAGGGTCCACATCGAAAAGTGAGAACAAAAAGAACACCCCAGTGAGTGAGAGAGAGATTAGAATCTTCAACAAATCTCGTACAAGGGGTTTTAGGATTGGGTTTTGGTGCCAAAACACAAAACCTACCACCGCCAATTGGGAGAGAATCATTAGATTCCTTATCCACCATAAGTTTTACCTCGTTTGAACCTCGCCCTTAACTTTAAGGCTATGCCAATTGGATTATTTCTCTTGTTCGAGAATTTACTCCCGTTTTAGGTATAGATTGTCCAACTACCATATGTTCTTCAAGCCTAGTGATTCACTTGATATTCTTTGTGGATATAAACAAATTTGGCCCAACCGTGCACGTTGAATTCTTGTTTTGCTCGTCTTCTTTTTCATCTATATTTCATATCTTGTGGGATCCTTCTACAAAGGTGGAATAGTCGTTCACTTTTTCTCAGTGGATGTAAACAAGTTTGGTCCAACCGTGCACATCAAATTCTTGTGTTGTTTGTCTTCTTTTTCATCTATATTTCATATCAAGTTGGATCTTTCTACAATGGTGGACCAGTTTTCGTATGAATTTGCGACTTTTAATTCATTCCCTACGATATAATGCTTCTATCTGATGTTTGTGTATGTGTGTGTGTGTGTGTGTGTGTGTGTATATATATATATATAGTGTTCAAAATGAGAATAGTCAATTAACTTTAGCAATCACACAACTATTAGATCGTACTAAGCCTGTTTGCAAATTCATTTTCCATAAGAAGGACGAGTGGTCGAGTGCCAAAATGTATGATGACAGCGAAGTATAGTGGAAGCATAACATTTAACCAATTTCCCTTACTCTTATCTAGGTCTCAAGTGTCTGATATGGGTATATGACACTTAAGGAGACTAGATATAGAAAAATTACAGGATGCAACACGAGAAGCCTCAATGGAGAGAAATCCATAAGTAATTAACTTAAAAGGGGCCAGCTTTCAGATGAACAGAAACCAATAATAAATGAAAGAGAAGAAACAAGATAGTTTCGGACAGAAGCAACAAGAACTTGCTTTCAAAACATAATGGCCGCCTTCCACATATATGTATATTCATTTGTCATAGAAAACAACAAAACAACGAAGCCCACAAGGGATAACCAATATACACGAGAAATCAGATCATCCTTAAAATATATTTGTAATAGTAACACTAAAAAGATTTACTTGCAAGAATTTCAACAAAAAAAGCACAAAAACAATATAAAATCAAAGAGAATAAATTATGCAAGGATGACCTGAAAAATTAGTATTTTATACCATCCAATAACGCCATGCCATGTAGGTAAATTAGAATAAATATCCAGAATAACTAATTAAACAGTTTTACCATGGTAAATAATAATTATACAATTTGTTACCACAATTCAAACCTTGATTTTCTCCTAAATTTACCTACATGGCATATTACTATTGGATGGTGTACAACACTAGTTTTGCTAATCATCTTTATATAATTTATTCTCAATATCAAAACATAGCTTCACATGAAAGTCACATACATGCACAAATGGAAGTATGATACACCTAAGAAAATGTAGTAAATCACAAGAAATATTTTTTAAAAAAACTTTAATATCTATCATATATAAGTCAAACATTAGATATTTTGTAACAAAATTCGTCTGATCAAAGAGATATTGTTGGGCAGAGAAAACATCTATTAAGCTCTTTCTCATTTTCTTGGTGGGGGACGGGACGGGACGGGGGACAGTATTAGCGCCTTGACCAAACTGAGTTGTATAATGAAAAAGAAAAATGCAGCACTTAGATGTTGACATTGGTAGTTTAATGAATCCTTGTTACAAGTCAGAGTACTTCTGCAATTATGCAAGTGCCATGCATTATTTAAGAAACACTACACCAGAAGATTTAATTATTTGCACATCATGCAAACCACCAGTTAATCTTAAAAAAATTGACACGCCGTTACTGTATGCCAAGAGATTCTAAAGGAAAGACACTATCTAAATCACTATTTGTGTGCTATTTTTGGACATATAAAAGGCTAAATGAATCCCATCGAACCTGATCTTAAGTCCACGAGAGGTGGGATCATAATATTTCATGTCCTATAAGATATTGTGTGCACCAATTGAATTGATTTATTCTGCGACTCCTGATTTTACACAAGGAGAAAGAAAAATAAAAGCACTCGTCCTTTGAAGTTCAATAAATCCTTGTAACAAATCATCAATAGAAACTTCAACAAGTGGCATGCATTTATTTAAGAACCATAGCAAAATAAATAATATATTATGAGTCCTACACCACACAACAATCCACCAGTTCTCTTGAAACACAATCCTCATGCGATGATATTTATATGCATCGAAAGGAATATATATATAAACCACGCTTTTGTATGCAATAAAGGGGACATAAAACGAATTAAGGAGTTGATATTGAAAGAAAACTAATTCTCCATGCCTTAACAAATGGAAGGGCAAGTACAGATCTACAACTTAGCACTTTAAAAACTTACTGGGCAATCAACAAAAGACACATGCCTCAGTAACTTCATCCTGGAGTTCTCAAATCCAGGCACATCACACACGGGAGCATCTTCTTTCCCACTTCCATAAGCCCTGTTTAAAAAATTGAGAATGATGAAGATAAAAATCAGAGTTCCAAATTCAAATACAAGTGCACAACACCATTATGAACTTACTTGAAACACATCGGGCGTGGGCAGCGTTCATCTTCACATTTGTATATCTTTGCATTTGCATATCCGAGCTTTATGGTAATGTTGCGTTCCAGCTCATTTTTGAAACGAACAGTCTGCAAAAATGAGAGATCAAAAGATCTGCTTTAAGGTTCTACATGTATAACTAATGTTAGAATTACATTACTTGGTGGTTATTAAGCTTCACTTTTCATGGTCATATTTCTTATTTAACCTAAAAATCAAGATACAATAAGTTTTCACAAAGTAGATGAGATAAATATATACTCCCACTTATAATAAACTAAATTCACTCACATAAGTCAACCTATAATTGTAAATAATAGCTGAACAAGTTCCAATTTTGATAAAGAAACCTTTATCCAGAATTAAGTATTCACACAGTTAAGGACCACATATGTTTATGGCTGCACTAATTACACTTTACTTGTTTGCATACAAGGGACGACTACGAATGCCTTATAAACAATGACTAAGCATCAAACTGAGCAGCATTACCTGAATTGATCTTGTTAAGCTTCACTTTTCCCATAAAATTGCAATACTCAGTCAATTAACACTCCCATACCATGCTAAATTGGTTCTCTACAACTTGAGTTCAATCTGATAGCCTTAAACAGAATAATCAAATATAAAAAATTAAAATTCCATGATCCATTTACACCCGAGTTCATCCACATTGTATTGGACATCTAGAATTCCTATACATCATATCTTTTCTGTTTCCAATAACAGTGAACAGCCTTTCTAGGATAAAAGTTTAACGGTAACCCTATAGGAAACTAGGCTTTAAATTTTGATTAATCAAGTAATAACCTGAACACCAGATATAGCTTTTACAACGGTTGATTTTCCATGTGCCACATGACCGATAGTTCCTGAAACCACAAACTTAGCTCAGTTACTAGCTTAAAAAGTAAGATTATAATGGCTATTATCTCAATATAAATAAAATTAGGGAGTCATTGAAATTTTAAACTCGTGAACACCACATTGATGTCACAACCATTAATTTTACCAATATTTATCGTAGCTGCCGAGATATAACTTCAGGTGAGAGAGGATGTAGTTTGTCACATCCAGTTGCTCAGATCCTGCTCCATCAAACCTTTTCGTGACATTTTGGCTCTTCTTGAAGACTTAGCAAAATGAAAAGAAAATGTGGATCTTCTTCAGAGAAGGCTAACTACTGTTCAAACATTAAGTTAGAATAATTTAGTTCCAACAATGTTTTTAAATTAAGACAAATCAAAAGCAAACAATAATTATTGCAGATGTCTTTGTTGAAGGTAGATATCCAGCAATGAGAAAAATATAATCTCAAATTCATAGGACTAAGAAGATGCCTTATCCCTCATGTGTAACTCAGCACCAACTCTAATTAATTGAGAATCACGGAGCAGCCACTGATAATTGGTGTAAATATCAAATGCTTACATCCACAAGACCTTAAGATGATATTCTTACATTTGGTAGTATCTTACTAAGATGATAGAGAATAATTAATAAATTTTATATTAGAGATCCAAGTATCCCTTCTACTTTCTGTAAGATTTTTAATAACAATATGCTAACCATGTCATGCTATAATAATGAGAGG
>JAINUV010000666.1:0-31817 GCA_020205505.1 Panax japonicus
GCATTTTTTATTAAAAAAACTGCATTTTGTGTTTATTTATTAAAATATTTATTATTTGTCTATGTCCACGTCAGGTGGCCCCAGCCGTACAGCAACACTGCAGATATTTGTCATTTTTTTATTATTTGATTTTTGATGTGCACATTTGTTCTTTTTCTCTCTCCGCTCTCTTTTATATTATAGATATATATAGTATATTAATATATATATATATATATATATATATATATATATATATATATGGACATGATCAACCACCATGAAGTAAACTCCAGGTGGGACGAAATGTAAATAAAGTTGTAAAAGCGATCAACTGCCACGAAGTAAACCTCAGGCAGGACGAAATATAAATATATATATATATATATATATATATATATGTACAGATATATATATATATATATATATATATATATATAATTAGTAAACGCACTGTAAATTATATATATTATATATATATATATATAAAGGGATTAAACGCGCTGGATGTAAATCCAGGCTCATCAGACAAAGTCTGACCATAGTTTATATATATATATATATATATAAGTGTATATATATATAAGCAATTAAATGTTCCAGACCGAAGTCTAGGCTCAATCGAGGCATAACTCGATAATGTTAGTCCATATATAAAATATATACATACATAAATATATATATATATATATATATATATATATATATATATACAGACAGAAATTAAAACCACGGACCGAAGTCTGGGAAAACGCACACAACACGACTCTCAATGTGTATAACAGTGTGTGCTAATATGAGAAGAAGGCTTTATAGAATATAAGAAGGTTTACAGTGGGCTGCCAAAGTAGACTTATATGACTTTAAATGGATAAACACTCAGCTCCTGCCGGATAAAAGATAGCTATATGTGAGCTAACTAGTGTTTAAAAATGAGGAAACACTTAAAAGATGTGTATGTAGAGTAAAATGGATAGGGCTTCCTCGCCTTTTTCCCTCATTTCTCTTCTCAAATGGCTAACCCCAAGGCTTGTATATATAGACGGATGGCCGCAGGTACACCTGCGGCTGGTCATGATGCATCCGAGCCTCGCGGGTTCCGTCGTCTCATAGTACGTGCACTCATGCACTATAATGTCTACTCAAACTTGCAGAACTTCAATCCGAGCATCCGAACGAGGTATATCTGACCTTCTTCGGACCGTTTGTGTCGAGAGTTACGTAATGACATGGATTAGAGGTTGTACGAAGTCAGGAAGAGGGGTCTATGCCCATGGTCTTCAAGCTTCAAATTCTATCCAAAGTACTATCACACGTAATAGTCACTCGGGATTGTCAATCCTCGGTTCTTGTGGGCCATTATTGGATGTATGTATGTATGAAGTGTTGAGACGACGTGTCATTATTGAAGGAACAAGATGACGTTTGACTCCTCGCCGGGGTTATCGCCGGTTTGAGTTGAAAGTAGACGTTGCTCAGGGTTGCAGCTGAGATTGGACTACATGTTGGTATGTCGCAATATCATCTTGTTGAGATGGTAAGATGACGTTGTGACTCCTCACCGGGGTCATCGCCGGTTTAAACGGAAAGCAAACGTTGCTCAGGGTTACATCTGAGATTGGACTGCTGCTTGTTTTGTATGTCTCACTGTCATCTGTGGATGTTCCTGTCTGCCCGTTGTTTAACTCTTGGTCTGACGTGTGTGTGCCTCAACAGGATGTCTGGGGTTGAAGCTGATTGCATATGTTTGAAACAAGCATTTCCGGGGTTATCGCCGGAACTGCAATGGCATCTCTTGGGGCTATCACCGAGGATGGGGTTGCTACTCCCAGTGTTGTCTCTGGGACTGGAACTAAGCGTCGCGGTGTTATTGCCGAGACAGAACTGTCCTCTTCCGTGTTGTTGCCGGTCTTTTGATGTACATATCTCGGGGTTATCTCCGAGATTGGAAATGACATTCCCGGTGTGTGTTTCGGGGTTTGAGATGATGTTCCCGGTTTATGTTCCAGGTTGGAACTGATATTCCTGGTTTGTGTTCCGGGTTGGAACTGAACTTTCGGTAGTATCCGGAATGGATGTAAGCCGTCTTCCAGGGTTATCTCCAAAAGACAAATCTACCCTCCTGAAATGTTAGTAATAGGAGCGCAAAAAATTTTGAGTGTCTACAGATGCCCCTCTTTATCATATTCATGCAATGCAAGGCATGGATAGGATAAAGAATACTAGACACTTGAAATGCAAACAATATATACATGATGCTATATGCAGTAACATGTTGCAAATGCATGTAAAATGCATGAATGATTGTCAGGTAATCCTGTTGGGATGACAATCAGTGATGGCTTGGACATGCGATCCAAGTCTCCAAAGATGTTAAATTTGGGGCTATCACCAAAGTCATGAATCCTAGACACTAGCTTATATTCCAAAGAGGTACCTCTTGTGTGTAAGAGATCTGTGGGGATAAATCTTTATCTGTTTGAGGATGTGTATAACATATTCCCTCACTCTGTCGAAGTTACTGCCAACAGTTTGTTATTATCAGGGTTGCCTGATCTTCGCTGATGTGTGTATTACCGGATAAATCCCTGCTAGGTGCATTGTCAAGGCTGTTTGACCTTCATTGATGTATGTGTCAATGGTAGAATTGCGTTGTGACCCCGCCAGGGACACATGGATAAGCTGCTTCGATGGGTTTAATTGTCATCGGCTGTCATGATGTCAAAGTTGTTTGACCTTCATTGATGTGCATATCAATGGTTACATTGCGTTGTAACCCCCGCCGGGGACATGCAGAAGTTTAAAGGATGTGCGTTGTGACCCCCGCCGAGGATATGTAGAGGTTGATAACTTCGGCGTTCTAACCCCCGTCGGGGAGGTTTAAAATATCGTGGTTCTGCGTTGTAACCCCCGCTAGGGAGGTTTAGGGTTGTGACCCTGTAAATGACGGCATCGGACCTTTGTGGGGTATTGCTGAGCATGATTTGTGAAAACTGAGCTCATTGGTATAGTATACCCTGCATTCAAGTGAATACCTTTGAGACGACGAGAATTTAACTCTAACAGACGAGAAACCAGGATTTCAGGCTATTCCGCTCAATCGCGTAGCATTTTTATTCCTGATTTGACCTTTTTAGCTTGTAAGACCTCCTTTACAACTCTAACTGGAGTGAGCCGGAGCTATGGGACCCATGGAAGGGTGCCGCAGGTGTACCTATAGGAGCTGCAGGTTAGCCTGCGGCCAACCATGCCTATGTATAGGCGGCTGGTTGCTTTCATAAGTCATTTTCAAGTTACACAGCTAAGGAAATCCGAGAGCTCTTCCTCAAATCTGCTGAGTTCGGACAACTTTCTGCATATTCTGCCACCGTACAAGCGTTCTTCACTGTCCTGGTAACACATGCATGTATTTTTTTCAAATTTCCGTCTGTTGGAAAATAACTTATCGCATGAAATGCATTTAGACACATAGTAGTGAATATGCATGCTGATATAACTTGATAAAAAATAATTAACATAGTAAATGTTAGTATTAAACCATGCTGAACATAATGATGTGAAAAAATTTGACTTTTGAAACAATCAAATTGGCACCTTTTACTGTCATTTCTTATCCTATTTGAGGACAAATGAGTAAAGGTAGAACAGTAAAATAATCATGGTAATTAGACTACGCTTACGAATTTTTACTGTGATGTGATTAATGCATGTAGGATGTATATGACTGTGTACAGGTGTGCTACTGAATGGCCATCTAGTCATGCCTATGTGCATATGGATAGTCCCATTTACAAAGGGGGCTATGGCAAAAATTTTCCAAAATATAGGTATTGGGTAATCATGCATTTTTAACTCTACTGTAGATGTATGTTAAAGCAATGCATGCATGAATGTAATCATAAAATGCATTTTGAAAAGACTCCGTGTAAGAAATTACCACAGTCTTTCTGAGGTGATTTGGAGACTTGTTGTCCAGATATCATGGATCCGGATCAGCCGAGTAGTTCCCGCAGGACCACTTCTGGTGTACGGAGGAGGGCTTTTGAAGATCCTCAGTACCGTTCTGTTAGAAAGCCTCGTCGTTTGGCGGAGGTGGTGATACGTCCTATTCTGGTTGAAGTGCCGAATGTCGAGGATGAGGAGGAGGAGGATGCACCGATCGAGGTTCTTGCTCCTACTATACGTGTTCCCCGTAGGGAATTGCCAGGTATTCAAGTGGCGAACCTAAATATTCTGGGTGACTTGAGTAGGCATCCTTCAATATACCTGCACGCAAACGAGGTATGAAGTTAGATCTTTAATCTTCCTTATTTCCTATTGATGAGGAGTCAATGAGTCTGATGTTGTTCTGCATTTGATGTAGGTTCCCGGCTTCACACAGCCTCGAAGGAACTGGTTTAGCATCCACTTTATGTATCAGGCCTTGCATGATGACTATAGAGTGATCGTCCATGGCTGGGGATTCGGGAGGTTCTTCTCCATTCTACCACGTCGTTGTCCCTGGGGTTACCTCAGGCATTGTCTGAGCGGTGGTTTCACCAGACTCAGTCACTCCATTTGCTGGACTGTGAGGTGATAATGACACCGATGGATTGGAGGTTTATCACAAGTATGGGGTTTGGAGGGGAGTCGGTGCCTTGTACGGCGGATATCACCCCTACTGCCGTTAGATCCTTGTTGGGAGTTCAGGCGGAAGCGCTCAAGGGCAGGACTATTCGTACAGGTCCTTTGAGCATAGATGTTATGAACGAGTTGTTGAGTGAGCCCATACCCGATGATGTAAGAGTCAGGGATCGCATTCTCTGGCGATTGTTCCTGATGATCATTAGGGGCTGCTTCATAGCAGATAACTCTTCTACGCTGTCCTTCGCTTTGATCAGCGCCACTCGACACGTGGACCGTATAGGAGAGTATGATTGGGGTTCCTACACCTTTGCCTATTTCCTCAAGGGAATGCGCATGCGATCGCGGGGCTTGACCGAGGCGTGGTTAGGATTCTACCCATTTCTACTGGTGAATATTTCTCTTGTCTTTTCCTATGTATAGGTTAAGAGTGTTGATTGACAACAGATATTTGCCTTTGTGTTGGCATTTTTGGGCCTATGAGAGGCTTCCATATTTGCGTCCTGTGATCGTGTTAGGTTTAGACACCTATCCACGTGGACGGAGATGGCATCATTCCATACTGGCGGAGGTCCCTGTTGCTGAGGATTTAACTCATTGTCGCCTACAGCTGGAGCTATTGACAGCTGATGTCATTATATAGATTCCCTACTCTAGAGAGCATTTGGGAGTTGGTTTTGAGGATGGGTACCCGACTGGAGTAGAGTACATCATTTCCACCCGCAGGATTCCTCTCTTCACAGATGGAGGATGGGAGCAATATTTAGGAGAGCGTGATATTAGGAGCACTACAAGAGAGATAAGTATGTCGATCTTACCTCCTGCCAGGCATTATTGGCCTGTTTCGTAGTTACCCATCATTAACATCTCATTGATGGGGATTGTCGATTTTACATTGTCAGAGGGCCCCTCTTCTCAGGAAATGTTCCAGCATTGGTGGATCCCTTGTACCATTGGAGCTCAGACCCACGCCACACAGTTTATGGGGGATATGGTTCCAGGATTCGTGATGATGACAGATTGGCTAGCCTGTGTCAGAGATCCAACTCATGTGACATAAATTGATAGATTGACTCGACAGCTGGACAGGTCACATCTTTTCATTCGGCATTTGGGCAGAGATCCTGCAGAGGTAGATACTTTTGATTCTTCCAGCTCTGGTGCTGGTCCCTCAGGTGACCCATATGTTTTTGTCGGCGCAGATCATCCCTTGTATCGGCCTGACATCCCTGTAGATAGAGATCCAATGACTCAGGAGGAGTTACATCAGGTGGACAGTATCGATGATGTAGACATAGACACTCTTGGCTTTTTCTGATATATTTCTCAATATCTCTTTTGATAGACCTCTGTTAGCTACTGGGTAGCTTCTCCCCATTTTTTCTATATCTTTTGATAGGCCTCTGTTGTATGTTGGGTAGCTTCTCCCTATTTCCTTGTATTTTAGCTGTATTAGATGATGATATACTTAGGAATGTATGTATAGTTTTCCATTCCCTATATCATATTTCCATCTATTGTATCAAGCATGTTATTATGTTATGCATATGTATGTATGTCCAGAGATATTCAGCATTGACCCCTAGATGGTCTTATGACACGGCCCGTACAGATGTCTTCTTCGACAGTTAGTCGTATTAATCATACCCCACCATTTGTGGTGGCAGCTGGTATGCGCTCATGGTATGATAGTATATCACCATCAGATATGGTGATCGTAGATGATTTGCTATAGTATATTATGACCCTGTTGATGTTTCAGGTTCACATAGGATTTGTAGAGGGTATGCTAGAGCATTGGGTATCGAAGAGGCAGGTTTTTTGATTTGGGAGCCAAGAGTTGACTCCTACTTTGGAGGAATATGCACGGTTGAGGATGTTGTCGCTGGATATACCTTGCGTGCATATGGCTACTGGAGACATGAGCAAGCAGTTCATGAACCTCACCGGATTGAGACGTAGAGTGGTCCAAGACGAGATTACATCCGGCCACGTGATATCCCAGCGTTTCCTGTTTGACAGGTTTGGCTCTGAGGACATCTATGCAAGGCATTTGGGGGATTTCACCACACCGGAGGACCATTGGCGTTCAGCTGGAGTAGATGTACTGGTTCTATGCGTATTGTCATACGTCTTCATGTTGCGGTACATGGATGAGCTAGATATCAACGTCATTATGGCAGTGAGAGCTCTTAAGGAGGGTCATACCATTGTACCAATGATCATTGCAGAGACTCTAAGGTCAGCTACATACTGCTGCACTTGTTCGGTAGGAGTGTTTATAGGTAGCTCGGTTATGCTGTACGTGTGGTTTATGTCACACTTGAGACCGATTGGCACATTTAGATGGTAGGGGTTTTGTTTCACCCATGATATAGCCACGTCGTACTCCTTTTAGCATGCGGACTGTACAGATGTTGCATCGTGGTCAGCTTTTCTAGTAGGGATTAGGGATCCGTTTGCCATATTGCTGTGTTCAGGTCTTAGTTCACCCTACAGCTTCATTACTCATGCTCCAGGCATGGATTATCTCCCTCTGGCTGGATTGAGGGGAATGATCACTTACCACCCATTGGCCGTGATGTGTCAGTTTGACCAGTTTCAGGATTTTCATTCATATGAGGGGGCATTGAGTCAGCGCTTCGCATCACACCATTTATCAGTAGAGGACAGATCCAGGTTGTATGCCTGTTGGGATCAGCGAGAGTTGGCTGAGTTTTCTGTCAGTCATCCAGGTTGTTCTGCAGAGTATTCTGCATGGATGGAGACAGAGGCTGCATCGGCTGCAGCAGTATCCACAGTGTAAGGGATTGATTCTGACGATGAGGAGCCTATAGAGGAGGCTGTTATTCCCATCAATGATTTGACTGCTGGGCTGCCAGAATTTGTGATGGATTCTCCCACCCCGAGTGCCACTGTTACTCAGTATTCGGCACAACATTTGGAACAGAGCTTACATCTGATGACCTATGATAGAGATCAGGCTAGGGCCGCGATGTTGATAGCTCTTGATGAGAGAGATACCGCTCTGTTAGAGAGGGATGAGGCTAGATCAGCCAGGAATGCATTGATTGGGGAGCGGGATGTCACCTTATCTGCTAGGGATGTGGCCATTGCAGACAGCACTTCAGTGAGATCCCAGATGGCTGTCAGTCTTGCCAATATGAGTGCTTACATTGATGAGCATTATGCCACCATGTAGTTAGCCTCTGATCTGCTAGCTTGTGTAGATACCCTTGGGCAGGAGCTTACAGTAAGGGACGCTATGTTAGATCAGATAGTCCGCATACACACAGATCTGTAGATAGCTTTGTATTTTCCTGCACAGACTAGTTTAGCCATTTTGTCATGTACATCACAGATGTATATATCAAACAATATTATGTATGGTAGGGAAATATATTTTGATTCACTTCCCTTTTAGTTATGCCTTGATACTTGCTTGATATTTGCCTGTTTCTTTATGGCCTTGTGATCTTGATGCATTCTGAACTTATCCTTGATAGATGAACATTGAGACATCGCAAGATCTCTCCGAACGGATCATTGATTTTTGTAAATCCCTACCATCTTTGGTGTCTTGGGACTGGTATCTGTATGAAGAAGTGGAGAGGAGGGTAGTTTCTTCCTCTCTGAGATTGACCGCACCACGGATGGTCGCCAATACTTCTATTTGTGAGAAGCCTAGTTAATTCCATCTCTTATGGGTTGGTATTGCTCTTCGAGGCATGATCGCAGCTTAGATAGTCACCGAATCTTCTATTTGTGAGAAGAGGTTGGATAATTCCATCCCTTTGATCTGAAACCGATGAAATGGGGCAAATTGATGGTAGATCCCAGTACCGTGTGACAAGTATGTTGTTCTGGTAGGGGTTAGACTGCACCATGAATGGTTGCCTACGTACTCCTATTGAAGAGGAGATCAAGTCTGCGTAGTTCGAACCTGGTGTAAGAGGTACAACACTGAATGCAGAAGGCAGATGGGTGTAGAAGTATTTTTGTTGTTTTTGTTGTTTTGTAGATAAAGGGCAGAAATGTTTTTATTGTTTTTCTTTATTGTGACCAGGCCATAGAGAATATGGTTGCCTACGTACCCCCGGGTATCAGGGAGATCAAGTCGACGTAGTTCGCCCCTCAGGACGAATTGAAGGTGAAGAGAAGTGTGAATCCCATGTGCAGGCTATACTGCGGGGAGAAGAAAGTTTGATCCCATAATGGGGACAAACTGCAGGTGTGAAAAAGTTTGATTCCGTCCTCAGAATAAACTACAAGCGTGGAAAAGTTTAATCCCGTCTTCAGGATAAACTGCAGGCGTAAAAAAGTTTAATCCCGTCTTTAGGATAAACTGCAAGTGTGAAAGGTTCAATCCCGTCTTCAGGATAACCGAAATTGTGAAAGGTTAAATCCCGTCTTCAGGATAATTGAAATTGTGAAAGGTTAAATCTCATTTTCAGGATAACCGAAATTGTGAAAAGGTTGGAAATGAAGTGATACCAGGCTGCTGGTTTGAAGTGTATGTTTCCCTGAGGGGCAAAAGAGTATTCAAAAAGGAAAGGGTTCAAAACCGGAATAACTGGTGATTTGATGATCAAAACTAGGATGTTTATTTGATGGTAGCTTCAGACATAGTACCGTTTCACGGTGTTCGAGTTGATAAGCTGTGGAAATTCATCGCCATCCATTTCTTGCAATCTGAGAGCACCGTCTGTCAATACCTTCTTGACAACAAATGGGCCTTCCCAGTTAGGAGCGAATTTTCCCTTAGATTGATCTTGGTTGTCAATGATCTTCTTCAAAACCAAGTCATGTTATTTGAACTACCGTAGTCAAACTTTTCTATTGTAGGATCGTGCGATCCTTTACTGATATAATTGACCATGGAAGATAGTCGCAAATCGCCTTTCGTCTATTAGAGACAATTGGTGATACCTGTCTTGTACCCATTGGTCTTCATCCAACTGAGCATCCATCAATACTCTGAGGGATTCTATTTCCACTTCTATGGGGAGCACTGCTTCCATCCCATAGACTAATGAGTAGGGGGTTGCCCCAATGAAAGTTCACATAGAAGTTCTATAGGCTAATAAAGTCATAGGTAAGAGGTCAGGCCATCCTTTGTGATTGGCGGACATTTTCTGCATGATCTTTTTGATGTTTTTATTAGCCGCTTCAACAGCACCATTCATCTTTGGATGGTAGATGACAAAGTTGAGATGTTTGATGTGGAATTTTTTGCATAACTCCTCCATCATTTTGTTGTTGAAGTTCTTAGCATTGTCTGACACAATGACCTCTAGTTGTCCATATCGACAGATGACATTATTTCTGATGAAAGTAATGATAACTTCTTTAGTAACCCCGGGGAAGGATGTTGCTTCTACCTATTTGGTGAAGTAGTCGATCATGGTGAATATGAATCGATGTCCATTACTGGCTTTGGGCTTGATGGGCCCGATCATGTCGATTCCCCAAATTGAGAAGGGCCATGGCAAACTCATATTGTGGAGTTCCCTTGGATGGGCGTGGATAGCATTCCCATGAATCTGGCATTGATAGCACCTCTTGATGTGATCATCACAGTCAGCTTTGAGTGTAAGCCAATAATGCTCTGTTCTGAGGATCTTCTTGACAAGTAGGGGTCCGCTCATGTGAGTGTCACATACTCCACCATGGATCTCATCCATTACTCTCTGAGCTTGGACTTTGTCCAGACATCTGAGGAGACCTAATCATGCGTCTCTTTTGTAGAGTGCATCTCCGCTCAGGTAGAATTTTATAGAAAGTCGATGAATCCGCCTCTTCTCAGTTAGGCTCGCCTCAGCGGGTGTAGATCCATCTCGTAGATACTCCTTGATGTGCTGATACCAAGGGTTGTGGATGGGAGGTAGCTCATCCGATACTTCTCCAACGTAATTCCCATAGACTGGGGCTCTTTGCAGAGTAAACGTGATGATTGGCATGTTTTCCTTGTCAGGTATGTAAACCAAGGAGGCCAACGTTGCTAATGCATCTGCAAAATCATTCCTATTACGAGGAATGTGTAGAAAGGAGATTTCTTAGAACTCCAAAGCCATCTGTAAATGTAATTCTTTAGTTTGATAGATTCCTGTGGATTGCTTGATTACCAATTCAAAATCCCCAAAGACAGTTAATCGCCCGATGCCCATTGAACGGGAAAATTTTAGCCCCATGATACAACCTTCATATTCAGTTGTGTTGTTGGTGCTGACAAACTGTAATTTGACGGCGACGGGATACTAGTCCCCCGTACCGGATATTAAAACTTCTCTAGCTCCAGAGCCTTCTGAATTAACAGCTCCATCAAAATACATTCTCCACGTACGGCATGTATCATATTGATGTTGTAGCTGAATTGTCATTACTCCTTCGTTAGGAAAGTATGTTTCTAAGGGTTTGTAATCCCCTGCAGGTGCGGCGACCAGTTGATTCCCAATTCCTTGACCTTTGATAGACTTTTGCATCACATAGATGATGTCAAATTGCTGTAGGATCAACTGCCATCTGGACAGTCGACAATTCAGTATGGCTTACTGAACACATACTTGAGAGGATCCATTTGGGATATGAGATGGGTTGTGTGACCATGGAGGTAATGTTGTAACCTCATGAAAGCCCATAATAAAGTACAACAAGTCTTCTTAATCAGAGTTTACTTGTGTTCACTGATGCTGAATCTTTTGTTGAGGTAATAGATAGCTCGTTCTTGGCCTCTATTGTCTTTTTTCCCCAGCATACAGCCCATGGCATTGTCATTTATGGATAGGTACATGAAAAGGGGAACATCGTCCCTGGGAGGTACCAAAATAGAAGCGTTAATCAGTTGCTCTTTGATTGTAAGGAAGGCTTTCTGACACTCATCGTTCTATTTCATGGAGGAGTTCTTCCTTAACAAATTGAAGATTGGCTCACAGGTTGCTGTGAGTTGAGAAATGAATCTGCTAGTGAAGTTGATCCTTCCCAAAAATCCCCGTATTTCCTTCTCTGTCTGAGGAATGGGCATTTCCTTGATGGCCTGGATTTTGGTAGGATCCAGTTCAATCCCTTTGTGGCTAACTAGGAAACCTAGCAACTTGCCTGACTTAACACCAAAGTCACACTTGGCAGGATTCATACTTACGTAACCTGTTGAAAAGATTTTTGAGATGGTCGAAGTGGTCATCCTCCTTCCGGGATTTGACAATGATGTCATCCACATAGATCTCTATCTTCTTGTGCATTAAATCGTGGAAAAGAGCCATCATAGCTCGTTGATAGGTTGCCCCAGTGTTGATGAGGCCGAATGACAATCATCTGTAGCAAAAGGTTCCCCAATGCGTGATGAAAGCAGTTTTCTCACGATCTTCCTCAGTGACCATAATTTGATGGTACCCCACAAAGCAATCAGCAAAGGAGTACATGTCGTATTGAGCAGTATTATCAATAAGAATGTGGATAAAGGGAACGGGAAAGCTATTTTTAAGGCAAGCTTTGTTCAAATCTCGATAATCCACGCAGACTCGCACCTTTCCTCCTGGTTTAGGCACGGGAACAATGTTGGATATCCACTCCGGATATGTAGACACCATGATGATGCCAGCTTGAAATTATTTCACAATTTCTTCTTTAACCTTTAAACTCCACTCAGGTTTCAATCGCCTGAGTTTTTGCCTAACTGGCTTGAATCCTTCTTTAATGGGAAGGCGATGAAGAACAATGTCAGTGGAAAAACCCACCATGTCTTCATGAGACTATGTAAACACATCCTAGAATTGGGTTAACAGTGCAACCATGTCATTCTGTTGATTTGTGGTAAGGTCTGAACCAATCTGGATTAGCTTAGGGTTGTCTAAGGTTCCGAGATTGAAAGGAATGGTTTGATCAAGATTGGGTTTGGGTTTGTCTGTGACCTATTCCTTAATCTCTTGAGGTGTCTCAATGTCCTCTTGTATATCCATCAAGTCTGAGTCCAACTTTGCATCAAAGTTACCGTCCTTTTGGATAGAAGGCATGTCATCAGCAAGGACAAGCACATCTAAATTTAGAGTCCTAAAACAAAAGATTCTTTCACTTAATATATGCAACTGTTTGATCATACAAAAGTGTTAGCATGTACTTGATAAAATAATTGTTAGTGATGTAAAGGAAAACAAGCAATTAAAGTTATCTACAGGGCAGAGGGATTTTCTGCCCATTTTACCCTCGTCGACCAATGCATGGAGTGCTACTCCAATTGTCAAGGGAAAAGTCTTGATAGACTGCAGTGATGGAAGGATCGTCATCGTCCTCCTTCTCCCAAATGATAACCATGACATCTGGGCAATCATCGTCTGGAGTGTATCTGTTTGTATGTTCATCATGAACAATGACGCGAATACCTGCCATCATCAAGGCAAGGTCATGTTTACGTTTTTGCTCCTTTTCTTCCGCCTCGGGATCAGGAATCAGCACCTCTTTTGTTTTGATTGGCACTGGTTTCAAAAATAGCATAGCAACAACCTGGGCTGGAACCTTTACTGTAGATTGCATTAACTCATGAGGTAAAGGTATAAAAAGTCGTCGTGCGGCAGAAGCTTGAAGAACCTGCTTGTGCTTATGAGGATTCATATGTCTGGAACTGGCAGAATAGCCTTGTCCGGCTGTTCTGATTTGACTGGACATTTGGATAGGGTGCTTAATACCCTGCTTATCTTTACCAAGCCTTGTCCAGGTTGATGACCCAATAACATCATTTCTTGAGTGGCCGACATAACCTCGGCATAAATCTTCGGTACGGGAAGTGGCGCTCCAATAGAATGGTATTACGTGTTACTCACTTCCAGAATATAAAAATTGGCCGGTTCAACTTCTGAATTGAAGCTGATAATTGGTAGAGTTCCTTGTTTCGGAAAATCCGGCTCAGCGTTGATAGTGACTACACTGTTGTTGATAATTTATTTGAGTTGTTGATGTAAGGTGGAGGGAACAGCTCCAGCCATGTGTATCCATGGTCTCCCCAAGAGCAGGTTGTATCCTAATTCTATCTTGAGGACGTGGAAAGGTACATTGAATGTATTGGGACCCATCTCAATTGGCAATTCAATCTTTCCAACGGAATTTCGTCGGGATCCATCAAAAGCTCTGATGACCGTATGGCTTTTTTGGATCCGCTTGAGATTGATATTCATCTTTACCAAGGTGGAATAAGGATAGATATTTAGAGATGAGCCTCCATCTATCAATACTTCTGCTAGAATGTTCCCAGAAGATAAAACTGCAATATGCAAATTCTTGCAATGACCGGTCCCTTCGAGAGGTATGTCGTCATCAGTGAAGGATATCACATTGTTGTTGAAAATGTGATCAACCAAATGTTGAAATTTTTCCACCTCCACTGATTTTGGCAAGTAGGCTTCTTCCAAAACCTTCAATAAGATCTTCTGATGATCCTCGAAAGAGAAAACCAAATCCAGTATTGATATCTAGTGTGGAGCTTCTCACAAGCTTAAAACCACTTTGGCTTCATTGTGGCCCATAGTACGGAGGAATTTTTCAATCTTCTCCACGGGCAACTTCCCCTTTGCTTTGCAAGTAGGTTTGACAACCCATTGAGGAAGGTACAATGGATTTTCCTTCAACACTGTAGCAGTAGTATGAGATGTGGATCCTTCAGTTTCTCCATAATTCCATGGAACTTTGTGTAAGCTGACAACAGGATGTTGTGGTCTGAAAGGTAAAGGAATTGGCTCTGGTGCGGCCACTTTCAAAGGATTATCAGCTCCTTTGAGTTGAATTGGTTGTATGGAAAATACTTTGATAGTCTCATCATCCACTTCGGATATAACTGCTACTGATCCCTTCCATTTGGTAGGATATGCATTCCCACCCTTGAGTTACACAATGTAATCATCTGTTATTTGCAGGACACCACTATCAATAAGATTCTGAAAGAGATGGCGGAGTGCCCAACATTCTTCTGTGTTATGACCGCGAGAATGTGAATGATATTGACACATTTCATCAGGATTGAACCGCCCTGAGAGGGGATTGATGGGAGGGAGAAGGAATGTAATTCTTCCTTCGTTGATCAACATTTGAAATATCTCATCCATAGATTGGCCCAAATAGGTGAATTCCCTCTGATTGGCAAAATCCCAACGGGCTTTAGTATTTGCTCGCTTTGCAACCTTATCCTCCATAGCTTTACTTTCTGAAGGTGTTGATGGATCATTCACAACAAATGGAAGGAGATAGGCATGCTCCTGCCAGATTAATTACCGTGTGACTTGATGCTGATGGGTCACCAGTTTTGTCAATTACTCAATTTGTTTGCAAAGAACTTTCATTTTTTGTTCCATGGTAAACTGGAACTTTGCAAAATCCCATTTGTCAACACCGTCTATGATGGGTTGGGATGATTTGCCATTAGAATTGGAACCTTATACAGTGCTCCAACTGATCATGTTGACCTTTTCTTCTTTGTGTTGAGGAAGAGGGTTATCTTGCACATGAGGTTGATCGGGTTTAGTGACTACAATCTCACCGTTGTCTATCAAGTCTTGGATCTTTTATTTCAAGGCCTAAGAATCTTGAGTATCATGTCCAGGTGCTCCGACATGATAAGCACACTTCCGAGTAGCATTAAAACCCCTCCCATTAGGGTTGGTTGGTGGAAGAAGATGTGTAATTTTCTTCTGAGCAGTCAGAAGAGCAAGAATATTCTCGAGCTCCTAAGGGTGTGAACGTTCAAGGTCGCTTTACTTCTCCACTTTTAGGCAATGGAGGGTTTGAAGATTGTGCTGGAAAAGGGGAGTAGTTTCTCCTCGATATAGGCATACTTTGATTGCCTTTTTGTCCTTATAATACCAAGGAAACATCCTCATCTTTCTTTTTATGGACCCTCCGGGGGTTGTTTCCATAAGATCCGGACTGGATGTGCTCATCAACGGCGTTAAGAGTGGCTAGGTCTTGAATTTTACCGGACTTCAATCCCATTTCAGCCATCTCGCCGTGTTTGATCATTTCAGAGAATGGTTTGCCAATACTAGCTAGAACTCTTTCATAGAAAGTAGCTTCCTGTACATCTATGAAGGTCATGACCATTCTTGATTCTGTCATGGAATGAATAACTTAAGTAGCAAGGCGCCTCCACCTTTGAGCATACTCTTTGAATGACTCATTAGACTATTTCTTGACCTTGGTGATTTGGTACCGGTCAGGAGCCATCTGAGATTGAAAATTGTATTTAGTGAGGAAAGCGTGAGCTAGCTCTTCCCAACTATGGATCTTTGAGTTATCTAATCTAGTATACCATGAACGGGCTTCTCTAGACAGACTTTTTTGAAACAGCTGCATTCAGAGCTTTTCATTTTTTGCGTAAGATCCAAGTTCTCCGATGAACACCTTTAAATGTGTATAAGGATCCCCTAATCCGTCATATTTTCTGGATATTTAACACTAGGGAATATACAAAGGTCTGTATATGAAACACTGCCATGTGTTCCAATCCCTTTGAGAACACGGATGGTTTCCTCCATTCGGAGGACCTTCTTCTTGATATCACCGGTGTCTGGATCTCCTTTGAGATGGGTGTTTTTAGGGTCTTTGTTGGTCATATCCAACTGATGTTCTGGAATTGTTTTTTCCAGCCCTTGAACTCCTCCTTGTGTAGAGGATTTTGTATGTGTAGGTATCTTCGTACCCTGAGTGGACTGGTGCAATTCTTTCAGTAGAACGGCCAAGTCTATAATTTGTTTACTCAATCTGTCAAATTCTTCTCGGGAAACAACATTAGACTAGTCAGAAGAAGACATGATTGGATGTAGGCCTGTGGCCTTTTTGGACTTTGAGCGGGTAACAGGCCCAATTGCTTCCCTACAAAAGACTTACGTAGTTTAGTCTTAGGGTAATGTAAATGTTAACATAACATGTCCGTTTAGGAATTTTGTCCTACAAAACCAGTTGTTAATTGATAACATGTTATGCATGCATAATTATTCTTCATATTTTCCATTACATATGGATGAACAGGGAATAAAATTACAAGTAAATGTGTTTACAAGTAATTTGAAAATGGAAAGTATGAAGAGACTTTCCTCCGCGTTTGGTTTATTAAAGGTTGACCTATCTAAGGGTTTCTCTCGCGGCTTTTTGGCATGAAGGTTCCCAGATCATCGCAATTTACTCGACGGGAAGTTAATCCAGTCTTTCAACTGGAGCGAATCTGGGTGGTGCCTTTTTTGAGCCCCGGGGAATTATTCTTCCCACGAGTCCAGTTATCAAACACTGACAGGATAGCCTCCTGATGGAGGAACCACACAATATACATTCACATACAACGTGTCTCACCGTTTATGCAAAATAATGACATGTGCGAAGCACTAATATCACAGATAGATATTTAGCAGTACAGTAAATAAAGATTCATTCGTACACATTCATCAGAAATGTAAATGCAACATTCACACACAAGCATATAATAATTTTGAAAAGCTTGTAATAGCGGCTTAAGCCCTCTTACTAGAATCCCCAGCAGAGTCGCCACCTGTCGACGTCGGGATTTTTGAGTGTCCCTTTTCGTTACTTGTTCTTTGGTATTCTCATGTTAATGTGAGATTTGTTTGAAAAAACAAGTTAAAAAGGTCCGACATGTATAATGTCGATGATTTGACTTTAAGAGTCGTCAGTTGGTGTATTTAACTGGTTGCACCAACGTAACCGAAAAAGGTTTACACATTGACCCAGTGATTTGACACTGCTAGACGGGTCTGTGAAACCGAGATTCATTTTGGGTCTGGGGGCTTGATTATGCGGAAGGAAGGTATTAGGCACCACCCCGACATCCGTGTTACCATGGTGACCACCACTCTTCAAAGAAATTTTTATATGAATGTGCGTGTTTGTGTGTGTGTGTGTGTGTGGATCAATGTGCACTTATTTGAAAGTAGTGAGAGGCCTCGTTCACACCTATATACAAAGGGTTTGAATTTATAAAAAAATTCAGTTTTAACCACGATATAGCAATGACGTTTTGTAAAAGATGTTTTTTCAAACCCTGTGCTCGATAGAAATTGAGACCTTTTCATACTTCCATTTTATTATTAAATGTTCGGCTTGTTTGCTTTTATTTTCGAGATGCGAAGCATTCTCGAGAAAATAATATACAGCAGTGCCGAACTCCTCATGGGCATGACAACCATCCAAGGAAATTCAGAAACTGTAAAATAATGTACAGGCTGCTTACAGCTGAAAAATATCCATCATAGGAACCGAATCTAGATTCAGTAAGCTAAACCTGTGATCATATGATTCCTAGGCTCACATGATACTGCAATTTGTAGGGAAATCAGTAAGTAGTTATATATATATGTAAAAGCTGTAAATATATATATAAACATGATCAACCGCCACGAAGCAACTCCATGGGGGATCGAAAATGTAAATATATAAAAATGGTAAATATATATATATATATATATATATATATATATATATATATATATATATATATGGACATGATCAACCACCACGAAGTAAACTCCAGGTGGGACGAAATGTAAATAAAGCTTTAAAAGCGATCTAATGACACGAATTAAACTTCAGGCAGGACGAAATGTAAATATAAATATATATATATATATATATATATATATAAAGTAAACGCACTGAATGTGAATCCAGGCTCATCGGATATGTCAGGCAGCAATTACGTATATGTATATATATATATATATATATATATATATAAGCGATTAAACGCACTGGATGTAAATCCAGGCTCATTAGATATGTTTGACAACAGTTATATATATATATATAGAGAGAGAGAGAGGATCAAAAGCAGACCAAATAAGCAAACCAAAGAATGAACCAAGGCAAAAACACGCGGGTTTCAGGGCCAACCCGCGGGTTGGTCAGACCCGGACCCTGAAACCCGCGTGTTTTTGCCTTGGTCCGCTTTAGATCATCCCTATATATATATATAAGCGATTAAATGCACCAGATATAAAATCCAAGCTCAACAGACAAAGTCTGACCACAGTTTATATATATAAGTGTATATATATAAAAGCAATTAAACGCTCCAGACTGAAGTCTAGGCTCAATCGAGGCATAACTCAATAATGTTAGTCCATATATGAAATATATACATATATAAGTATATCTATACAGACAGAAATGAAAACCACGGACCAAAGTCTGGGCAAACGCACACAACACGACTCTCAATGTGTATAATAGTGTGTTCTAATATGAGAAGAAGGCTTTATAGAATATAAGAAGGCTTACAGTTGGCTGCTAAAGTAGAATTCTATGACTTTAAATGGATAAACACTCAGTTTCCGCCGGATAAAAGATAGTTATATGTGAGCTAACTAGTGTTTAAAAATGAGGAAACACTCAAAAGATGTGTATGTGGAGTAAAATGGATAGGGCTTCCTCGCCTTTTTCCCTCCTTCCTCTTCTCAAATGGCTGACCCAAGGCTTTTATATATAGACGAATGGTCGCAGGTACACCTGCGGCAGCCGCAGTTGTACCTGCGGCTGGTCGTGATGCATCCGAGCCTCGCAGGTCCTGTTGTCTCATAGTACGTGTACTCATGCACTGTAATGTCCGCTCGAACTTGCATAACTTCAATCCGAGCATCCGAACGAGGTATATCTGACCTTCTTTGGACCGCTTGTGTCGAGAGTTACGCAATGACATGGATTAGAGGTTGTACGAAGTCAGGAAGAGGGGTCTATGCCCATGGTCTTCAAGCTTCAAATTTTATCCAAAGTACTGTCACACGTAATAGTCACTCGGAATTATCAATCCTTGGTTCTTGTGGGACATTGTTGGATGTATGTATGTATGAAGTGTTGAGACGACGTGCCATTGTCGAAGGAACAAGATGACGTTTGACTCCTCGCCGGGGTTATCGCCGGTTTGAGTTAAAAGTAGACGTTGCTCAAGGTTACAGCTGAGATTGGACTACGTGCTGGTATATCGCGATATCATCTTGTTGAGATGGTAAGATAACGTTGTGACTCCTCACCGGGGTTATCGTCGGTTTAAGCGGAAAGCAGACGTTGCTCAAGGTTACATATGAGATTGGACTGCTACTTGTTTTGTATGTCTCACTGTCATCTATGGATGTTCTTGTCTACCCATTGCTTAACTCCGGGTATGAGGTGTGTGTGCCTCAACAAGATGTCTGGGGTTGAAGCTGATTGCATATGTTTGAAACAAGCATTTTCGGGGTTATCGCTGGAACTACAATGGCATCTCTTGGGGCTATCACCAAGCATAGGGTTGCTACTCCCAATGTTGTCTCTGGGACTGGAACTGAGCGTCACGGTGTTATTACCGATACAAAACTGCCCTCTTTAGTGTTGTTGTCGGTCTTTTGATGTGCATATATCGAGGTTATCTCCGAGGTTGGAAATGACATTCCCGGTGTGTGTTCCGGGTTTTGAGATGATGTTCCCGGTTTGTGTTTCGGGTTGGAAATGATGTTCCGGTAGTATCCGGAATGGATGTAAGTTGTCTTCCAGGGTTATCTCCAAAAGACAAGTCTACCCTCTTACAATGTTAGTAATAGGAGCGCAGAAAATTTTGAGTGTCTACACCCCCATGTACCCATTTTTCAAAATAATCGGTAGAAAGTTGTTCTGTATAATAAAAATGGGGGCCCGCATGTGGGGCCCACGGAAGAAAATTGAGAAATGGGGGGGGGGGAATCTGGGAAGTCATGAAAGTTTATATATATATATATATTATATATAAATTTTGTTTTAGTATTATTATAAATGTAATAAAATAGAAAACTTTTTATATAAAACAGAATACTTTTTATAAAGTTTTGTTTTATTTGATTATAAATAGAATATATTATATTTTATTATGCATAGTATTTGCATAGTAAAATCTTTTTATATAAAACAGAATACTTTTATAAAGTTATTTATTTTATATATTTTAAATAATATATATATATATATATATATTTTATTTTATTATATAATTATAAATAGAATATATTATATTTTATTGCATAGTATCCTTTTCATTCTCCTATAAATAGTGTGAGACCCTAAATTTTATGAATAAAGATTTAAATTTCTCGAAATATTTTTTTCAAAAATTATGGTGTGGATTTGAGATAATGCTATAGTTGTGGGTAATATTTATAAATTTTGAAAAGTATGCAAGTTGTTATATAATATTCGATTGATCGGGAAATATTTGTTTTAACAGAGAATATTCATACGACGACACAATCATTGGTGGACCCCACAACGGAATTATTATCGGATTGAGAAAACGACAAAAATATTTTTATGAAAATAACGGCGGAAGTTTTACCATTAACTGTTGAAACATCCAGTGTTAAAAGTACAGTAATACGCGTGGTTGCATAGTAGCACACGGTATTGATTATTGATGCTTACGTGAGAACTCACTCAGTTTTGTTCAATTATTGCTACAATAATTATTGAATAGTATCTCACGTTATTTGATTCAATTATTGTCGATATTTTATATATTATTAAATCAATAATTGAGATAACAAAGTTATTAATATTATTATTTGTAATAGTAACGATGTCTAAAAGTTCTGCCAAAGAGAGGTTTGGTCACCTAATTACGCGCCAATAAGGAGAAAATTCTTATTGGAAAGCCCCCTCTTTCCTGGGAACGACCTAGTCGATTAATATTGTGAAATATAATAATAATGATAAATGTTGTTAAATATATTGAGGTGTCTTTTTATGAAGTCACAGAAGTTTATATATATATATATATCTATATATATATATATATATATATATATATATATATATATATATTTATTTAGTATTATTAATGTAATAAAACAGAAAAGTTTTTTACATAAAACAGAATACTTTTATAAAGTTATTTATTTTATTAGACAAATCATTAGAATATATTATATTTTATTATGCATAGTGAAATTCTTTTGTTATTCCATTCTTTATTATTATGTTGGAATAACATGTCTATAAGAAGTACCGCATACATGGTGAAATTCTTCTATTATCCATTCTTTATTATTCTGTTGGAATATCATGTTTGTGCGTTTACGCATGACCTGGTTCCATTATTTATTATTCTGTCAGAATATCTGTCTGTGCGTTTACGCGATGACTGGTTCTATTATTTACTATTCTGTTGGAATATCATGTTTGTGCGTTTACGCATGACCTGGTTAAATTATTTATTATTCTATTGAAAATAACTTGTATGTGCGATCTATCGCATGCATGGTGAATTCTTCAGTTATTTCATTCTTATTATTCTGTTAGAATAACCCGTCTATGTGGATTACCACATGCATGGTGAATGATCCTTTGTATTCATTCCTTATTAAATTGTGGAAATGATCTGTTTACGTGGATTATGATGAAAGTCATAATAAAAGCATTGGACTGATGAAAATCATGGGTATATGTAGTATTAGTAAGTGTTATGATGAATTATTTTGGTTATTATGTGAAAACATGAGAGTTTCTTAGAAATCACAAAGGGTTGAAAATCAGATTTTGTTGAAAATGGAACATGAAATTCAATTGACCATATCTCTTATTATATTTTGAATTTTTGAGTGTGGACAAGTTCTAGAGTTAGATCTATGATTTTTCTAACTTATCCAAGTGGAATCACCGGAAAAGATGTTGTAGATTTTCGAATAGACTGATTTTAGTAAAGGAGTCAAAAATTGCAAAGTACAAAAAAGCTACTGCCCAGAAATTTAAAAGGGCATTTTCAGCCACTTAATTTGTGAGAAAAATTCCGGCCTTTTGGGACATGGAAATATAGGGTATAAAGTACCTCCTGTCCAAAAATGAGCTCATTCTGACTTAAAATGAGCAAGTTATGACTATTTCAATATTTAGGTTTTTCTGACGAAAATGCTATAACCGGAGTTCTATAACTCCAATGACGTGAAATTTAAACTGGAAGCTCACGTTAACATGTGTAAGATCCTTCAAGATATGGGAATTTCTGGAGTTAAACTTGAGGTAGCTAATTTCTTAAGAAATTAATTAGAAATTGATTTTTGAAAAATACTTAAGGGAGTTGAAAAATTATAAAAAATACTTGTTGTGTATGAAATATATGTATATATGTTTGAACAAATGATGGAAAAATAATAAGTTGATTTGATAATTTTTCATGTAAATGGTTTAGTTACAAACATATGAGTTAAATATGTTATGTGAAGTTGAAGAATTGGTAAATAGGATTTTAGGGCTTGAAAATCCTATATAAGGTATATGCAATTTTTGATGAGGGATTTGATAATTGGTGATGAAATTTTATGAGTATGACATTTTTGAATGATTAAATGCATTATTTGGTAAGTGTAAACAATTGAAATAAATTATTTATAAGTTTTAAGAAGTGATTAAAATATTGTTATAATATTAATAATATTAGATGATTAGTTTATTAAGTGATTGATAATATTTGGATAAATTTAAAGTCTTTAATATTATCCTTGTTTTCGTTTGATTAATGCTTATATCATTGTCATCATCCTCATACTTATATTGTGATGAAAGTCATCTTTGGCTTACGTGCATAGATAGACTTGGTATGATTATGACCAGGGATCATTCGGTATAATCATGACCTGTAATATTGTAAATGATGTGGTAAAAGTCCTCAGTGGCCTGTAGTGCATTGATGAATAATTTTTGGTATGATTATGACCAGGGATTATTCGGTATAGTCATGACCATTGATGATTTAATGAATGTCCTTGGCCCGTAGTGCAGGGATGACTCGATGATGTGGTTTATTTATTAAGCTAAGTCTCAGCGATAAAAATCGATGAAACCTTTTTAATCATAGAAGATATTATATATCATGCTATACTTGACTCTTCTAATGGATTACTTATTCCGATGCAGTTAAACTTGATGTCTATTGTATTTTATCAGTTTAACATTGTTGAGGCTAAGTATAATTTATTCTACATTATCTTAGTCATAATATTTCTTACTGGACTAGTTAAGCTCACCCTTTCTTTTATTGTTCTCTTTAGGAAATGAGAATATAGTTGGGACTAGTCGGGGAATGGAGTGACGGTCCAGATAATAGCATTAGTAGTCTTCACTATGGCATGACATGCAATATATAATTGTATTGAGGACCTAAGATGTGTGTGTCGTATTTTATACGTCACTTAATAATTGATTTTGGTGAACAATAATAGGGTGATGAGAACCCGACCCTGAAAGCGTCAAAAGTTCACCGCAGTAAAATGAAGAGAACAGAAATCTTCCCGTGTCCCTTTGGTGACTTGAAATATTTGTTGTTGTACTTTATATGGCATGTATTAATTTGAGTATAAATATTGTCGTATTATATACGTTACAATATTTGTATTGAAACTCACAGTATATATGTCGTCATATTTTGCACGACTGTTGTATAATTAGTTTGTATTTGTATTCAGTACCTTGTATCTGACGACCTAAGATGGGTGATGTATATCTATTTTGGGGGCGTCACAAATAGGATGCTTAGTTAGAATTGAAAAACACACCAGAAATTCAGAGATTTCTTCTTCTATAATCTTGAGTGTATTTCTTTAGAGTTTAAGAAAGCTTTGAGTGTAGAAAATAGTGCAAGTTTTCTTTAAGTATATCCCGCCCCCACCCGTCAGAATACTCTTCTTTTTAAGGTAAGGGGTATTATTCTTTTGTATCCATGAAGAGAGTTATTTTCTTTCAATACTCGTAAGGATTGTTATTCCATTCTTATTATTATGTTGGAATAACCTGTCTATGCGAAGTACCGAATACATGATGAAATTCTTCTTTTATTCCATTCTTTATTATTCTGTTGGAATAACCTGTCTGTACGGTCTATCGCATGCCTGGTGAATTCTCTGTCATTCCATTCTTTATTATTCTGTTGGAACATCTTGTATGTGCGGATTACGCATGACCTGGTTCCATTCTTTATTATTCTGTTGGAATATCCTGTCTGTGCGGATTACGCATGACCTGGTTCCATTCTTTATTACTCTGTTGGAATAACCTGTCTTTGTGGATTACCGTATGTATGGTGAATGATCCTTTGTATTCATTCCTTATTAAATTATGGAAATGATCTGTCTACGTGGATTACCGCATGGCGGGTGAAAATCTATTTGCAATTTCATATATTATATTATACTCAGTTGGTTAAAGTTTTGGCTTCTATACTCTATGAAATTAGTAGAATATCCTTGATATTTGCGCTTCATCCAGTATCTTTTCATGAAAATATTCTTCTGAGCATTTTTGAATTTACTCCACAAAGTAGTATCATGTTGACAATTTGGATGTTATTGAGTTCAGGATAAATTAACTTATAAACCTTTAAAATTTATTCTTGAACTTGTTTTATTGAATTGTCATCATCCTCATGTTTATATTATGTTGAAAGTCATCTGTGGCATGTAGTGCATAGATGGATTTGGTATGATTATGACTAGGGATTATTCGGTATAATAATGACCGTAATGTTACAAATAGATGTGAAAAGTCCTCATTGGCCCGTAGTGCATTGATGGACAGTTTTTGGTATGATTATGGCTATGGATTCTCTTCAGCCAAGGGTGCAAAGATGAATTATTTTATGGCATGATCAGGACCGTTGATGAAAATACGATTATCTTTGGCCCGTAGTGCATGGATAATTCGTGGTCGTGATACTAAACAATATCCTTGGCCTATAGTGCAGGAATGATTTTCTGATGTGGATTATTTATTAAGCTGAGTCTCAGCGATAAAATTGATGATAAATCTTTTAAATCATAGAAGATAGTAGATTTTATTCTCTACTTGACTCTTCTAATGGATTACTTGTTCCGTTGTAGTTAAACTTGATGTTTGTTATATTGTATCAGTTAACACTGTTGAAGGCTAACGATAATTTATTCTACATTATCTTAGTCATAATATTTCTTATTAGACTAGTTGAGCTCACCCTTTTTTTCAATGTTCTCTTTAGGAAATGAGAATATAGCTGGAACTAGTCGGGGAATGGATTGACGGTCCAGAGAGTTGCATTAGTAGTCCTCACTATTTCGTGAAATAGTGATATAATAAATGTATTGAGGACTATTTTTGAGTTTGAATACTGTCTAGAAGACAATAATTGTATTAAAACTCACAGCTCATGTTGTATATTTAAGTTGTATTTATTTCTGTATCATGTATTTGGCGACTCAAAATGGATGATGTATACCTGTTTTGGGGGTGTCACAAAGAATTTAAATACCTTAACAATAATTTCATATAAGAAATAAGTATCTTAAATATCTCACTATCATAAGTTAATAAAAACTAACCAACAGTTAATTAGTATTTTAATAAATACAAAATAAACTCATTCAAAGTAAGTGCATCGATACATCGTATTATGGGGTACTACTGATTCAATAGAAAATATTAAGGGGTGTTTGATAAAAACTGAATGAATTTGATCTAAATTTGAATCTGAATCTGAATGAAAAAAATTTATTTTGATAATTGACATGTCTGAACATCTGAATAACATATTTTTATTATTTTCCCCACTAAAAATATTCAAAAATTTGTTATAAATTTATTTAATATTACTTAATATAATAATAAATATTGTAAAAAATAATCATTTAGCCATTCAGCCACACAAAATTGAACTAAACCAATAAGCTCAAAATCGTCTGAATGGCAGACCAGTTTAGCCATTGAAATGATTTTTTTTTTTAAAAACAAACGCACTAAATGACTGAACGCAATCAAACAGCCCTAAGTACCACGTACTATCTTAATTTATTAATTTTTATATCAAAATTACACTGATCAAGTCATCGCGAATTCGCTTCAATTTAACTTGTTTAGTTCAAATCTGATTAAATTATAGACATTGAACAGAGAGAATATACACGGGTCAGGGTTTATATTGGTTTTTGGACCCATAAAAAAGCTCATGATCAGGGCGGATCCAGACGGATTGTTCAGTGGGGTCAAACTCGGGAAAAAAAATTCTTACAAATAAAAATTTCATAAAATAACTTACAAAACTAAACAATCCTCAAATATTATTTATAATAACATTTTTTCGAGGTTTCATTGCTTAAAATTGTTGCATGATATAGCCTCATTTTTTATAGTTACAAAAATATCACGCTCAATGTATCTTACTAAAACAGTCATTCATCCATTTATCTCCCATTTGGTTACGGAGTTCATTCTTCCACGATATTTATAACTGAAAATGTCCTTTCAACAGTTGCAGTAGCAACGGGCAAAAGTAGAACCAATTTCAGCAACAAATAGACTTGAGAATACACATCATCCTTTCTTTCTGAACCAACATTTGAGTCAATTCCCCATTCATTCTATACTCGAAAAATTGGAATCGTTTCTCTATATCCACAAATAGAAGAATAGAAAAGTTGGCTTAATGACTTAGTGAGATTTGGAAATTAGGGATTGTTGCCTAATGTCTGCTCACTTAGTATATATATAACATAATACAGTGGGATCATGTTTCTTAGTATATATGTTCACTTTAGACCCTATTAATTTTTTTTCTAATATGACCCTCTTAATTTTTTTTCTCCTAATATGACCCCTAACCTCCTGAAAATTCAGCGGGGTCAGGTGCCCCTGCCCTAAGGCAGGTCCGCCCCTGCTCATGATAAGGTGACAACAATATTGAGTTTTACTCAATATATATGAAATTTTAAAGTTGGACACAAAAATTAAATAATAATTTTATAGTATTGAATATAATATTAATTATTTATAATATTTTTTATTATATATTTATCTCATATTTTTTTCATCTATAATATTTTTCATTAAAAATAATTTTAAAAAATTTATAATTAACTCAAAAAACTAAAATCATTTAAAACGATAACATGCACGAGGCCACGAGGAGTATTTAATAAGAAAAGGTTATAAGTAGGTCATACCATGGATGTTGATAAGTGTACCAGAAGTGAGAGGCCACGTGCTTGCTTCTCGAGAATCTACTGGCAATATCTGGAGAATCACTTGTCAGATATGCACTTTCTTCGTAAAAATAGTCCACTTATTCTTAACCAGCAACAGTCTCGTGCCTCCGATACTATGAACGTTGGGATTTATTCTAAATTTTGGACGACTCATATGATTTATTGAGTGAGCGAGAAATTCAAATCATTTGTATTTTATTAGATAGATGGATGGTGAGATTTATCCCAAACTTTAAACGTCCTAGATGATTTATTGAGTGAGCGAAAATTTAAAATCATTTATATTTTATTAGATATAATTAGATATAAGATAATAGATATAGATAGATAGAATTAGATAGATTATATTTTATTAGATAGATGGATGGTGAGATTTATCCCAAACTTTGGACCGCCCAGATGATTTATTGAATGAGCGGGAAATTCAAAATCATTTGTATTTATTAGATAGACTAGCTGGGTCCCGTGCCTCCGGCACTGTATGGACAATGATTCATCTCAAACTTTGAACGACCAAAATAATTTATTGAGTGAGCGGAAAATTTAAAGTCATTTGTATTTTATTAAATTATTATTAGATTATTAGATAGATAGATGTATTTTATTAGATAGATGTATGAACGGTGGGATTTATCTCAAACTTTGGACGGCCCAGATGATTTATTGAATGAGCGGAAATTCAAAATCATTTGTATTTTATTAGATAGATTAACTAATACTCCATCTAAACTAAACTATGTATAAATAATTTCTACTTTTTTCTGATGAGACCATTTTTGGGTGAATTAAAAATATTTTTAAATTAATTATGAAAGTATTTTGCTGTTTATTTTAAAACAATAGAAATTTGTATTTAAAAGTATTTTAACTGAATTAATATTTTTAGCAAAAATACGAAGTATAAAATTAATTTAAATTGTTAAAAAAATAAAATCTCCTGCCTTAAATTTGTCATTAGTACATTCAAATCATTTTTACATTTATTAATTAAATACTAACGTAATTTTAATAAATTCGTTCAATGACTATATATTAAAACGTATAAGTGATATAAAATTATAACAACTTTCCAAAGTTGACAATTTATTCTGTTAGAATTTGGTATGATCCCATTATCTTTTGTTAAGCAACATGACATCATTAAGGTTTTGTTTGGTAATAATCACAGTTCTGTGATTACTTTTACATAAAATGTTGAATAATAACACATTTTTGTTCTAAAATATAATTATTTAAATATATTATATTTATCTAAATGTGTGTTAACTAGCTGGGTCCCGTGCCTCCGGCACTGTATGGACAATATGATTTATCTCAAACTTTGAACGACCAAAATAATTTATTGAGTGAGCGGGAAATTTAAAGTCATTTGTATTTTATTAAATTATTATTAGATTATTAGATAGATAGATGTATGAACGTGAGATTTATCCCAAACTTTGGACGGCTCAGATGATTTATTAAGTGAGCGGAAAATTCAAAATCATTTGTATTTTATTTTATTAGATAGATGTACTTTAACATGTGCGTCATAGCAAGAAAATTTAAACCAAACATATGATGACACGTGACATAAACAAAGGCCTGTAAATGATTTTTTTTTTGCATGAAAGGCCAATCAATATCCATAACCGACAAATTTCAATCACACAAAATTTAATGACCTAACTGTATAAAAGGGTGGTTAGCCTAAGTTAATATTGATTAATTGATCAATATAGTAAATATGCAGACGAAAGATGATATCTATCAACACTTTATTGATCAATTGATCAACTTATCATGAAATTAATTTTATGATAATGAATTCGTATGAAGGGTACTAGGGTATGAAATAAGGGACAACTTATCTACTCTAAAAATAGCCTAAGCATCAAAATGTCTTTCTACAGTAATATTTTACCATTTCTTATTTTTAATTTTAGAATTTATAGTATTACAATTTAATTATAAATTGTATTTCAATCTTTAGGGTCTAAGAAAAATTTTGGGGAAGGGACCAAGAGGAGATTAGAGAAACTAGAAATGAGATTATGTCGAAATTCTCATTTCGATCAAACGTTGAAAAGAATGTAGAATGAACATTCGTTTTTCACTCTAAATTCTGTAAGACCCCGAATTTTATGAAATAAAATTATTCATTTTTTTCTTATAATTATTATTCAGTAAATGGTTAAATTGATAAAGTTTAAAGTTATGGGTGAATTATGCAAATTTTACAAAATACGCAAGTGGCTATAAAATATTCATTGTTGTCGGAGAATATTCGTTTGGTCGTAGAATATTTTTTTTGTCGGGAATATTTGTACGACGGCGCAGCCTTGTGTGGGCCCCATAACGGAAAGCGATTGGATGAAGAAACGACAAATATAAAACTCGAATTTTTATTATACAATGTAATAATGTGTGTAATAAATATATTCATAATTTTAAATATAACTATCCATACGTTATTCAATACTTAATGTCAATATGTGACATTTCTCACTTAGCATATTAATTAGATTTTATTTAGTGGACTAAAGGGAGGAAAAGACTATAAAACCACTTATCACTAGAAAACTCAGAAAAGCTCCCAACCTCAATTATACACAGAGAGGAGAGAGAAAAGATTAGGGTTTAGACTCATCTTGTGAATGATAAGTCCATTCTCCACCTATATAACCAACTAGACGCCTATTTTGACACTTCTTCTTCTCTCAATATCAATATCATCACCACCGTCATCTAACGCCGCATATTTTGACACTTCTTCTCTGTATAAATATCATCACCACCGTCATCTAACGCCGTTATATATCTACCCGGCGGTTTTACCTGGTGCAGGTCCTTCTCAACACACGACCCCTCCACCTCCACCGTCCCTTTAAACCTACGCCGTTAACACCATTCCACTCTTTCTTCTCTCTCTCATCCGCTCCAAAATCTCCCCCATTTCGGGATCAATGCGCTGTCTCCAAAGGTACCGTTCAATCCTTTCCTTGATCTCATCTCTATATCTCAGTTTCTCTGGGATTAGGGTTTTGGTTCCTGATTCAATAAATCATCTGCTCTTACAAGAATTGAAAGCTAGTTTGATATATATGCTAATATCTTTAGTGGGTTTTGTTCTAAATTGGTTGATTTAATCTGTTATTTTCTGGGGTTTGGTTGGTTAGAATGGCTTTGATGTGTTTTTGGTGTTTTGGGTATGCTGTGGATTGATTAGAGAACATTTAAATTTTAGTTGGTTATGCTGTGGATTGGTTAGGGATCTTTTTTTGTTTGATAGGATCTAATGATGAATTTGTCTCTGAGGTTTTTATGTTGTTGAGTGTGAATTGTGGTGGACTATAGATTCCACCGAAGTAACAACAATGCCCACAAAAGAAAAAATGGGGGGAGCTGTTATCACTACCTTATCTATAGATACACATTTGTCTACACTTTTATCCATGGATTCGAGTTTGTCATCTCATGATGAAATGGATAGAGAACTGAATCGTGCCGTTAACATTTCACGACCTCCGGATATTAATCTCCCGTTGTCTGCTGAGTCTAGCCCCCCACCTCCCTCTTGGAATGATGCGTGTGACATCTTAGATGTGGGTCACGGACCTCAGCATTATGAGGCCGAGACACATATTAATGTGACCAAAGTTGGGAAGAAATGTGCCAAGCGGCTTGATAGTGTGTGGGTGCTTGGTTTTTCTTTAGTTTTTATTTTAAGCCGGCTTTGAATGAGAAGTCAAAGTGTAAGATTGCACGGGACAGTAATGGGGTTTCAGGGTATCATAAAACAGATTTGAAGCTGGATGTGTTCTTGGTTCAGCATGATATGGAGAATATGTATATGTGGGCTTTCAAGGAGAGGCCTGAAAATGCATTGGGAAAGATGCAGCTGAGGAGTTTCATGATGGCCTTCTCGCCAAGGGGGGAGCGACCATTCCCGTTCAGTTCAGACAAGGGGTTCGTTCGATCTCACAGATGCAGAGGAAACACTACAGGGTCTCTCTAATCCTCAGTGTGTTCATGGGATTGAAGTTGTTCGAACACCAATTTTTGCGGCTCTAGATGGAAGAACGAAAAAGTGGATGGAGCTCACAGGAAGAGATTTAAATTTCTCAATACCTCTTGAAGCTAGTGATTCGGTTCATGGAGGACTCTTCCAATCACCGAACTTGATTGAGCGACCCTCCATTAAAGAACAATATTAATCAGCAACCAAGAGATGCTTAATGGATCTGG
>JAINUV010000666.1:39779-106877 GCA_020205505.1 Panax japonicus
TTATATTATATATATAGTGTATATATATATAAGCAATTAAATGTTCCAGACCGAAGTCTAGGCTCAATCGAGGCATAACTCGATAATGTTAGTCCATATATAAAATATATACATACATAATATATATATATATATATAATATACAGACAGAAATTAAAACCACGGACCGAAGTCTGGGAAAACGCACACAACACGACTCTCAATGTGTATAACAGTGTGTGCTAATATGAGAAGAAGGCTTTATAGAATATAAGAAGGTTTACAGTGGGCTGCCAAAGTAGACTTATATGACTTTAAATGGATAAACACTCAGCTCCTGCCGGATAAAAGATAGCTATATGTGAGCTAACTAGTGTTTAAAATGAGGAAACACTTAAAAGATGTGTATGTAGAGTAAAATGGATAGGGCTTCCTCGCCTTTTTCCCTCATTTCTCTTCTCAAATGGCTAACCCCAAGGCTTGTATATATAGACGGATGGCCGCAGGTACACCTGCGGCTGGTCATGATGCATCCGAGCCTCGCGGGTTCCGTCGTCTCATAGTACGTGCACTCATGCACTATATGTCTACTCAAACTTGCAGAACTTCAATCCGAGCATCCGAACGAGGTATATCTGACCTTCTTCGGACCGTTTGTGTCGAGAGTTACGTAATGACATGGATTAGAGGTTGTACGAAGTCAGGAAGAGGGGTCTATGCCCATGGTCTTCAAGCTTCAAATTCTATCCAAAGTACTATCACACGTAATAGTCACTCGGGAGTCAATCCTCGGTTCTTGTGGGCCTTATTGGATGTATGTATGTATGAAGTGTTGAGACGACGTGTCATTAAAGGCACAAGATGACGTTTGACTCCTCGCCGGGGTTATCGCCGGTTTGAGTTGAAAGTAGACGTTGCTCAGGGTTGCAGCTGAGATTGGACTACATGTTGGTATGTCGCAATATCATCTTGTTGAGATGGTAAGATGACGTTGTGACTCCTCACCGGGGTCATCGCCGGTTTAAACGGAAAGCAAACGTTGCTCAGGGTTACATCTGAGATTGGACTGCTGCTTGTTTTGTATGTCTCACTGTCATCTGTGGATGTTCCTGTCTGCCCGTTGTTTAACTCTTGGTCTGACGTGTGTGTGCCTCAACAGGATGTCTGGGGTTGAAGCTGATTGCATATGTTTGAAACAAGCATTTCCGGGGTTATCGCCGGAACTGCAATGGCATCTCTTGGGGCTATCACCGAGGATGGGGTTGCTACTCCCAGTGTTGTCTCTGGGACTGGAACTAAGCGTCGCGGTGTTATTGCCGAGACAGAACTGTCCTCTTCCGTGTTGTTGCCGGTCTTTTGATGTACATATCTCGGGGTTATCTCCGAGATTGGAAATGACATTCCGGTGTGTGTTTCGGGGTTTGAGATGATGTTCCCGGTTTATGTTCCAGGTTGGAACTGATATTCCTGGTTTGTGTTCCGGGTTGGAACTGAACTTTCGGTAGTATCCGGAATGGATGTAAGCCGTCTTCCAGGGTTATCTCCAAAAGACAAATCTACCCTCCTGAAATGTTAGTAATAGGAGCGCAAAAAATTTTGAGTGTCTACAGATGCCCCTCTTTATCATATTCATGCAATGCAAGGCATGGATAGGATAAAGAATACTAGACACTTGAAATGCAAACAATAACATGACTATATGCAGTAACATGTTGCAAATGCATGTAAAATGCATGAATGATGTCAGGTAATCCTGTTGGGATGACAATCAGTGATGGCTTGGACATGCGATCCAAGTCTCCAAAGATGTTAAATTTGGGGCTATCACCAAAGTCATGAATCCTAGACACTAGCTTATTCCAAAGAGGTACCTCTTGTGTGTAAGAGATCTGTGGGGATAAATCTTTATCTGTTTGAGGATGTGTATAACATATTCCCTCACTCTGTCGAAGTTACTGCCAACAGTTTGTTATTATCAGGGTTGCCTGATCTTCGCTGATGTGTGTATTACCGGATAAATCCCTGCTAGGTGCATTGTCAAGGCTGTTTGACCTTCATTGATGTATGTGTCAATGGTAGAATTGCGTTGTGACCCCGCCAGGGACACATGGATAAGCTGCTTCGATGGGTTTAATTGTCATCGGCTGTCATGATGTCAAAGTTGTTTGACCTTCATTGATGTGCATATCAATGGTTACATTGCGTTGTAACCCCCGCCGGGGACATGCAGAAGTTTAAAGGATGTGCGTTGTGACCCCCGCCGAGGATATGTAGAGGTTGATAACTTCGGCGTTCTAACCCCCGTCGGGGAGGTTTAAAATATCGTGGTTCTGCGTTGTAACCCCCGCTAGGGAGGTTTAGGGTTGTGACCCTGTAAATGACGGCATCGGACCTTTGTGGGGTATTGCTGAGCATGATTTGTGAAAACTGAGCTCATTGGTATAGTATACCCTGCATTCAAGTGAATACCTTTGAGACGACGAGAATTTAACTCTAACAGACGAGAAACCAGGATTTCAGGCTATTCCGCTCAATCGCGTAGCATTTTTATTCCTGATTTGACCTTTTAGCTTGTAAGACTCCTTTACAACTCTAACTGGAGTGAGCCGGAGCTATGGGACCCATGGAAGGGTGCCGCAGGTGTACCTATAGGAGCTGCAGGTTAGCCTGCGGCCAACCATGCCTATGTATAGGCGGCTGGTTGCTTTGCATAAGTCATTTTCAAGTTACACAGCTAAGGAAATCCGAGAGCTCTTCCTCAAATCTGCTGAGTTCGGACAACTTTCTGCATATTCTGCCACCGTACAAGCGTTCTTCACTGTCCTGGTAACACATGCATGTATTTTTTCAAATTTCCGTCTGTTGGAAAATAACTTATCGCATGAAATGCATTTAGACACATAGTAGTGAATATGCATGCTGATATAACTTGATAAAAAATAATTAACATAGTAAATGTTAGTATTAAACCATGCTGAACATAATGATGTGAAAAAATTTGACTTTTGAAACAATCAAATTGGCACCTTTTACTGTCATTTCTTATCCTATTTGAGGACAAATGAGTAAAGGTAGAACAGTAAAATAATCATGGTAATTAGACTACGCTTACGAATTTTTACTGTGATGTGATTAATGCATGTAGGATGTATATGACTGTGTACAGGTGTGCTACTGAATGGCCATCTAGTCATGCCTATGTGCATATGGATAGTCCCATTTACAAAGGGGGCTATGGCAAAAATTTTCCAAAATATAGGTATGGGTAATCATGCATTTTTAACTCTACTGTAGATGTATGTTAAAGCAATGCATGCATGAATGTAATCATAAAATGCATTTTGAAAAGACTCCGTGTAAGAAATTACCACAGCTTTCTGAGGTGATTTGGAGACTTGTTGTCCAGATATCATGGATCCGGTCAGCCGAGTAGTAGTCCCGCAGGACCACTTCTGGTGTACGGAGGAGGGCTTTTGAAGATCCTCAGTACCGTTCTGTTAGAAAGCCTCGTCGTTTGGCGGAGGTGGTGATACGTCCTATTCTGGGTGTTGAAGGCGAATGTCGAGGATGAGGAGGAGGAGGATGCACCGATCGAGGTTCTTGCTCCTACTATACGTGTTCCCGTAGGGAATTGCCAGGTATTCAAGTGGCGAACCTAAATATTCTGGGTGACTGGTAGGCATCCTTCAATATACCTGCACGCAAACGAGGTATGAAGTTAGATCTTTAATCTTCCTTATTTCCTATTAATGAGGAGTCAATGAGTCTGATGTTGTTCTGCATTTGATGTAGGTTCCCGGCTTCACACAGCCTCGAAGGAACTGGTTTAGCATCCACTTATGTATCAGGCCTTGCATGATGACTATAGAGTGATCGTCCATGGCTGGGGATTCGGGAGGTTCTTCTCCATTCTACCACGTCGTTGTCCCTGGGGTTACCTCAGGCATTGTCTGAGCGGTGGTTTCACCAGACTCAGTCACTCCATTTGCTGGACTGTGGGTGATAATGACACCGATGGATTGGAGGTTTATCACAAGTATGGGGTTTGGAGGGGAGTCGGTGCCTTGTACGGCGGATATCACCCTACTGCCGTTAGATCCTTGTTGGGAGTTCAGGCGGAAGCGCTCAAGGGCAGGACTATTCGTACAGGTCCTTTGAGCATAGATGTTATGAACGAGTTGTTGAGTGAGCCCATACCCGATGATGTAAGAGTCAGGGATCGCATTCTCTGGCGATTGTTCCTGATGATCATTAGGGGCTGCTTCATAGCAGATAACTCTTCTACGCTGTCCTTCGCTTTGATCAGCGCCACTCGACACGTGGACCGTATAGGAGAGTATGATTGGGGTTCCTACACCTTTGCCTATTTCCTCAAGGGAATGCGCATGCGAGATCGCGGGGCTTGACCGAGGCGTGGTTAGGATTCTACCCATTTCTACTGGTGAATATTTCTCTTGTCTTTTCCTATGTATAGGTTAAGAGTGTTGATTGACAACAGATATTGCCTTTGTGTTGGCATTTTTGGGCCTATGAGAGGCTTCCATATTTGCGTCCTGTGATCGTGTTAGGTTTAGACACCTATCCACGTGGACGGAGATGGCATCATTCCATACTGGCGGAGGTCCCTGTTGCAGGATTTAACTCATTGTCGCCTACAGCTGGAGCTATTGACAGCTGATGTCATTATATAGATTCCCTACTCTAGAGAGCATTTGGGAGTTGGTTTTGAGGATGGGTACCCGACTGGAGTAGAGTACATCATTTCCACCCGCAGGATTCCTCTCTTCACAGATGGAGGATGGGAGCAATATTTAGGAGAGCGTGATATTAGGAGCACTACAAGAGAGATAAGTATGTCGATCTTACCTCCTGCCAGGCATTATTGGCCTGTTTCGTAGTTACCCATCATTAACATCTCATTGATGGGGATTGTCGATTTTACATTGTCAGAGGGCCCCTCTTCTCAGGAAATGTTCCAGCATTGGTGGATCCCTTGTACCATTGGAGCTCAGACCCACGCCACACAGTTTATGGGGGATATGGTTCCAGGATTCGTGATGATGACAGATTGGCTAGCCTGTGTCAGAGATCCAACTCATGTGACATAAATTGATAGATTGACTCGACAGCTGGACAGGTCACATCTTTTCATTCGGCATTTGGGCAGAGATCCTGCAGAGGTAGATACTTTTGATTCTTCCAGCTCTGGTGCTGGCCCTCAGGTGACCCATATGTTTTTGTCGGCGCAGATCATCCCTTGTATCGGCCTGACATCCCTGTAGATAGAGATCCAATGACTCAGGAGGAGTTACATCAGGTGGACAGTATCGATGATGTAGACATAGACACTCTTGGCTTTTTCTGATATATTTCTCAATATCTCTTTTGATAGACCTCTGTTAGCTACTGGGTAGCTTCTCCCCATTTTTTCTATATCTTTGATAGGCCTCTGTTGTATGTTGGGTAGCTTCTCCCTATTTCCTTGTATTTTAGCTGTATTAGATGATGATATACTTAGGAATGTATGTATAGTTTTCCATTCCCTATATCATATTTCCATCTATTGTATCAAGCATGTTATTATGTTATGCATATGTATGTATGTCCAGAGATATTCAGCATTGACCCTAGATGGTCTTATGACACGGCCCGTACAGATGTCTTCTTCGACAGTTAGTCGTATTAATCATACCCCACCATTTGTGGTGGCAGCTGGTATGCGCTCATGGTATGATAGTATATCACCATCAGATATGGTGATCGTAGATGATTTGCTATAGTATATTATGACCCTGTTGATGTTTCAGGTTCACATAGGATTTGTAGAGGGTATGCTAGAGCATTGGGTATCGAAGAGGCAGGTTTTTTGATTTGGGAGCCAAGAGTTGACTCCTACTTTGGAGGAATATGCACGGGGGAGGATGTTCGTCGCTGGATATACCTTGCGTGCATATGGCTACTGGAGACATGAGCAAGCAGTTCATGAACCACCGGATTGAGACGTAGAGTGGTCCAAGACGAGATTACATCGGCCACGTGATATCCCAGCGTTTCCTGTTGACAGGTTGGCTCTGAGGACATCTATGCAAGGCATTTGGGGGATTCACCACACCGGAGGACCATTGGCGTTCAGCTGGAGTAGATGTACTGGTTCTATGCGTTGTCATACGTCTTCATGTGCGGTACAGGATGAGCTAGATAAGGTCATTATGGCAGTGAGAGCTCTTAAGGAGGGTCATACATTGTACCAATGATCATTGCAGGACTCTAAGGTCAGCTACTACTGCTGCATTGTTCGGTAGGAGTGTTTATAGGTAGCTCGGTTATGCGTACGTGTGGTTTATGTCACACTTGAGACCGATTGGCACATTTAGATGGTAGGGGTTTTGTTTCACCCATGATATAGCCACGTCGTACTCCTTTTAGCATGCGGACTGTACAGATGTTGCATCGTGGTCAGCTTTTCTAGTAGGGATTAGGGATCCGTTTGCCATATTGCTGTGTTCAGGTCTTAGTTCACCCTACAGCTTCATTACTCATGCTCCAGGCATGGATTATCTCCCTCTGGCTGGATTGAGGGGAATGATCACTTACCACCCATTGGCCGTGATGTGTCAGTTTGACCAGTTTCAGGATTTTCATTCATATGAGGGGGCATTGAGTCAGCGCTTCGCATCACACCATTTATCAGTAGAGGACAGATCCAGGTTGTATGCCTGTTGGGATCAGCGAGAGTTGGCTGAGTTTTCTGTCAGTCATCCAGGTTGTTCTGCAGAGTATTCTGCATGGATGGAGACAGAGGCTGCATCGGCTGCAGCAGTATCCACAGTGTAAGGGATTGATTCTGACGATGAGGAGCCTATAGAGGAGGCTGTTATTCCCATCAATGATTTGACTGCTGGGCTGCCAGAATTTGTGATGGATTCTCCCACCCCGTGCCACTGTTACTCAGTATTCGGCACAACATTTGGAACAGAGCTTACATCTGATGACCTATGATAGAGATCAGGCTAGGGCCGCGATGTTGATAGCTCTTGATGAGAGAGATACCGCTCTGTTAGAGAGGGACTGAGGCTAGATCAGCCAGGAATGCATTGATTGGGGAGCGGGATGTCACCTTATCTGCTAGGGATGTGGCCATTGCAGACAGCACTTCAGTGAGATCCCAGATGGCTGTCATCCTTTGCCAATATGATGCTTACATTGATGAGCATTATCCACCATGTAGTTAGCCTCTGATCTGCTAGCTTGTGTAGAACCCTTGGGCAGGAGCGTACATTAAGGGACGCTATGTTAGATCAGATAGTCCGCATACACACAGATCTGTAGATAGCTTTGTATTTTCCTGCACAGACTAGTTTAGCCATTTTGTCATGTACATCACAGATGTATATATCAAACAATATTATGTATGGTAGGGAAATATATTTTGATTCACTTCCCTTTTAGTTATGCCTTGATACTTGCTTGATATTTGCCTGTTTCTTTATGGCCTTGTGATCTTGATGCATTCTGAACTTATCCTTGATAGATGAACATTGAGACATCGCAAGATCTCTCCGAACGGATCATTGATTTTTGTAAATCCCTACCATCTTTGGTGTCTTGGGACTGGTATCTGTATGAAGAAGTGGAGATGAGGGTAGTTCTTCCTCTCTGAGATTGACCGCACCACGGATGGTCGCCAATACTTCTATTTGGAGAAGCCTAGTTAATTCCATCTCTTATGGGTTGGTATTGCTCTCGAGGCATGATCGCAGCTTAGATAGTCACCGAATCTTCTATTTGTGAGAAGAGGTTGGATAATTCCATCCCTTTGATCTGAAACCGATGAAATGGGGCAAATTGATGGTAGATCCCAGTACCGTGTGACAAGTATGTTGTTCTGGTAGGGGGTTAGACTGCACCATGAATGGTTGCTACGTACTCCTATTGAAGAGGAGATCAAGTCTGCGTAGTTCGAACCTGGTGTAAGAGGTACAACACTGAATGCAGAAGGCAGATGGGTGTAGAAAGTATTTTGTTGTTTTTGTTGTTTTGTAGATAAAGGGCAGAAATGTTTTTATTGTTTTTCTTTATTGTGACCAGGCCATAGAGAATATGGTTGCCTACGTACCCCCGGGTATCAGGGAGATCAAGTCGACGTAGTTCGCCCCTCAGGACGAATTGAAGGTGAAGAGAATTGTGAATCCCATGTGCAGGCTATACTGCGGGGAGAAGAAAGTTTGATCCCATAATGGGGACAAACTGCAGGTGTGAAAAAGTTTGATTCCGTCCTCAGAATAAACTACAGCGTGGAAAAGTTTAATCCCGTCTTCAGGATAAACTGCAGGCGTAAAAAAGTTTAATCCCTCTTTAGGATAAACTGCAAGTTTGGAAAGGTTCAAATCCCGTCTTCAGGATAACCGAAATTGTGAAAGGTTAAATCCCGTCTTCAGGATAATTGAAATTGTGAAAGGTTAAATCTCATTTTCAGGATAACCGAAATTGTGAAAAGGTTGGAAATGAAGTGATACCAGGCTGCTGGTTTGAAGTGTATGTTTCCCTGAGGGGCAAAGAGTATTCAAAAAGGAAAGGGTTCAAAACCGGAATAACTGGTGATTTGATGATCAAAACTATGATGTTTATTGATGGTAGCTTCAGACATAGTACCGTTTCACGGTGTTCGAGTTGATAAGCTGTGGAAATTCATCGCCATCCATTTCTTGCAATCTGAGAGCACCGTCTGTCAATACCTTCTTGACAACAAATGGGCCTTCCCAGTTAGGAGCGAATTTTCCCTTAGATTGATCTTGGTTGTCAATGATCTTCTTCAAAACCAAGTCATGTTATTTGAACTACCGTAGTCAAACTTTTCTATTGTAGGATCGTGCGATCCTTTACTGATATAATTGACCATGGAAGATAGTCGCAAATCGCCTTTCGTCTATTAGAGACAATTGGTGATACCTGTCTTGTACCCATTGGTCTTCATCCAACTGAGCATCCATCAATACTCTGAGGGATTCTATTTCCACTTCTATGGGGAGCACTGCTTCCATCCCATAGACTAATGAGTAGGGGGTTGCCCCAATGAAAGTTCACATAGAAGTTCTATAGGCTAATAAAGTCATAGGTAAGAGGTCAGGCCATCCTTTGTGATTGGCGGACATTTCTGCATGATCTTTTTGATGTTTTTATTAGCCGCTTCAACAGCACCATTCATCTTTGGATGGTAGATGACAAAGTTGAGATGTTTGATGTGGAATTTTTGCATAACTCCTCCATCATTTTGTTGTTGAAGTTCTTAGCATTGTCTGACACAATGACCTCTAGTTGTCCATATCGACAGATGACATTATTTCTGATGAAAGTAATGATAACTTCTTTAGTAACCCCGGGGAAGGATGTTGCTTCTACCTAGTTGGTGAGTAGTCGATCATGGTGAATATGAATCGATGTCCATTACTGGCTTTGGGCTTGATGGGCCCGATCATGTCGATTCCCAAATTGAGAAGGGCCATGGCAAACTCATATTGTGGAGTTCCCTTGGATGGGCGTGGATAGCATTCCCATGAATCTGGCATTGATAGCACCTCTTGATGTGATCATCACAGTCAGCTTTGAGTGTAAGCCAATAATGCTCTGTTCTGAGGATCTTCTTGACAAGTAGGGGGTCCGCTCATGTGAGTGTCACATACTCCACCATGGATCTCATCCATTACTCTCTGAGCTTGGACTTTGTCCAGACATCTGAGGAGACCTAATCATGCGTCTCTTTTGTAGAGTGCATCTCCGCTCAGGTAGAATTTTATAGAAAGTCGATGAATCCGCCTCTTCTCAGTTAGGCTCGCCTCAGCGGGTGTAGATCCATCTCGTAGATACTCCTTGATGTGCTGATACCAAGGGTTGTGGATGGGAGGTAGCTCATCCGATACTTCTCCAACGTAATTCCCATAGACTGGGGCTCTTGCAGAGTAAACGTGATGATTGGCATGTTTTCCTTGTCAGGTATGTAAACCAAGGAGGCCAACGTTGCTAATGCATCTGCAAAATCATTCCTATTACGAGGAATGTGTAGAAAGGGAGATTTCTTAGAACTCCAAAGCCATCTGTAAATGTAATTCTTTAGTTTGATAGATTCCTGTGGATTGCTTGATTACCAATTCAAAATCCCCAAAGACAGTTAATCGCCCGATGCCCATTGAACGGGAAAATTTTAGCCCCATGATACAACCTTCATATTCAGTTGTGTTGTTGGTGCTGACAAACTGTAATTTGACGGCGACGGGATACTAGTCCCCCGTACCGGATATTAAAACTTCTCTAGCTCCAGAGCCTTCTGAATTAACAGCTCCATCAAAATACATTCTCCACGTACGGCATGTATCATATTGATGTTGTAGCTGAATTGTCATACTCCTTCGTTAGGAAAGTATGTTTCTAAGGGTTGTAATCCCCTGCAGGTGCGGCGACCAGTTGATTCCCAATTCCTTGACCTTTGATAGACTTTTGCATCACATAGATGATGTCAAATTGCTGTAGGATCAACTGCCATCTGGACAGTCGACAATTCAGTATGGCTTACTGAACACATACTTGAGAGGATCCATTTGGGATATGAGATGGGTTGTGTGACCATGGAGGTAATGTTGTAACCTCATGAAAGCCCATAATAAAGTACAACAAGTCTTCTTAATCAGAGTTTACTTGTGTTCACTGATGCTGAATCTTTGTTGAGGTAATAGATAGCTCGTTCTTGGCCTCTATTGTCTTTTTTCCCCAGCATACAGCCCATGGCATTGTCATTTATGGATAGGTACATGAAAAGGGGAACATCATCCCTGGGAGGTACCAAAATAGAAGCGTTAATCAGTTGCTCTTTGATTGTAAGGAAGGCTTTCTGACACTCATCGTTCTATTTCATGGAGGAGTTCTTCCTTAACAAATTGAAGATTGGCTCACAGGTTGCTGTGAGTTGAGAAATGAATCTGCTAGTGAAGTTGATCCTTCCCAAAAATCCCCGTATTTCCTTCTCTGTCTGAGGAATGGGCATTTCCTTGATGGCCTGGATTTTGGTAGGATCCAGTTCAATCCCTTTGTGGCTAACTAGGAAACCTAGCAACTTGCCTGACTTAACACCAAAGTCACACTTGGCAGGATTCATACTTACGTAACCTGTTGAAAAGATTTTTGAGATGGTCGAAGTGGTCATCCTCCTTCCGGGATTTGACAATGATGTCATCCACATAGATCTCTATCTTCTTGTGCATTAAATCGTGGAAAAGAGCCATCATAGCTCGTTGATAGGTTGCCCCAGTGTTGATGAGGCCGAATGACAATCATCTGTAGCAAAAGGTCCCCAATGCGTGATGAAAGCAGTTTTCTCACGATCTTCCTCAGTGACCATAATTTGATGGTACCCCACAAAGCAATCAGCAAAGGAGTACATGTCGTATTGAGCAGTATTATCAATAAGAATGTGGATAAAGGGAACGGGAAAGCTATTTTTAAGGCAAGCTTTGTTCAAATCTCGATAATCCACGCAGACTCGCACCTTTCCTCCTGGTTTAGGCACGGGAACAATGTTGGATATCCACTCCGGATATGTAGACACCATGATGATGCCAGCTTGAAATTATTTCACAATTTCTTCTTTAACCTTTAAACTCCACTCAGGTTTCAATCGCCTGAGTTTTTGCCTAACTGGCTTGAATCCTTCTTTAATGGGAAGGCGATGAAGAACAATGTCAGTGGAAAAACCCACCATGTCTTCATGAGACTATGTAACACATCCTAGAATTGGGTTAACAGTGCAACCATGTCATTCTGTTGATTTGTGGTAAGGTCTGAACCAATCTGGATTAGCTTAGGGTTGTCTAAGGTTCCGAGATTGAAAGGAATGGTTTGATCAAGATTGGGTTTGGGTTTGTCTGTGACCTATTCCTTAATCTCTTGAGGTGTCTCAATGTCCTCTTGTATATCCATCAAGTCTGAGTCCAACTTTGCATCAAAGTTACCGTCCTTTTGGATAGAAGGCATGTCATCAGCAAGGACAAGCACATCTAAATTTAGAGTCCTAAAACAAAAAGATTCTTTCACTTAATATATGCAACTGTTTGATCATACAAAAGTGTTAGCATGTACTTGATAAAATAATTGTTAGTGATGTAAAGGAAAACAAGCAATTAAAGTTATCTACAGGGCAGAGGGATTTTCTGCCCATTTTACCCTCGTCGACCAATGCATGGAGTGCTACTCCAATTGTCAAGGGAAAAGTCTTGATAGACTGCAGTGATGGAAGGATCGTCATCGTCCTCCTTCTCCCAAATGATAACCATGACATCTGGGCAATCATCGTCTGGAGTGTATCTGTTTGTATGTTCATCATGAACAATGACGCGAATACCTGCCATCATCAAGGCAAGGTCATGTTTACGTTTTTGCTCCTTTTCTTCCGCCTCGGGATCAGGAATCAGCACCTCTTTGTTTTGATTGGCACTGGTTTCAAAAATAGCATAGCAACAACCTGGGCTGGAACCTTTACTGTAGATTGCATTAACTCATGAGGTAAAGGTATAAAAAGTCGTCGTGCGGCAGAAGCTTGAAGAACCTGCTTGTGCTTATGAGGATTCATATGTCTGGAACTGGCAGAATAGCCTTGTCCGGCTGTTCTGATTTGACTGGACATTTGGATAGGGTGCTTAATACCCTGCTTATCTTTACCAAGCCTTGTCCAGGTTGATGACCCAATAACATCATTTCTTGAGTGGCCGACATAACCTCGGCATAAATCTTCGGTACGGGAAGTGGCGCTCCAATAGAATGGTATTACGTGTTACTCACTTCCAGAATATAAAAATTGGCCGGTTCAACTTCTGAATTGAAGCTGATAATTGGTAGAGTTCCTTGTTTCGGAAAATCCGGCTCAGCGTTGATAGTGACTACACTGTTGTTGATAATTTATTTGAGTTGTTGATGTAAGGTGGAGGGAACAGCTCCAGCCATGTGTATCCATGGTCTCCCCAAGAGCAGGTTGTATCCTAATTCTATCTTGAGGACGTGGAAAGGTACATTGAATGTATTGGGACCCATCTCAATTGGCAATTCAATCTTTCCAACGGAATTTCGTCGGGATCCATCAAAAGCTCTGATGACCGTATGGCTTCTTTGGATCCGCTTGAGATTGATATTCATCTTTACCAAGGTGGAATAAGGATAGATATTTAGAGATGAGCCTCCATCTATCAATACTTCTGCTAGAATGTTCCCAGAAGATAAAACTGCAATATGCAAATTCTTGCAATGACCGGTCCCTTCGAGAGGTATGTCGTCATCAGTGAAGGATATCACATTGTTGTTGAAAATGTGATCAACCAAATGTTGAAATTTTTCCACCTCCACTGATTTTGGCAAGTAGGCTTCTTCCAAAACCTTCAATAAGATCTTCTGATGATCCTCGAAAGAGAAAACCAAATCCAGTATTGATATCTAGTGTGGAGCTTCTCACAAGCTTAAAACCACTTTGGCTTCATTGTGGCCCATAGTACGGAGGAATTTTTCAATCTTCTCCACGGGCAACTTCCCCTTTGCTTTGCAAGTAGGTTTGACAACCCATTGAGGAAGGTACAATGGATTTTCCTTCAACACTGTAGCAGTAGTATGAGATGTGGATCCTTCAGTTTCTCCATAATTCCATGGAACTTTGTGTAAGCTAACAACAGGATGTTGTGGTCTGAAAGGTAAAGGAATTGGCTCTGGTGCGGCCACTTTCAAAGGATTATCAGCTCCTTTGAGTTGAATTGGTTGTATGGAAAATACTTTGATAGTCTCATCATCCACTTCGGATATAACTGCTACTGATCCCTTCCATTTGGTAGGATATGCATTCCCACCCTTGAGTTACACAATGTAATCATCTGTTATTTGCAGGACACCACTATCAATAAGATTCTGAAAGAGATGGCGGAGTGCCCAACATTCTTCTGTGTTATGACCGCGAGAATGTGAATGATATTGACACATTTCATCAGGATTGAACCGCCCTGAGAGGGGATTGATGGGAGGGAGAAGGAATGTAATTCTTCCTTCGTTGATCAACATTTGAAATATCTCATCCATAGATTGGCCCAAATAGGTGAATTCCCTCTGATTGGCAAAATCCCAACGGGCTTTAGTATTTGCTCGCTTTGCAACCTTATCCTCCATAGCTTTACTTTCTGAAGGTGTTGATGGATCATTCACAACAAATGGAAGGAGATAGGCATGCTCCTGCCAGATTAATTACCGTGTGACTTAATGCTGATGGGTCACCAGTTTTGTCAATTACTCAATTTGTTTGCAAAGAACTTTCATTTTTTGTTCCATGGTAAACTGGAACTTTGCAAAATCCTATTTGTCAACACCGTCTATGATGGGTTGGGATGATTTGCCATTAGAATTGGAACCTTATACAGTGCTCCAACTGATCATGTTGACCTTTTCTTCTTTGTGTTGAGGAAGAGGGTTATCTTGCACATGAGGTTGATCGGGTTTAGTGACTACAATCTCACCGTTGTCTATCAAGTCTTGGATCTTTTATTTCAAGGCCTAAGAATCTTGAGTATCATGTCCAGGTGCTCCGACATGATAAGCACACTTCCGAGTAGCATTAAAACCCCTCCCATTAGGGTTGGTTGGTGGAAGAAGATGTGTAATTTTCTTCTGAGCAGTCAGAAGAGCAAGAATATTCTCGAGCTCCTAAGGGTGTGAACGTTCAAGGTCGCTTTACTTCTCCACTTTTAGGCAATGGAGGGTTTGAAGATTGTGCTGGAAAAGGGGAGTAGTTTCTCCTCGATATAGGCATACTTTGATTGCCTTTTTGTCCTTATAATACCAAGGAAACATCCTCATCTTTCTTTTTATGGACCCTCCGGGGGTTGTTTCCATAAGATCCGGACTGGATGTGCTCATCAACGGCGTTAAGAGTGGCTAGGTCTTGAATTTTACCGGACTTCAATCCCATTTCAGCCATCTCGCCGTGTTTGATCATTTCAGAGAATGGTTTGCCAATACTAGCTAGAACTCTTTCATAGAAAGTAGCTTCCTGTACATCTATGAAGGTCATGACCATTCTTGATTCTGTCATGGAATGAATAACTTAAGTAGCAAGGCGCCTCCACCTTTGAGCATACTCTTTGAATGACTCATTAGACTATTTCTTGACCTTGGTGATTTGGTACCGGTCAGGAGCCATCTGAGATTGAAAATTGTATTTAGTGAGGAAAGCGTGAGCTAGCTCTTCCCAACTATGGATCTTTGAGTTATCTAATCTAGTATACCATGAACGGGCTTCTCTAGACAGACTTTTTTGAAACAGCTGCATTCAGAGCTTTTCATTTTTTGCGTAAGATCCAAGTTCTCCGATGAACACCTTTAAATGTGTATAAGGATCCCCTAATCCGTCATATTTTCTGGATATTTAACACTAGGGAATATACAAAGGTCTGTATATGAAACACTGCCATGTGTTCCAATCCCTTTGAGAACACGGATGGTTTCCTCCATTCGGAGGACCTTCTTCTTGATATCACCGGTGTCTGGATCTCCTTTGAGATGGGTGTTTTTAGGGTCTTTGTTGGTCATATCCAACTGATGTTCTGGAATTGTTTTTTCCAGCCCTTGAACTCCTCCTTGTGTAGAGGATTTTGTATGTGTAGGTATCTTCGTACCCTGAGTGGACTGGTGCAATTCTTTCAGTAGAACGGCCAAGTCTATAATTGTTTACTCAATCTGTCAAATTCTTCTCGGGAAACAACATTAGACTAGTCAGAAGAAGACATGATTGGATGTAGGCCTGTGGCCTTTTGGACTTTGAGCGGGTAACAGGCCCAATTGCTTCCCTACAAAAGACTTACGTAGTTTAGTCTTAGGGTAATGTAAATGTTAACATAACATGTCCGTTTAGGAATTTTGTCCTACAAAACCAGTTGTTAATTGATAACATGTTATGCATGCATAATTATTCTTCATATTTTCCATTACATATGGATGAACAGGGAATAAAATTACAAGTAAATGTGTTTACAAGTAATTTGAAAATGGAAAGTATGAAGAGACTTTCCTCCGCGTTTGGTTTATTAAAGGTTGACCTATCTAAGGGTTTCTCTCGCGGCTTTTTGGCATGAAGGTTCCCAGATCATCGCAATTTACTCGACGGGAAGTTAATCCAGTCTTTCAACTGGAGCGAATCTGGGTGGTGCCTTTTTTGAGCCCCGGGGAATTATTCTTCCCACGAGTCCAGTTATCAAACACTGACAGGATAGCCTCCTGATGGAGGAACCACACAATATACATTCACATACAACGTGTCTCACCGTTTATGCAAAATAATGACATGTGCGAAGCACTAATATCACAGATAGATATTTAGCAGTACAGTAAATAAAGATTCATTCGTACACATTCATCAGAAATGTAAATGCAACATTCACACACAAGCATATAATAATTTTGAAAAGCTTGTAATAGCGGCTTAAGCCCTCTTACTAGAATCCCCAGCAGAGTCGCCACCTGTCGACGTCGGGATTTTTGAGTGTCCCTTTTCGTTACTTGTTCTTTGGTATTCTCATGTTAATGTGAGATTTGTTTGAAAAAACAAGTGAAAAAGGTCCGACATGTATAATGTCGATGATTTGACTTTAAGAGTCGTCAGTTGGTGTATTTAACTGGTTGCACCAACGTAACCGAAAAAGGTTTACACATTGACCCAGTGATTTGACACTGCTAGACGGGTCTGTGAAACCGAGATTCATTTTGGGTCTGGGGGCTTGATTATGCGGAAGGAAGGTATTAGGCACCACCCCGACATCCGTGTTACCATGGTGACCACCACTCTTCAAAGAAATTTTTATATGAATGTGCGTGTTTGTGTGTGTGTGTGTGTGTGGATCAATGTGCACTTATTTGAAAGTAGTGAGAGGCCTCGTTCACACCTATATACAAAGGGTTTGAATTTATAAAAAAATTCAGTTTTAACCACGATATAGCAATGACGTTTTGTAAAAGATGTTTTTTCAAACCCTGTGCTCGATAGAAATTGAGACCTTTTCATACTTCCATTTTATTATTAAATGTTCGGCTTGTTTGCTTTTATTTTCGAGATGCGAAGCATTCTCGAGAAAATAATATACAGCAGTGCCGAACTCCTCATGGGCATGACAACCATCCAAGGAAATTCAGAAACTGTAAAATAATGTACAGGCTGCTTACAGCTGAAAAATATCCATCATAGGAACCGAATCTAGATTCAGTAAGCTAAACCTGTGATCATATGATTCCTAGGCTCACATGATACTGCAATTGTAGGGAAATCAGTAAGTAGTTATATATATATGTAAAAGCTGTAAATATATATATAAACATGATCAACCGCCACGAAGCAACTCCATGGGGGATCGAAAATGTAATATATAAAAATGGTAAATATATATATATATATATATATATATATATATATATATATATATATGGACATGATCAACCACCACGAAGTAAACTCCAGGTGGGACGAAATGTAAATAAAGCTTTAAAAGCGATCTAATGACACGAATTAAACTTCAGGCAGGACGAAATGTAAATATAAATATATATATATATATATATATATATAAAGTAAACGCACTGAATGTGAATCCAGGCTCATCGGATATGTCAGGCAGCAATTACGTATATGTATATATATATATATATATATATATAAGCGATTAAACGCACTGGATGTAAATCCAGGCTCATTAGATATGTTTGACAACAGTTATATATATATATATAGAGAGAGAGAGAGGATCAAAAGCAGACCAAATAAGCAAACCAAAGAATGAACCAAGGCAAAAACACGCGGGTTTCAGGGCCAACCCGCGGGTTGGTCAGACCCGGACCCTGAAACCCGCGTGTTTTTGCCTTGGTCCGCTTTAGATCATCCCTATATATATATATAAGCGATTAAATGCACCAGATATAAAATCCAAGCTCAACAGACAAAGTCTGACCACAGTTTATATATATAAGTGTATATATATAAAAGCAATTAAACGCTCCAGACTGAAGTCTAGGCTCAATCGAGGCATAACTCAATAATGTTAGTCCATATATGAAATATATACATATATAATATATCTATACAGACAGAAATGAAAACCACGGACCAAAGTCTGGGCAAACGCACACAACACGACTCTCAATGTGTATAATAGTGTGTTCTAATATGAGAAGAAGGCTTTATAGAATATAAGAAGGCTTACAGTTGGCTGCTAAAGTAGAATTCTATGACTTTAAATGGATAAACACTCAGTTTCCGCCGGATAAAAGATAGTTATATGTGAGCTAACTAGTGTTTAAAAATGAGGAAACACTCAAAAGATGTGTATGTGGAGTAAAATGGATAGGGCTTCCTCGCCTTTTTCCCTCCTTCCTCTTCTCAAATGGCTGACCCCAAGGCTTTTATATATAGACGAATGGTCGCAGGTACACCTGCGGCAGCCGCAGTTGTACCTGCGGCTGGTCGTGATGCATCCGAGCCTCGCAGGTCCTGTTGTCTCATAGTACGTGTACTCATGCACTGTAATGTCCGCTCGAACTTGCATAACTTCAATCCGAGCATCCGAACGAGGTATATCTGACCTTCTTTGGACCGCTTGTGTCGAGAGTTACGCAATGACATGGATTAGAGGTTGTACGAAGTCAGGAAGAGGGGTCTATGCCCATGGTCTTCAAGCTTCAAATTTTATCCAAAGTACTGTCACACGTAATAGTCACTCGGAATTATCAATCCTTGGTTCTTGTGGGACATTGTTGGATGTATGTATGTATGAAGTGTTGAGACGACGTGCCATTGTCGAAGGAACAAGATGACGTTTGACTCCTCGCCGGGGTTATCGCCGGTTTGAGTTAAAAGTAGACGTTGCTCAAGGTTACAGCTGAGATTGGACTACGTGCTGGTATATCGCGATATCATCTTGTTGAGATGGTAAGATAACGTTGTGACTCCTCACCGGGGTTATCGTCGGTTTAAGCGGAAAGCAGACGTTGCTCAAGGTTACATATGAGATTGGACTGCTACTTGTTTTGTATGTCTCACTGTCATCTATGGATGTTCTTGTCTACCCATTGCTTAACTCCGGGTATGAGGTGTGTGTGCCTCAACAAGATGTCTGGGGTTGAAGCTGATTGCATATGTTTGAAACAAGCATTTTCGGGGTTATCGCTGGAACTACAATGGCATCTCTTGGGGCTATCACCAAGCATAGGGTTGCTACTCCCAATGTTGTCTCTGGGACTGGAACTGAGCGTCACGGTGTTATTACCGATACAAAACTGCCCTCTTTAGTGTTGTTGTCGGTCTTTTGATGTGCATATATCGAGGTTATCTCCGAGGTTGGAAATGACATTCCCGGTGTGTGTTCCGGGTTTTGAGATGATGTTCCCGGTTTGTGTTTCGGGTTGGAAATGATGTTCCGGTAGTATCCGGAATGGATGTAAGTTGTCTTCCAGGGTTATCTCCAAAAGACAAGTCTACCCTCTTACAATGTTAGTAATAGGAGCGCAGAAAATTTTGAGTGTCTACACCCCCATGTACCCATTTTTCAAAATAATCGGTAGAAAGTTGTTCTGTATAATAAAAATGGGGGCCCGCATGTGGGGCCCACGGAAGAAAATTGAGAAATGGGGGGGGGGGGAATCTGGGAAGTCATGAAAGTTTATATATATATATATATTATATATAAATTTTGTTTTAGTATTATTATAAATGTAATAAAATAGAAAACTTTTTATATAAAACAGAATACTTTTTATAAAGTTTTGTTTTATTTGATTATAAATAGAATATATTATATTTTATTATGCATAGTATTTGCATAGTAAAATCTTTTTATATAAAACAGAATACTTTTATAAAGTTATTTATTTTATTATATTTTAAATAATATATATATATATATATATATTTTATTTTATTATATAATTATAAATAGAATATATTATATTTTATTGCATAGTATCCTTTTCATTCTCCTATAAATAGTGTGAGACCCTAAATTTTATGAATAAAGATTTAAATTTCTCGAAATATTTTTTTCAAAAATTATGGTGTGGATTTGAGATAATGCTATAGTTGTGGGTAATATTTATAAATTTTGAAAAGTATGCAAGTTGTTATATAATATTCGATTGATCGGGAAATATTTGTTTTAACAGAGAATATTCATACGACGACACAATCATTGGTGGACCCCACAACGGAATTATTATCGGATTGAGAAAACGACAAAAATATTTTTATGAAAATAACGGCGGAAGTTTTACCATTAACTGTTGAAACATCCAGTGTTAAAAGTACAGTAATACGCGTGGTTGCATAGTAGCACACGGTATTGATTATTGATGCTTACGTGAGAACTCACTCAGTTTTGTTCAATTATTGCTACAATAATTATTGAATAGTATCTCACGTTATTTGATTCAATTATTGTCGATATTTTATATATTATTAAATCAATAATTGAGATAACAAAGTTATTAATATTATTATTTGTAATAGTAACGATGTCTAAAAGTTCTGCCAAAGAGAGGTTTGGTCACCTAATTACGCGCCAATAAGGAGAAATTCTTATTGGAAAGCCCCCTCTTTCCTGGGAACGACCTAGTCGATTAATATTGTGAAATATAATAATAATGATAAATGTTGTTAAATATATTGAGGTGTCTTTTTATGAAGTCACAGAAGTTTATATATATATATATATATATATATATATATATATATATATATATATATATTATTTTATTAGTATTATTAATGTAATAAAACAGAAAAGTTTTTTACATAAAACAGAATACTTTTATAAAGTTATTTATTTTATTAGACAATAATTAGAATATATTATATTTTATTATGCATAGTGAAATTCTTTTGTTATTCCATTCTTTATTATTATGTTGGAATAACATGTCTATAAGAAGTACCGCATACATGGTGAAATTCTTCTATTATTCCATTCTTTATTATTCTGTTGGAATATCATGTTTGTGCGTTTACGCATGACCTGGTTCCATTATTTATTATTCTGTCAGAATATCCTGTCTGTGCGTTTACGCATGACCTGGTTCTATTATTTACTATTCTGTTGGAATATCATGTTTGTGCGTTTACGCATGACCTGGTTAAATTATTTATTATTCTATTGAAAATAACTTGTATGTGCGATCTATCGCATGCATGGTGAATTCTTCAGTTATTTCATTCTTTATTATTCTGTTAGAATAACCCGTCTATGTGGATTACCACATGCATGGTGAATGATCCTTTGTATTCATTCCTTATTAAATTGTGGAAATGATCTGTTTACGTGGATTATGATGAAAGTCATAATAAAAGCATTGGACTGATGAAAATCATGGGTATATGTAGTATTAGTAAGTGTTATGATGAATTATTTTGGTTATTATGTGAAAACATGAGAGTTTCTTAGAAATCACAAAGGGTTGAAAATCAGATTTTGTTGAAAATGGAACATGAAATTCAATTGACCATATCTCTTATTATATTTTGAATTTTTGAGTGTGGACAAGTTCTAGAGTTAGATCTATGATTTTTCTAACTTATCCAAGTGGAATCACCGGAAAAGATGTTGTAGATTTTCGAATAGACTGATTTTAGTAAAGGAGTCAAAAATTGCAAAGTACAAAAAAGCTACTGCCCAGAAATTTAAAAGGGCATTTTCAGCCACTTAATTTGTGAGAAAAATTCCGGCCTTTTGGGACATGGAAATATAGGGTATAAAGTACCTCCTGTCCAAAAATGAGCTCATTCTGACTTAAAATGAGCAAGTTATGACTATTTCAATATTTAGGTTTTTCTGACGAAAAATGCTATAACCGGAGTTCTATAACTCCAATGACCGTGAAATTTAAACTGGAAGCTCACGTTAACATGTGTAAGATCCTTCCAAGATATGGGAATTTCTGGAGTTAAACTTGAGGTAGCTAATTTCTTAAGAAATTAATTAGAAATTGATTTTTGAAAAATACTTAAGGGAGTTGAAAAATTATAAAAAAATACTTGTTGTGTATGAAATATATGTATATATGTTTGAACAAATGATGGAAAAATAATAAGTTGATTTGATAATTTTTCATGTAAATGGTTTAGTTACAAACATATGAGTTAAATATGTTATGTGAAGTTGAAGAATTGGTAAATAGGATTTTAGGGCTTGAAAATCCTATATAAGGTATATGCAAATTTTTGATGAGGGATTTGATAATTGGTGATGAAATTTTATGAGTATGACATTTTTGAATGATTAAATGCATTATTTGGTAAAGTGTAAACAATTGAAATAAATTATTTATAAGTTTAAGAAGTGATTAAAATATTGTTATAATATTAATAATATTAGATGATTAGTTTATTAAGTGATTGATAATATTTGGATAAATTTAAAGTCTTTAATATTTATCCTTGTTTTCGTTTGATTAATGCTTATATCATTGTCATCATCCTCATACTTATATTGTGATGAAAGTCATCTTTGGCTTACGTGCATAGATAGACTTGGTATGATTATGACCAGGGATCATTCGGTATAATCATGACCTGTAATATTGTAAATGATGTGGTAAAAGTCCTCAGTGGCCTGTAGTGCATTGATGAATAATTTTTGGTATGATTATGACCAGGGATTATTCGGTATAGTCATGACCATTGATGATTTAATGAATGTCCTTGGCCCGTAGTGCAGGGATGACTCGATGATGTGGTTTATTTATTAAGCTAAGTCTCAGCGATAAAAATCGATGAAACCTTTTTAATCATAGAAGATATTATATATCATGCTATACTTGACTCTTCTAATGGATTACTTATTCCGATGCAGTTAAACTTGATGTCTATTGTATTTTATCAGTTTAACATTGTTGAAGGCTAAGTATAATTTATTCTACATTATCTTAGTCATAATATTTCTTACTGGACTAGTTAAGCTCACCCTTTCTTTTATTGTTCTCTTTAGGAAATGAGAATATAGTTGGGACTAGTCGGGGAATGGAGTGACGGTCCAGATAATAGCATTAGTAGTCTTCACTATGGCATGACATGCAATATATAATTGTATTGAGGACCTAAGATGTGTGTGTCGTATTTTATACGTCACTTAATAATTGATTTTGGTGAACAATAATAGGGTGATGAGAACCCGACCCTGAAAGCGTCAAAAGTTCACCGCAGTAAAATGAAGAGAACAGAAATCTTCCCGTGTCCCTTTGGTGACTTGAAATATTTGTTGTTGTACTTTATATGGCATGTATTAATTTGAGTATAATATTGTCGTATTATATACGTTACAATATTTGTATTGAAACTCACAGTATATATGTCGTCATATTTTGCACGACTGTTGTATAATTAGTTTGTATTTGTATTCAGTACCTTGTATCTGACGACCTAAGATGGGTGATGTATATCTATTTTGGGGGCGTCACAAATAGGATGCTTAGTTAGAATTGAAAAACACACCAGAAATTCAGAGATTTCTTCTTCTATAATCTTGAGTGTATTTCTTTAGAGTTTAAGAAAGCTTTGAGTGTAGAAAATAGTGCAAGTTTTCTTTAAGTATATCCCGCCCCCACCCGTCAGAATACTCTTCTTTTTAAGGTAAGGGGTATTATTCTTTTGTATCCATGAAGAGAGTTATTTTCTTTCAATACTCGTAAGGATTGTTATTCCATTCTTTATTATTATGTTGGAATAACCTGTCTATGCGAAGTACCGAATACATGATGAAATTCTTCTTTTATTCCATTCTTTATTATTCTGTTGGAATAACCTGTCTGTACGGTCTATCGCATGCCTGGTGAATTCTCTTGTCATTCCATTCTTTATTATTCTGTTGGAACATCTTGTATGTGCGGATTACGCATGACCTGGTTCCATTCTTTATTATTCTGTTGGAATATCCTGTCTGTGCGGATTACGCATGACCTGGTTCCATTCTTTATTACTCTGTTGGAATAACCTGTCTTTGTGGATTACCGTATGTATGGTGAATGATCCTTTGTATTCATTCCTTATTAAATTATGGAAATGATCTGTCTACGTGGATTACCGCATGGCGGGTGAAAATCTATTTGCAATTTCATATATTATATTATACTCAGTTGGTTAAAGTTTTGGCTTCTATACTCTATGAAATTAGTAGAATATCCTTGATATTTGCGCTTCATCCAGTATCTTTTCATGAAAATATTCTTCTGAGCATTTTTGAATTTTACTCCACAAAGTAGTATCATGTTGACAATTTGGATGTTATTGAGTTCAGGATAAATTAACTTATAAACCTTTAAAATTTATTCTTGAACTTGTTTTATTGAATTGTCATCATCCTCATGTTTATATTATGTTGAAAGTCATCTGTGGCATGTAGTGCATAGATGGATTTGGTATGATTATGACTAGGGATTATTCGGTATAATAATGACCGTAATGTTACAAATGATGTGAAAAAGTCCTCATTGGCCCGTAGTGCATTGATGGACAGTTTTTGGTATGATTATGGCTATGGATTCTCTTCAGCCAAGGGTGCAAAGATGAATTATTTTATGGCATGATCAGGACCGTTGATGAAAATACGATTATCTTTGGCCCGTAGTGCATGGATAATTCGTGGTCGTGATACTAAACAATATCCTTGGCCTATAGTGCAGGAATGATTTTCTGATGTGGATTATTTATTAAGCTGAGTCTCAGCGATAAAATTGATGATAAATCTTTTAAATCATAGAAGATAGTAGATTTTATTCTCTACTTGACTCTTCTAATGGATTACTTGTTCCGTTGTAGTTAAACTTGATGTTTGTTATATTGTATCAGTTTAACACTGTTGAAGGCTAACGATAATTTATTCTACATTATCTTAGTCATAATATTTCTTATTAGACTAGTTGAGCTCACCCTTTTTTTCAATGTTCTCTTTAGGAAATGAGAATATAGCTGGAACTAGTCGGGGAATGGATTGACGGTCCAGAGAGTTGCATTAGTAGTCCTCACTATTTCGTGAAATAGTGATATAATAAATGTATTGAGGACTATTTTTGAGTTTGAATACTGTCTAGAAGACAATAATTGTATTAAAACTCACAGCTCATGTTGTATATTTAAGTTTGTATTTATATTCTGTATCATGTATTTGGCGACTCAAAATGGATGATGTATACCTGTTTTGGGGGTGTCACAAAGAATTTAAATACCTTAACAATAATTTCATATAAGAAATAAGTATCTTAAATATCTCACTATCATAAGTTAATAAAAACTAACCAACAGTTAATTAGTATTTTAATAAATACAAAATAAACTCATTCAAAAGTAAGTGCATCGATACATCGTATTATGGGGTACTACTGATTCAATAGAAAATATTAAAGGGGTGTTTGATAAAAACTGAATGAATTTGATCTAAATTTGAATCTGAATCTGAATGAAAAAAATTTATTTGATAATTGACATGTCTGAAACATCTGAATAACATATTTTTATTATTTTCCCCACTAAAAATATTCAAAAATTTGTTATAAATTTATTTAATATTACTTAATATAATAATAAATATTGTAAAAAAATAATCATTTAGCCATTCAGCCACAAAAATTGAACTAAACCAATAAGCTCAAAATCGTCTGAATGGCAGACCAGTTTAGCCATTGAAATGATTTTTTTTTTAAAAACAAACGCACTAAATGACTGAACGCAATCAAACAGCCCCTAAGTACCACGTACTATCTTTAATTTATTAATTTTTATATCAAAATTACACTGATCAAGTCATCGCGAATTCGCTTCAATTTAACTTGTTTAAGTTCAAATCTGATTAAATTATAGACATTGAACAGAGAGAATATACACGGGTCAGGGTTTATATTGGTTTTTGGACCCATAAAAAAGCTCATGATCAGGGGCGGATCCAGACGGATTGTTCAGTGGGGTCAAACTCGGGAAAAAAAATTCTTACAAATAAAAATTTCATAAAATAACTTACAAAACTAAACAATCCTCAAATATTATTTATAATAACATTTTTCGAGGTTTCATTGCTTAAAATTGTTGCATGATATAGCCTCATTTTTTATAGTTACAAAAATATCACGCTCAATGTATCTTACTAAACAGTCATTCATCCATTTATCTCCCATTTGGTTACGGAGTTCATTCTTCACGATATTTATAACTGAAAATGTCCTTTCAACAGTTGCAGTAGCAACGGGCAAAAGTAGAACCAATTTCAGCAACAAATAGACTTGAGAATACACATCATCCTTTCTTTTCTGAACCAACATTTGAGTCAATTCCCCAATTCATTCTATACTCGAAAAATTGGAATCGTTTCTCTATATCCACAATATAGAAGAATAGAAAAGTTGGCTTAATGACTTAGTGAGATTTGGAAATTAGGGATTGTTGCCTAATGTCTGCTCACTTAGTATATATATAACATAATACAGTGGGATCATGTTTCTTAGTATATATGTTCACTTTAGACCCTATTAATTTTTTTTTCTAATATGACCCTCTTAATTTTTTTTTCTCCTAATATGACCCCTAACCTCCTGAAAATTCAGCGGGGTCAGGTGCCCCTGCCCTAAGGCAGGTCCGCCCCTGCTCATGATAAGGTGACAACAATATTGAGTTTTACTCAATATATATGAAATTTTAAAGTTGGACACAAAAATTAAATAATAATTTTATAGTATTGAATATAATATTAATTATTTATAATATTTTTTATTATATATTTATCTCATATTTTTTTCATCTATAATATTTTTTCATTAAAAATAATTTTAAAAAATTTATAATTAACTCAAAAAACTAAAATCATTTAAAACGATAACATGCACGAGGCCACGAGGGAGTATTTAATAAGAAAAGGTTATAAGTAGGTCATACCATGGATGTTGATAAGTGTACCAGAAGTGAGAGGCCACGTGCTTGCTTCTCGAGAATCTACTGGCAATATCTGGAGAATCACTTGTCAGATATGCACTTTCTTCGTAAAAATAGTCCACTTATATTCTTAACCAGCAACAGTCTCGTGCCTCCGATACTATGAACGTTGGGATTTATTCTAAATTTTGGACGACTCATATGATTTATTGAGTGAGCGAGAAATTCAAAATCATTTGTATTTTATTAGATAGATGGATGGTGAGATTTATCCCAAACTTTAAACGTCCTAGATGATTTATTGAGTGAGCGAAAAATTTAAAATCATTTATATTTTATTAGATATAATTAGATATATAGATAATAGATATAGATAGATAGAATTAGATAGATTATATTTTATTAGATAGATGGATGGTGAGATTTATCCCAAACTTTGGACCGCCCAGATGATTTATTGAATGAGCGGGAAATTCAAAATCATTTGTATTTTATTAGATAGACTAGCTGGGTCCCGTGCCTCCGGCACTGTATGGACAATATGATTCATCTCAAACTTTGAACGACCAAAATAATTTATTGAGTGAGCGGAAAATTTAAAGTCATTTGTATTTTATTAAATTATTATTAGATTATTAGATAGATAGATGTATTTTATTAGATAGATGTATGAACGGTGGGATTTATCTCAAACTTTGGACGGCCCAGATGATTTATTGAATGAGCGAGAAATTCAAAATCATTTGTATTTTATTAGATAGATTAACTAATACTCCATCTAAACTAAACTATGTATAAATAATTTCTACTTTTTTCTGATGAGACCATTTTTGGGTGAATTAAAAATATTTTTAAATTAATTATGAAAGTATTTTGCTGTTTATTTTAAAACAATAGAAATTTGTATTTAAAAGTATTTTTAACTGAATTAATATTTTTAGCAAAAATACGAAGTATAAAATTATATTTAAATTGTTAAAAAGAAATAAAATCTCCTGCCTTAAATTTGTCATTAGTACATTCAAAATCATTTTTACATTTATTTAATTAAATACTAACGTAATTTTAATAAAATTCGTTCAATGACTATATATTATTAAAACGTATAAGTGATATAAAATTATAAACAACTTTCCAAAGTTGACAATTTATTCTGTTAGAATTTGGTATGATCCCATTATCTTCTTTTGTTAAGCAACATGACATCATTAAGGTTTTGTTTGGTAATAATCACAGTTCTGTGATTACTTTTACATAAAATGTTGAATAATAACACATTTTTGTTCTAAAATATAATTATTTAAATATATATATATTTATCTAAATGTGTGTTAACTAGCTGGGTCCCGTGCCTCCGGCACTGTATGGACAATATGATTTATCTCAAACTTTGAACGACCAAAATAATTTATTGAGTGAGCGGGAAATTTAAAGTCATTTGTATTTTATTAAATTATTATTAGATTATTAGATAGATAGATGTATGAACGGTGAGATTTATCCCAAACTTTGGACGGCTCAGATGATTTATTAAGTGAGCGGAAAATTCAAAATCATTTGTATTTTATTAGATAGATGTACTTTAACATGTGCGTCATAGCAAGAAAATTTAAACCAAACATATGATGACACGTGACATAAACAAAGGCCTGTAAAATGATTTTTTTTTTGCATGAAAGGCCAATCAATATCCATAACCGACAAATTTCAATCACACAAAATATTTAATGACCTAACTGTATAAAGGGGAGTGGTTAGCCTAAAGTTAATATTGATTAATTGATCAATATAGTATAAATATGCAGACGAAAGATGATATCTATCAACACTTTATTGATCAATTGATCAACTTATCATGAAATTAATTTTATGATAATTGAATTCGTATGAAGGGTACTAGGGTATGAAATAAGGGACAACTTATCTACTCTAAAAATAGCCTAAGCATCAAAATGTCTTTCTACAGTAATATTTAACCATTTCTTATTTTTAATTTTAGAATTTATAGTATTACAATTTAATTATAAAATTGTATTTCAATCTTTAGGGTCTAAGAAAAATTTTGGGGAAGGGACCAAGAGGAGATTAGAGAAACTAGAAATGAGATTATGTCGAAATTCTCATTTCGATCAAACGTTGAAAAAGAATGTAGAATGAACATTCGTTTTTCACTCTAAATTCTGTAAGACCCCGAATTTTATGAAATAAAATTATTCATTTTTTTCTTATAATTATTATTCAGTAAATGGTTAAATTGATAAAAGTTTAAAGTTATGGGTGAATTATGCAAATTTTACAAAATACGCAAGTGGCTATAAAATATTCATTGTTGTCGGAGAATATTCGTTTGGTCGTAGAATATTTTTTTTGTCGGGAATATTTGTACGACGGCGCAGCCTTGTGTGGGCCCCATAACGGAAAGCGATTGGATGAAGAAAACGACAAATATAAAACTCGAATTTTTATTATACAATGTAATAATGTGTGTATATAAATATATTCATAATTTTAAATATAACTATCCATACGTTTATTCAAATACTTAATGTCAATATGTGACATTTCTCACTTAGCATATTAATTAGATTTTATTTAGTGGACTAAAAGGGAGGAAAAGACTATAAAAACCACTTATCACTAGAAAACTCAGAAAAGCTCCCAACCTCAATTATACACAGAGAGGAGAGAGAAAAGATTAGGGTTTAGACTCATCTTGTGAATGATAAGTCCATTCTCCACCTATATAACCAACTAGACGCCTATTTTGACACTTCTTCTTCTCTCAATATCAATATCATCACCACCGTCATCTAACGCCGCATATTTTGACACTTCTTCTCTGTATAAATATCATCACCACCGTCATCTAACGCCGTTATATATCTACCCGGCGGTTTTACCTGGTGCAGGTCCTTCTCAACACACGACCCCTCCACACCTCCACCGTCCCTTTAAACCTACGCCGTTAACACCAATTCCACTCTTTCTTCTCTCTCTCATCCGCTCCAAAATCTCCCCCATTTCGTGGATCAATGCGCTGTCTCCAAAGGTACCGTTCAATCCTTTCCTTGATCTCATCTCTATATCTCAGTTTCTCTGGGATTAGGGTTTTGGTTCCTGATTCAATAAATCATCTGCTCTTACAAGAATTGAAAGCTAGTTTGATATATATATGCTAATATCTTTAGTGGGTTTTGTTCTAAATTGGTTGATTTAATCTGTTATTTTCTGGGGTTTGGTTGGTTAGAATGGCTTTGATGTGTTTTTGGTGTTTTGGGTATGCTGTGGATTGATTAGAGAACATTTAAATTTTAGTTGGTTATGCTGTGGATTGGTTAGGGATCTTTTTTTGTTTGATAGGATCTAATGATGAATTTGTCTCTGAGGTTTTTATGTTGTTGAGTGTGAATTGTGGTGGGACTATAGATTCCACCGAAGTAACAACAATGCCCACAAAAGAAAAAATGGGGGGAGCTGTTATCACTACCTTATCTATAGATACACATTTGTCTACACTTTTATCCATGGATTCGAGTTTGTCATCTCATGATGAAATGGATAGAGAACTGAATCGTGCCGTTAACATTTCACGACCTCCGGATATTAATCTCCCGTTGTCTGCTGAGTCTAGCCCCCCACCTCCCTCTTGGAATGATGCGTGTGACATCTTAGATGTGGGTCACGGACCTCAGCATTATGAGGCCGAGACACATATTAATGTGACCAAAGTTGGGAAGAAATGTGCCAAGCGGCTTGATAGTGTGTGGGGTGCTTGGTTTTTCTTTAGTTTTTATTTTAAGCCGGCTTTGAATGAGAAGTCAAAGTGTAAGATTGCACGGGACAGTAATGGGGTTTCAGGGTATCATAAAACAGATTTGAAGCTGGATGTGTTCTTGGTTCAGCATGATATGGAGAATATGTATATGTGGGCTTTCAAGGAGAGGCCTGAAAATGCATTGGGAAAGATGCAGCTGAGGAGTTTCATGAATGGCCATTCTCGCCAAGGGGAGCGACCATTCCCGTTCAGTTCAGACAAGGGGTTCGTTCGATCTCACAGAATGCAGAGGAAACACTACAGGGGTCTCTCTAATCCTCAGTGTGTTCATGGGATTGAAGTTGTTCGAACACCCAATTTTGCGGCTCTAGATGAGGAAGAACGGAAAAAGTGGATGGAGCTCACAGGAAGAGATTTAAATTTCTCAATACCTCTTGAAGCTAGTGATTTCGGTTCATGGAGGACTCTTCCAATCACCGAACTTGAGATTGAGCGACTCCCTCCATTAAAGAACAATATTAATCAGCAACCAAAGAGATTGCTTAATGGATCTGGTTTGAATTTATCTACTCAACATCCAAACCATGTAAATAGTGAAGGGATGGACCTTTTGGCTGGCTGCAACAAAAGGCAGAAAAACTATTTTGCACATGAACATGATTATGATTGTTGTTTACCTACTAATTCACATTCTGATAGAGCTTTGGATTCCTACCTCAATGAGCCACACTGGGTTAATGACTTTACTGGGGTAATGAGGAGCACATATGGGCCAGTAACTGCTGCAAAAACTATTTATGAGGATGATAAGGGATTCTTGATTATTGTCAGCATGCCTTGTGCTGATCTTCAACGGGTGAAAGTTACTTGGAGAAACGCTCTCTCGCATGGGATTGTGAAGATATCTTGTGTGAGCACTGGGTGTATGCCGATCATTAAGAGAAAAGATAGGACATTTAAGTTAACAGATCCAACACCGGAACATTGCCCTCCAGGCGAATTTATTAGGGAAATTACCCTTCCAACACGCATCCCAGAAGATGCAAAACTTGAAGCTAATGGTGATGAGACAGGTACAATGCTTGAGATTAATGTGCCCAAACATCGTGTAGGACCAGAAGAGCATGAGGTTCGTGTTTGCCTTCGCTCTTCTCCCTGGAGTGAGCGTGCATATGTTGATTTGACAGATGCATTATTGTGAGAGATGTAAGGAAATATTAAAATGGTTTGCTGTTTCTTTGTTTACTAACCTCATTCCATAAACAAAATTATTTAATGAATTTCAATTTTACAATCATGTCTTTTACTTCTATATATTTTTCTTAAGATGCTTAAATTTGGTTTCTTTTGTTTATGCGTATATTTGTATGGAGTAGTTGACTATCTAGTAATCTAGGTTTTTTTTGTGGTTGGGTTTTCTGCAGAGGACATACTGTTACAGTGTTATCAGACTTGTTGATTACCCTGACCTTATAGTTATGATACTGTAATTCAATTTAGTAAATTTATAAGATGTGAAAGATTATGGTGAGTATAGGAGAAAAACATTATCCTTGACATTAACTATATCTTAGTGGATCAGGTTAGTTTACTAAAAATGAACAATCTTTGTCTCCTATGATGCTTAAATCTGTTTTTCATTTTCCCCATTTTGATGAGTATATTTTAGATTATTATGCATAGATCTGTATGGAGTAGTTGATTATTGGTTAATCTAGTTTTTCTGCATCGGATATGCTGTTACCCTTAATAACTTTAGAGAATGTTAAATTAAGGTGAATATAATAAAAAACAAGAGGCATTTTCTTTGACTTTTAACTATTTACTTGCTTTCAAGTCGAGCTCAGTAGTGGGCATTCAAACTTGTTTTCTGCAAATGGACTCTCAACCCCCCCCCCCCCCCCCCTTCCTTTTCCCTCTCTCATTTACAAAAAGTTGGGTTATTACATTCTTCCTCTAAAAAAAATCGTCATCAGAATTCAAATAAGCTATAAAAAGTTTTTTTAAACTGCATAATTCTTCAAAAACTTTAGTTAAGACGTAACATCGCCTTTTGTAATGATCAACGTTGATAAGTCCATCGATCCACACAATTATTCATGTACTTGTAGAAGATTCGTCAGCTACTACGTCAAGCCTTGGTAAGGTTGTTCACTTTACATCGAATTATAAATAACATGCTTCACAGGTGGAGCAGGACCCCGTCAATTTCCTTAATTTTTATTGTTGCAGACGTATTCTTTAGAACATAATTCGAAAACACATAATTTTCTCTTCATTTAAATATGATTCGAACACTCAAAATATTTAAAATTATCTCTAATTCGTAAAACACGACTCTACAAATTATATTATCAACTCTCTGTAACACCTCAAAAGCTTCAAAATATCATAACCTCAATCCGAATTAGTTCTCAAATATTGTTACACCAAATAATATACTACTAAAATCTATTCATTACCATATCAAACTCCAAGTCACATTCTATTATCTGCATAAGCAAACTGTCTATTCTAAACTGTTCAAGATCTCTCAAAATCTATTAAATTCCATCACTTACTATCTAATCATTAATAAATTAATCATCTCTTAGTGCAAATCATAATCCAACAAATTCCAAGATCTCCTCATACTATCACAAAGAAACTTTACATCACATAATTACTCCCTAGCCGCAAAATTGATCATTAACCTTAAATGATTAATCTAATTACCTCGAATATTTACAAGTCGAGCCTACAAGAGATCTCCTATACTTAATAATTTTCACTTTATCATATTATCTCATCAATACACATACCTCAAATTATCCACAAGCTTAACATAAACTAAATCATCTCTCAAATCAAATTCTCAATTCTAAGATAATAATAAATTGTCACCAAAAACAACTCTTAACAAATAATTCTCCAAAATCAAATATTCGATGATACAGATACTCGCATCATAATTGCATTTCATATATGATCATTTCTTAATAGTACAAAATATAACTTTATTCTCCTTAATTATCCAAATATAATTTTATTCTCCTTAATGATCCAATCACAATTCTTAACTATCATTACTCCACCACATAACAATAATAACCTTGACAAACTATCTCACTTTCCTCAAATCAACTACAAATCAAAAAGAAAAAAATTTGACAGTTGGTCAAAATAGAGACCAACCAAACAAATAACCAAATCGAAACAAACTCCTACGTCTACCTAGTGGTTAACCCATAACTCACAGGTCAAGCCTAAAGATAATCTACAAAATCATAACCTAAGCTCTAATACCATCTCTGTAACACCCCTTTTCTGAATAGGAAAGGGAGGTCACACACAAACATATTAAATAGAAACCTCTAATAAACGCCACAAGACAAAACCAAAATGATTGTCTAACTAGCTAGAACCAAATATTTATTACAATTCCAAATAACTAATGTATTATAGCTTAACAAAATATTTAAACCATTTGAATAAACGGGAGCTCTCGTCACACTTGTCCTTAATCACCCTGATTACCTGTCGGAAAAATTTTCATACTTTTCATCTTTCTTCTTTCTCTCTATACTTTCTCTCTCTAGAGTTTCAGTGAATTCGTAAGAAATAATGAATGAATAAACTTCTATTTATAGGAGAATGGGCTGAATATTAACTAATTCATGAACGGTCTAGATTGATTTACTTTTAAACGGACGGTCCATATTGATTTATTATGCAGTATAAATAAAATATTCTAATAAAATATAATCTTTTAAATAAAATATAATATATTATATTTATAGTCTAATAAAACAAATAACTTTATAAAAGTATTCTATTTTATACAAAAAAGATTTTACTATGCAGGCACTATGCAAACACTATGCATAATAAAATATAATATATTCTTATTATTGTCTAATAAAACAAATAACTTTATAAAAGTATTCTGTTTTATATAAAAAGATTTTACTATGCAAAACACTATGCATAATAAAATATAATATATTCTAATTATTGTCTAATAAAAAATAACTATATAAAAATATTTTGTTTTATATAAAAAGCTTTTCTGTTTTATTACATTAATAATACTAATAAAACAAAAAAAGATTTATCATCATTATTATAATTCATAATATTAATCGACCATGTCGTTCCCGGAAAAGAGGTGTCTTTCCAATAAGGATTTCTCCCTATTGGCGCGCAATTAGGTGACCAAACCTCTCATTGGCAGAACTTCTAGACATCGTTAATATTGTAAATAATAATATTAATAACTCTGCCATCTCAATTATTGATTTAATAATATATAAATATCGACAACAATTGAATAATCAATACCATATGCTACTATGCAACCACGTGTATCACTATACTTTTACTACCGAGTAGTTCAACAGTTTTAACGGTAAAACTTCCGCCGTTATTTTCATAAAAATATTTTTCTCGTTATCTTAATCCGACAATAATTCCGTTGTGGAGTCCACCAATGATTATACCGCCGTACGGATATTCCCCGACAAAAAAGAATATTCTCCGACCAATCGAATATTATATAATAACTTGCATACATTTCAAAATTTATAAATATTACCCACAACTATAACATTATATCAAATTCATTCAATAATATTCAAAAAATATTTCGAAAAATTTAAATCTTTATTCATAAAATCTGGGGTCTCACACCAAATCTTTGTGAACTCACTAGAAATCTCATTCGAGCTGAAGATTTAGTGAAAAAATTGTAAAATTCTTACATGGGTTTGACTTATCGGAAACACCACAAATCTAAAAGAAAGAATTTGAGGCAAAAAACAAAAGGGAGAATACAGAGAATCTAAGGCGGCTAATAAATTGAGAAAGTAAGGAACTTTGAAGAGATGATCGTAGTTAGATATAAAGATTTATAGAGAGAAATAAACAGGCTAAAAGCTTTCCCTCTTCTATGTGTATATGTTTTTCTCTCTATATCTATACTATATCTATCACTCTTATTCATGTAGTCATGTTGTTTATTGTTCCAGCTCATCTCCTTAAAGCTTAATACGTGTTTTGTTTTTTTTTTAAAAGCCACATAGAAAAATTAGTCTGATTTCTTAAATCTGTGAACAAAATTGTACGGAATGACCTGATTAAAAATTTCTAAAAAACACAATGAACTAATTGCATTTTTTAAAGTACAATAATGTAATGTTTAAAACTCGACGAACATAGTAGAGAAAAAGTACTTTTTGCCATTATTTATTAGATTGTTGATCATTTTATTGTAATCTTGTAAATATTTTATTAAATAAAATAATTAATGTTTATATTTAGACTTCAAATATTTTTAATTGCAAATTGTATAATCATGACCAAATTATAATCAATATAAATATATATATATATATATATATATATATATATATATATATATATATATATATATATATATATATATATATATATATATATATATATATATAGGGTCAGGATCAGGTGAGGGGCTCCCTTACTTTGTTAAAATGCAGACTTTTTTTTTTGGTTTTTTTTTAAACAACTAAAAAAAAATATTTAATATTTTATGGAACTGAAATTTTTTCATAATACAGTGTTTTGGATGTGATTTGGGTACGTATAACAAAATATGTATGTACAGTCTGGGTAAACTGTACCACCACTTTTTGGTATAGGTATTCAAAACACGCCCAAAACATTATATTATGAAAAAATTTCAGTTCCATAAAATATTAAATATTTTTTTTTAGTTTAAAAAAAAACAAAAAAAAAAGTCCGCATTTTAACAAAGTAAGGGAGCCCTTACCTGACCCGTTCTATATATATATATATATATATATATATATATATATATATATATATATATATATATATATATATATATATATATATATATATATATAACTCGAGTGAAAAGACTTAAGTTATCAAATATACATGACCTATAATTCGATCTTATAGTTTGTTATATATTGTATAACTATAAATAAATTAATAGATTACATTTGATTATACAAAAATTAAAGATAGATATAAAATTTTACAAATGACTTTAATATATTTTTTAATTTTTGAATGCAGGAAAAGTGTGATGATATAATTTAGTTTTAGTATCATGAATTGCTTTTAAATACCGTGTTCTGTATATTTTGCAATTTGGAATATTATGATTGGGTAACTTTTATTGTAACAAAAGCATACCAACATGTGTTAAATACAGAGTGCATGGATATATATTTATTAAATTAAAATTTTAGATTTTTTTTTATAAAATTGTAATTTAGTTAAGAAATTTACTTAAAAGGACAAATAAGATTTATTGTTCCACAAGTTTAGTAGATTAGGTTAAGATAGACAAATGGAAATCAAGAGCTCTATCTTCCAACGTAAATGAACAACTTCTCTCATCCCAAATCAAAAATTAAAAACAAATTTATTAAAAGAACGTATTTTTGACCGATTGTGAACAAATAAAACATACATAATATATGAACATTATTCCCAAATATATATCCGATCATATCATAGAAATCATATGAAATCAGATTTATAGATGTTAATTTCATTTTAAGGGAGGCGCTAAATCAAAACCTATGTTTCCACCTTAAAGTGATCAACATCTAAAATCACAAGAAATTGGTTACCAACGAAGCAACATCCAACCCAATATCAATTATATCAGGAATCCTGGACAATATTCTCCTTCCACCCAGCGGGGCATCATCACTCGTCTTGCCAGGCGTACCAGATCCAACACTATCACCATTTATTTGGTCGATAATTGGATTTAAAATGCCCTCAAGCTCCTTCATCTTGCACTCGAACTCCTCCGCAGCCGCTAGCCGGTTGGCATCCAACCACTGAATCCTCTGCTTGATAGCATCCTCCATAATTTCCTTGTAAAACGCCGGAAGCTTGGAACTAACCTTCTCACTCCTTATGTACTTGCTAACATTATACACGTAATTCTCGAACACATTCATGGCTTCAACATTCTTCATATGCTCCTCATCTTCAGCCTTGTACTTTTCGGCATCTCGTACCATTCTCTCAATCTCGACTACGGATAGTCTCCCGTTGTCATTGGTGATTGTAATCTTGTTCTTCCGCCCACTAGTCTTATCTTTGGCGGAAACATTCAACACCCCGTTTTCATCAATTTCAAAGCGGACAATGATCTTAGGCTCATCCCTTGGAGCTGGTGGGATACCACGGAGTTCAAATTTTCCCAAACAGTTATTGTCAGTGGATTTTGATCTCTCGCCCTCATAAACATCAAGAGGCAATATAGTTTGATTATCCCTGTTGGTTGTGAATGTATGTTCCTTGAGAGTGGGAATAGTTGTGTTCCTTGGAATGAGAATATGCATTACTTCACCAACAGTTTGGATCCCAAGGGACAGGGGAGTAACATCTAACAGAACTATACCATGAATCTTTTCGTTGCGGTCACCATTCAATATAGCAGCTTGCACTGCTGCACCACAGGCAACAGCCTCATCAGGATTAATGTTCTTGCACAGCTCTTTCCCATTGAAAAATTCTCTCATTAGCTGTTGCACTTTTGGAATTCTTGAAGATCCACCAACAAGGACAACATCATCGATGCTGCTCTTGTCCATCTTGGCATCCTTGAGACAATACTCCACAGTCTCCAAACAATTTTCAAAGAGATCCATGTTTAAGTCCTCGAATTTTGCACGAGTGATCTTTGCAATGAAATCGATGCCATCGTATAAAGAATCTACATCAATGACGGTCGTTGCATTAGTAGATAGAGCTCGCTTTGCCCTTTCACATGCAGTCCTCAATCTTCGGAGAGATTTAGGGTTTCCAGTGATGTCTTTTTTGTGCTTTGTGTAGAACTCCTTAACAAAGTGGTTCAACATACGTTCGTTAAAGTCCTCTCCTCCAAGATGAGTATTACCAGAAGTAGCCTTCACCTGGAAAATATCATTTTCGATACTTAGAAGAGAAACATCAAAAGTACCACCACCAAGATCGAAGATAAGAACATTCTTCTCCCCGCGATCCGCATACATCTTGTCAAGACCGTAGGCAACAGCAGCAGCAGTTGGCTCAACGAGGATACGCATGACATTGAGGCCAGCAATGGCACCAGCATCCTTTGTAGCCTGGCGCTGAGAGTCATTAAAGTGTGCGGGGACAGTAACAACAGCATTCTTTATTTTTGATCCAAGAAACTCCTCGGCAATCTCCTTCATCTTTATGAGAACCATAGATGAGATCTCCTCCGCTGAAAATTGCTTCTCCTCACCTTTGTAATCGACAACAATCATAGGTTTCTCGCTAGGGCCAGAAATGAGCTTAAACGGCCAAAGCTTCATGTCACTTTGTACTAATAAATCATTGAATCTCCTACCAATCAATCGTTTAGCATCTGCAAACAAACCAAATTAACATTTGTCATGTAACACTTGGCATGTAAGATAATAAGTAACAATTGTCTGATTGCCGCCAATGGAAATAATGTGTTATTCCTATAAGGCTATAAATATGGACAGATAATGAGTAGCCCATAATTTTTTAGTTGGTTTTCAAGTTTGGGTAGAGGAAATAATTAGTTATTGTTTGTTGAATCCACTTAAATAAAATTTTGACTTGAGAATCAAAAAATATGAAAATCAAACAGAAATAATCTTGCACAGAGGTAAAGTTAGACCAGCAATATTTAGAATAATCTGAAAACTAGGATAAACTAAAGTCTACTAGCACTTTAGTTATTCAAAGTTGCATGTGTTTTATAATTAAGCTCCTAAATTACTAATTCTCTTGATTTGCATCCCAAGTACCTGATATACACTCCCAAATACCACATTTTGGCCTAATTTTTGCCAGAATTAATAGTTGTCTCACGTCATCAGTTTTGGGTAAAAAAACATACCGGATTACCTAGCCATTTGGGTTCATCATGCTTACTTAATAGTACTTGTTCAAATCAAGAGAATTTGTACTTTTAAGGACTCAATTATAACACTGGTAAAATTTTGAGGGACTAAAGTGCTATTAGCCCTAAAGCAAAACACTAGTTTAATTGTATAAATTGCTTCGTCATGCACTTATATTAGCACCTACTTATCTGACATTTTCTAATATGTAAAGTGAACAGACTTGATTCCAATATAAAAACATACTAATAGGGAAAGAACAAGAAAAAGAACAAAACAGCAAACCGAAGCTATTACTATAAATACATATGCTCCCTGCAATATAAATTAATTAATTCGTATTGTTTCGTGAAAAAAAAAAATCTAAGAATTAAAGAATAACTTTGCTATATTAAGGCCTAGTTCATTACTTCATCCATTCCAAATTATAAGATTGATATTAATTTTCTAGTGAAATATTTTGAAATTAAAAAAATTGGTAACATGCATGTATAGAAGGGGTGAGACAAGAAATAGTGTTGAAGTAAGATGGTAAAATATGTATCTATAGTACGATACACCAGATTATTCACGGCAGTTTTTTTTTTTTAAAAAAAAATTGTTATTCCAACACCCATATTCTAACAACCATATTATGATAATAATTGTTTTTTAAAATCAATAAGTAGAGAGTTCTGCCAGAAAAATAATAATTGATTCATCTCCAATTTTTTGTTTACCAAATTTACAAGTCTTATCGTATTTAAATTCTTCAGTTTTGCTATATGCAGATTTTGTTGACTTTGTTGTATCCTTAAATTAAGTGAATTTGCTTGTAACACGGTCGCAAACTCAAATCGAGTGGAGGCAATTATCACTTTGAAGATAGTGTTTACGTCTCAAAACTAAATCATTTTCCATTTTACATGCATATTATCGTTTTTAATAATTGGAAAGATGGAAAATTTGGAATACATACCAAAGACGGTGTTGGTGGGGTTTATAGCAACCTGGTTCTTAGCTGATTCTCCGATGAGACGCCCCGTATTGGTAAAAGCAACAACAGAGGGTGTGGTTCTGTTACCCTGACCATTGGGGATGATTTCGACACGACCATTTTGCCAAACACCCACACAAGAGTATGTTGTTCCCAGATCAACTCCTATTGCTGGTCCTTCTTCTTTTCCAGCCATGTTGCACTTATTTTAGCAAAGGGTTCAAAGCAGAATACAAAGGTTATTTTGAGGGGTGGGGGGAAGGATTTTAATGAATCAACTGCAGCACACAAGCAATAATACGAGGGAGCGAGTAGGTGGGAAAGCAGATAGACTCTTTCTCTTTCTTTCCTGCCGTTTACTTCTGAAGTCTATTCTACATTTTCTGTTCTAACCATGTTCATTGGTAGACTGTTCTAAGCTAATTAATTAATAAGAACCGGTTGCTTCTGCGGAAAGATATTTCTTGATGACCTAGTCCTTATTCCTTTCCACATAATTGTCTATTTCCTTTATTTTTCCTACTCTTTACTGAGCTATTTCCTTTCAAAACTAATCCAAAAAAATGCTAAGGTCCCCAATAATTTTTTTAAAAGTAAAATTAAACGAGTTTCTGAAATATATCTAGGGATGTAAACGAGTCGAATCTCAACGAACATCTTAATGCTCAGATTTGGCTCGACTCGAAAAAATTGAGCTCAAATTCGACTCGGATTCGATAAAGGATTTCTATTTTTGCCCCAGATTCGACTCGGATCATTACTCGGACCTACTCGGCTCGTAAGTACTCAACTCGTTTACAAAGCGAGTTACTCATGAGCTATAATCGAGTTTCGAATATGAACCATCTCACTTAAAACTGAACCATTACATACTAAATTGGTTACTTAACAAATATTTATATATTAAACTTTTTCACTTTTATTTATGTACAGAAATTATAAAGAATGTAATATAAATAGACATTCAATTCATTGATTTATTCAAGTACAAGTTTATATAATTTCATACTACACTTTATAAATTATAAAGATTGATACAAATATCACATATTTAGCTTACTAGCATGGATCAAACCAATATTCGAATATGATCCATCGAGCAGGTATCGAGTATGGTGCGAGAAAAAAATGAAATACTCGAACCCTAATCTGAGCGAACACTAGTATGTTCAAATTCGACTCGTGTATCATTAAACAGAAAACGAGTATGGATCAGATTCGACTCGGATCAACTTCAAATTCGAGCTTTTGATCATATTTTAAAGCCGATCTCGAGTCGAGTACCGAGCTACTTGATGGGATAATATATTCATATTCTAAATTGATAATTACACATTTAAATATATATAAGAAATGTACTTATTAGTTTATATGTGACACCCCCAAATTCTGGTATTCAAATTTCCCACAAATTTGGTGTTCACTCTCCAAAATAACACATCTAACTACCCATAAATAAATAAAACTCATAAATAAAGATAGAAATCTTCCCATAAGGGTTAAAACATCTTAAACAATAAACAATCCTAAGTTATCTAACCTTAATACATCAAATGCGGAAACTTAACATAATCAACATAAGTCTTATATATAAACATCATTTAATAAATAAACAAGTCTTCGTCACTTGTTTGCCTTGCCTTTGCCCTTACTAGTAGATGGTTCATCAACTCTTTCAACCTTAGCTGCAATTAGGAGTGAGCAAAAAATGGATAAAACCGAATTACCGAACCGAACCAAATTTTTTTAACCGAATTTTTTCGGTTATTCGGGTATTTTTTATAATTCGGTTATATCCGATTTTATTTCTGATTTTCGGGTTCGGGTTTGATTTTTAATTTTTTGTTATTCGATTTTAGAAAATAAAATTGAAGCTTAAAAATTAAAACACTAATCTGATAATCTCTCATCTCAGTCTCTTCGTCTCTCAAACTCTTACTCGGTCAGTCTCTCCCTACTCAAAACCTAAATCCATCTCTCGTCTCTCTCACTACTCAAAAGCCAATTAGCCATCTCAAAACCCCAAGTCTAATGATAAATTTTCATAGACCAAGCCATCGTTGATAAGGTAGTGGTTGAGACTTCTTTTTCTAGGAGGCTTCTGCTCTCAATGGGGGTGCTCTCATATCCTATTGCCCTGGGGAGCTGATTTTCTGCTACTTCTTGGGATCATCCCTGAGAGATACACGAAGCAAACACAAATAACTATATGAATAAATTAGCAAAAAAAAAACCCAAATCCATCTGTCATTTGACTCATCTCTCATATCTCGATCTCTGTAACGAATGAATTTATTAAGTTGTGATTCTGGGGACAGAATCCTTTTGAGGAGGGAAGGATGTAACGAACGGGAATTTTATATGTAATTTAAAAATATTTATTGAGTTAAATAAATATTTGGAATGATTTATTGAAATAAATAAATATTGATGGAGTTATTATGTGTTAATTAGAGTGTGTTATAATAATTAAATTAATGAATGATAATTTTATGATTTGAAGATTTAATTTAATGAGATAATTAAATTAAATGAATTATTAAATAATTATAATGTTGTTCTAATTTAATTTAATAATTAAATTAGAGATTTATTAGTTTGTTGAATAAAATTATAATTTATTATGGAAATTATAATTATAAGGCAAATGTTAATTTGATTTATGAATTTAATTAAATTAGATGTGAAATAATTTGTTAAGCATAAATATAATTATAATGAAATTATAAGTATAATTATAATTATAAGATAAGTGTAAATTTGATTTGATTAAAATTGATTAAATAAAAATGTGACAATGGGAATATAATATAAGTGTTATAAAAATAAATAAAAAGGGGAAAATTTTAGTGTAGCCAAACATGGCCTTTGGCATATTATAACTGATGAAAGCCTTTGGTTTTTTTACTTGATGTTTTTAGTTGCGTGTAGTGGCTATATCAGTTTGTTTTCTTACGTATTATCCTAAAACTAAGTTAGAAACACAGAGAAAATACAGAGTAAGAGATAATGGGCTAGGGAGAGAAATTGAGAATTCTCTTTGAATTGGGAATCAAGGGGAAGAGGAATGTTTGTCAAAGCCTTTGGAATCATCATCTTTGCTAGTTTAAACAAGGATTAAGGGTAATAATTTATTCCTAATTCTTAGTTTTAATTTTCAATATTTATTCTCTTTGATTTAAGTTTTGTTGGATTAGTACTTAAAGTGTTGATTATATATATGTATAATTTGATATTTATCAATTCTTAGTAATTGAATTCATGAAAATCATGTTTTGTGTTCTTGAGTTTTTGGAAAAAGGGGAAATTTGATGTGATGATTAGATGAGGTGTTGTGTATATAAGTTTATGGGTAATCTATTATAAATCATCTAGAAGTGATGTTGAAGCAATCAAAATTCGTGTAAATATGTTTTAGAAAAGGAATTTGAGTTTTGGTTGTAATATGTGTATTATGGTTGTTTTAGAGTTAAAAATTAGTTATGAATTCATGTTGTAAATTGAAGATTGATGATTGTTTATGGTAGAACTCTATGATACAAAAATAATGTAATTTGAACAAATTAATCAAAATGGTTGAAAATCGAAGTCGTGGTGATGGATTTCACTATGTATGACAAAATATGAAAATTAGTATGAACTTGAAATTTGAGTCCTTAAATTGGTTGTTAAGTTGTTTGTGATGTTAGAATTGCTTTATAAATATTTGGTCTTGAGTTTATAAAGTTTATAAACATTTGGGTTTGGTTAATTTGGTGTTGGGAGAGGAAATTAGAATTTTGTTGTATAGAGCAGAGTCTAAGTTCATGTTTCTGGAAAACTGAATCTGGAGTCGAGCGCTGGCGCGCTGCTTTTGCGTGCTGTCGCGCGAGATCCAAGAGTAGTTAGGGCGTCGCCGCGCTAGTGGTTAATCAGATCCAGTAATGAACTGTTAACAGTATATGTGACGCCCCAAAATAGATATACATCACCCATCTTGAGTCGCCAGAAAATACACTATTGACAACTTCATTTATACAACTGTCGTGCAAAATACGACGACATATATACTTTGAGTTTCAATACAAATATTGTAACGTATATAATACGAAAATATTCATACTCAAATTATTACATGCCATATAAAGTACAACAGCAAATATTTCAAGTCTCCAAAGGGACACGAGAAGATTTCTGTTCTCTTCATTTTAATGTGGTGCACTTTTGATACTTTCAAGGTCGGGTTCTCATCACCCTATTGTTGTTCACCAAAATCAATTATTAAGTGACGTATAAAATACGGCACACACATCTTAGGTCCTCAATACAATTATATATTGCATATCATGCTGTTTTATAATGTATTGAGAAACTTCGACAGTCTCAGACCATCACACTATTTTCCAGTTATCACCGCTCGACCCAGCTACACTATTATTACCTTAAAGGAATTGTGAAGCAAAAGGGTGAGCACAAATAGCCCAGTAAAGAATATCATGACTAAAGATAATTAAATTATCAATAGCCTTCGTCAGTAATAAATCAGAGATTTAGAACATATGGTAGATGATAAAACTTTTCAACCATAGATGCAGCGGAACGAGCAATCCATTAGAAGAGTCAAATAGACCATAAAGTCTATATTCTCCACGTTAAAAGTCCATCAACAATATTTTATCCATGTAACATCAATCAACAGTTTCTTTTCATAATCATATGAATAAATCATAATCATAATTGTGATTCTAAATTCCTCTTCGCACCCAGGACGAAGATAATTTTTATCACCTATCTTTACCTGAAACATCAAATTTCATGGTTATACCAAATCACAGTTCCTGTTTATAATCATACTTAATAAATTCATCTTTGCACTACGGGCCAAATATATTCATTATCATTTCACCTTTGCACTACAGGCCGAAGACATACAACTGTATTTTAGAAGAGTCAAGTAGAGCATGATATCTACTATCTTCTACGAATTTAAAAGTTTATTATTAATATTTTATTGCTGAGACTCAGCTTAATAAATAATCCACATCATCGAATCACCCCTGCACTACAACCAATGATATTCGTTAATATCACATCCATGAATTATCCATGCACTACGGGCCAATGATATTCATTATTATCACATCCATGAATTAATATTTCATCGCTGAGACTCAACTCAATAATTAATCCACATCATCGAATCATCCCTGCACTACAAGCCAATGATATTCATTATTATCACATCCATGAATTAATATTTTATCATTGAGACTCAGCTCAATAATTAATCCACATCATCGAATCATCCCTGCACTACAGGCCAAAGATATTCATTAGTATCACGACCACGAATTATCTATGCACTACGGGCTAAAGATAATCGTGTTTTCATCAACGATCATGATCATGTCATAAAACAATTCATCTTTGTACCCTTGGTCGAAGAGAATCCATGGTCATAATCATACCAAAATCTGTCCATTAATGCACTACGGGTCAATGAGGACTTTTACCACATCATTTGTAACATCACGGTCATGATTATACCGAATAATCCCTGGTCATAATCATACCAAGTCCATCTATGCACTACAAGCCACAGATGACTTTCATCATAATATAAGCATGAGGATGATAACAGTGATATAAAGAATCAATCAAATGAGATAAAGGATAAATACTAAACATTTATAATACAATTTATCCAGAGTTCAATAATATCCAAATGTTATCAATCACTTAATAATCTCATAATCTAATATCATTAATATTATAACAATATTTTAATCATTTCATAAACTTATAAACAATTTATTTTATTTGTTTACACTTTACTAATTAATGCATTTAATTATCCTAAAATGCCAAACTCATAAGATTTCATCATCAATAACCAAAACCCTTATCAAAAATCTGCATATATCTTATATGGGATTCCCAAGCCATAAAATTCCTATTTTCCAATTTTGTTACTCCACATAACATATTTAATTCATTTACTCATAACTAGTCTATTTTTATGAAAAATACCAAATCAATCCCAAAAATATTTCTTTTCTGAGATTTAGCAGAATAAAGTCTCATATTAAACATATATTTTTCTCAGAATTTTTAAAATTTATTTACTATTTTTCACATGGCCAAAACCGCCGAATATTTAGACATTTATCATAAACTGTACTTTTGTCCAAAATTTACACGGTATAATTCTGTTATATAGATGTACTCCCAATAAAAATTTTATCAATTTTGGATTTAACCACATAGAGTTATAAGAGTTTACTTTTAAAATAGTAATTTCTCATAAAATTTATAACTCTTAATCTATACATCCAAAAATCACCATTTTGGACACAATATAGAAAACTCATCAAATTATTATTTCAAATTTTTTCAGAATTTTTGAAGGTCGAAAAAATTACGAAACAGCCCCTAGCAGAAACCTCTTACTTACAACGATTGAACGAAAATAATATTCATACGAATACAAAAAATAATATCTCTTCAAAATATGAAATAAATAATACCCCTTACCACAATAATAATATTCCTTACGAATATTGAACAAAATAATATTCCTTATGAATATTAAATGAAAATAATATTCTTTACGAATATTAAACGAAAATAATATTCCTTGCGAATATTAAACGAAAACAATGAATATTAAACGATAATAATATTCATACGAATATGAAAAATATAAGTTCTTTTCAGAGTATGAAATAAATAATAATCCTTACGAGTATAGAATTCAAAATCTGAAACGAAATAATATTACTTGTATACTACAGAGTATGAAAAAAAAATATTAATTCAAGTGAATATTGAATAAAAATAACATCCCTTACCTTGAAAAGAAGAGTATTCCAACTGGTATAGCGAATATATTCTTAAAGAAAACTTTTACTGTTTTCTACACTCAAAGCTTCCTAAAACTCGAAAGAAATACGCTCAATATTATAAAAGAAGAATTCTCTGATTCTGGTGTGTTTTTCAGTTCTAACTAAGCATCCTATTTATAGGAAAATGGAAAGGATACTATTTAGAAAATAATCACAGACGCACAGTAATTTCAATTCACGGGCGAAGAATCGGCCGAATTCTGAAAAAAAAAATTAATTTACTATGCAGCACTATGCAATAAAATATTCTAATAAAACGAAAACTTTAAATAAAATATAATATATTCTATTTATAATCTAATAAAATAAATAACTTTATAAAAAGTATTCTGTTTTATATAAAAAGTTTTTTGTTTTATTACTATTATAATAATAATAAAAACAAAACTTATTATAATATATATATATATATATATATATATATATATTAAATTTATATAATCTCCCATGACCAATTCCAATTCCCCTCCCCCCAAGTCAGATTTTTCAACACATATGGGCCCCACATAAGGTCCCCATATGTGGGCCCCACCTTTGTTATATTAAATAACTTTCTACTGATTATTTTGAAAAATAGGTAAATGGGGGTCCATAAAATATGTCAAAAATTACAACAAATACATCATAAAAATCCCCTCAATATTTTTAACGAAATTTTCATTTTTGAATTTTAGAATTATGACTTTTTCTAAAAAAGTCAACTGTTGACTTTTTGACCAAAAAGTCAATCCCGACAAATTTTGTGTTTATAGTCTATTTTTACTAATTTCATCATTTTGGACTCAAATATCACGTCTGCATCTCCAAATTCAACTCCGAACTCAAATTTAATTTTTATTAACATTTATTCATTATTATTATAACTCGTAATATTAACAACCAGGTCGTTCCTAGGAAAGAGGGGGCTTTCCAATAAGGATTTCTCCCTATTGGCGCGCAATTAGATGATCAAACCTCTCATTGACAGAACTTCTAGACATTTTTAATTATGCAAATAATAATATGAATAACTTGTCATCTCAATTATTGATTTAATAATATAAAATATCGTGACAATAATTGAATAAAACTGAGTGACTTCTCACGTAAGCATTAATAATTAATACCGTGTGCTACTATGCAACCACGCGTATTACTGTAGTTTTACCACCGATTATTTTATGACAACTTGCTTACTTTGAAAAATTTTCAAATATCACCCTTAACTTTAACTTTTTATCAATTTAGCCATTTACTAAACAAAATAATAATTATAAGAAAATTAAGTACTTTCATTTCATAAAATTCGAGGTCTCACAGTATAGCTTAGGGAATGTTAACCTAACTTGTTTTAATGATTGCACAGAAACCTAAAACATGTTATAAGACATAATAACATATTGTAATCACAAATTTAAAACTATAGGTTATGAATTAATAAGTTGTGAAAGTCCGGAATGTGATGTCATGAGAATTGGAGTTGTTTTTCAATCACCATGTTGTGTACTATAATATAATTGGGAGTTCAGGTGCATGGTACGTGTATAATATAATGAGAAGTAAGCCAATGAAGTTAATGTTAATATAACTAATTGGTATTGTTGTTCTAATGGTATATGTAGGGTATTTGGTGAACGTGTGTTATAATTGTGTAACTTACACACGAGGCAAGTTCCTAAACCTTATTCTTATGTTGATAAAGTTTCTTGTCTCTATTTGTTTACGACTATGCAAGTTCTTGAATCTTAATTCTTTTACATTGAGCAAGTTTCATATTCCTAACTTGATGTCGTTACGCAAGTTTCTTATCTTTAATCTTTTATTGAGCAAGTTCCTAACTTTTGTTTCTTGCTATTCAAAGCATAAATTGTTCAAGTTCATTGTCCCGAATGAGTTTTTTTTAACTCTTTTAGATGTAATACTTCGGATATACATGTTTGTTCGATTGTATATTGTTGACATTCAATCTTTGATTTAAATATCGTTGTTCAATCTTTTATTATCATGTTGAACCTTCGAATGGCGAATAAACCTTTATTGATTTGACTAGTCTATAGTTGAAGGATGTTCTAAAATTCTAGAACCACTGTTAAGCTAATCTAAACTAAACTTTCTTTAGTGCGGAAATCCTAAAGTCAAATTGAGATGAACAACCCTAATATAGGGGATTACGTACGTTTTAGCGTTTAGATATTTGTGCACAATACATGGTACGAAGGGCTGATCCCCCTAAGTAGGAAAGTAAAGGTCCGTATAGTCTAATGATTGTTAAAGGTTGAGGTAAAAATACTTAGTTTCCTTGGGACATAGTTCATGGTCTTAAGACCCTCAGATATAAAACTAGAAATTATTTCCTAAACTTGATTCGAAGAACAAGTTCTTAATTATTCAGTATTCATTGCTTACTCATATGTTATTTGTGATGCCCCCAAAATAGGTCCACACAACCCATTCTGAGTCGCCAGATACACACCACGGAATTCAAATACAAACTTCATTAATACAACTATTAAACTGTTGTGCAAAATATGACAACACATAAGCTGTGAGTTTCAATATAAATAACAGTACTCACACTCCAAATTAATGATACTCTACATAAAGGTAAAGTCGATAACTATTTTAGGAATTAAAATCTTTGGAAAATGCTCAAGGAAACCTTCATTCATGGGAGGCCATGCATCTAAGTTATGATAGATATCATAAGACTTGAGAATTAACCTTGGTTGATCCAATAGACCCCAAAGAAGAAAAAGAAAATTACTATCATGTTCATTCCAATGGTGTATAATTTCTTGCCATATAATTATCTTCATTGTCTCAAACTGAAAATTATATTACAACCATACTACAAGATTATATAGATAATTCTCGTAGATATAGTCAGCAAGTGGATGTGCACAACAATATCTTATGATAACACGAGTTTGTATGAGGTCAGACATAATGTATGATAGTGGAAACACACCCTTTAAGCTCTTAGTACAATTCTGTCCTCCTCATTCTAATAGGGTGCATTTTTAACGCTTTTAAAGTTGGGTTCTCATCACCCTATTGTTGTTCACCAAAATCAATTATTAAGTGACGTATAAAATATGACACACCCATCTTAAGTCATCAATACAATTATATATTGCATGTCATGCTGTTTTATAAAGTATTGAGAAACTTCCACAGTCTCGGACCATCACACTATTTCCCTGTTATTCCCGCTCGACCTAACTACACTCTTACTACCTAAAAGGAATTTTGAAGCAAAAGGGTGTGTACAAATAGCTCAGTAAAGAATATTATTACTAATATAATATAGAACAAATTATCTTTAGTCCTTAACAGGGAAAAATCAGATAGAATACAATAGACAACAAGTTTTAGATCAACAATTGCAGCGGATCCAACAATTCATTAGAAGAGTCAAATAGAATATAATGTCTACTATGTCCTCCAATTTAAAATTCCATCATTAATATTTCGTCCCTGTAATACCCATCAACAGATCTTTGTTGTACCCAAGACAAAGAGAACTTTCATCACTTGTCTTCACCTGAACCACCAAAGATTATAGTTAAATTCACAATTCATGTTTATAATAATGTAAATCAACAATTTCTCCTTTCCACAAAGGCTTAATAGAATTTTCACTCAATGTCCTTGCCACAAAGACTAAGATATTCAATAATCATATCGTAATTTCAAATCAACGAATTATCCATGCACTACGGGCCAAAGATATTTAATGGTCATGATCATACCAATCAATAGTCTATCTTTGCACTACGGGCCAAAGATATACAACTATAAAATCAATAATCAATAGCTCATCTTTGCACTACGGGCCAAAGAGGACTTTGACCACATCATTTGTCAGTAACATTACATGTCATGATTATAACAATACACAATTCTTGGTCATAATCACACCAATCAACAGTCCATCTATGCACTACGGGTCAAAGATGACTTTTACTGTGAGATCCCAAATTTTATGAAATGAATGTATTCAATTTTCTTATAATTATTATTCTATTTAGTAAATGATTAAATTGATAAAAGCTTAAAGTTAAAGATGATATTTAAAAAAATTTCAAAGTAAGAAAGTTTTCATAAAATAATTGATGATAAAAGTACAGTAATACGCTTGGTTGCATAGTAGCACACGGTATTGATTATTGATGCTTACGTGAGAAGTCACTCGGTTATACTCAATTATTGCTACAGTAATTGCTGCATAGTATCTCATATTATTGATTCAATTATTGTCACAGTATCATCTGTATAATATTTTACATTATTAAATCAATAATTGAGATGACACAGTTATTCATATTATTATTTATATTATTAATAATGTCTAGAAAGTTCTGTCGGGGAAAGGGGTCAGGTCATCTAATTGCGCGCCAATTAATAGGGAGAAATCCTTATCAGAAAGCCCCTTCTTTTCTGGGAATGATCTGGTTGTTAAATATTATGAGTTATAATATTAAAGATGAATAAGTTCGTATTTTTAAAGATGAAATTGATATTTGCATTGTGTTGGAATTATTAGCGTTAGTGGAAATCGACATCTATTTCGATAATAATTGATGTCTGAAGGTTATATTGACCAATCGGGTAATTAATCAGACAAATGAGCAATTAATTGCTATTAATTCACATGCCTATAACTAGTTATTCACATGTGTGTACTATTGATTCACATGCATGTACTGTTAGGAGAGGTGGTGCAAGATTGATAATACTTGCATGACTAAATTAAAAATGGAGATATAGATGAAGGTACTATACTGTAATTATTTTTTTCCACATGTATAGAACTATTGAGTCACATGATTGTACTATTGATTCACATGATGTACTATTAGGGGAGGTGGTGCAAGTTTTATAATACTTGTATGACTAAATTAAAAATGAAGGAAAAGATGAAGGTATTATACTGTAATATTTTGAGTCCCAAACGTGAAATTATCGAAACTATGTTTTCTATAAATAGAAGTTCATTCTTTCTTCATTCTCACCAATTCACTTGGAGTATTATTTACAGGGTACTATTTATATTATTCACGAAGTACTATTCACGAATTACTATTTACGAAATAATATTTACGAAATACTATTCACGAAGTACTATTCACGGGGTACTATTCATGAAGTACTATTCACGAGGTACTATTCACGGGATACTATTCACTAAGTAATATTCACGAGGTACTATTCACGACGAAAAATTGATTCTTTTCTGTCCAAATTAATTTTTGATACATGAATATTATTTGTGAATTTTACTCCACAATTGGTGATCATGTTGACAATTTAGATATTCTTGAACTCTGGATAAATTGTATTATAAATGTTTAATATTTATCCTTTATCTCATTTGATTGATTCTTTATGTCATTGTCTGATCCTCATGCTTATATTGCATTAAAAGTCATCTTTGGCCCGTAGTGCATAGATGGACTGTTGGTTATTAGTTTTACAGTTGTATGTCTTTGGCCTGTAGTGCAAAGAAGAACTATTGATTGATATCTTTGGTCGTAGTGCAAAGATGAACTGTTGATTGATAGCTTTTGTAAGACCCCAGCTTATTATAAATTAAATTAAATTTCCTCTAGTTATTATTTTAATATAGTAAGTGTTGATTTGATTAATGTGGTTAGTTATGAGTAAAATGCGTAAATATTTTAAATAAGCAAGTGGTTATAAAATATTCATTGTTGTCGGGGAATATTCGTTTGGTCGTGGAATATTCTTACTATCGGGGAATATTCATACGACGGCGCAGCCTTGTGTGGGCCCCATAACGGAAAGCGATTGGATGAAAAAAACGACAAGTATAAGTTGTTTATAAATAACGGCGTAGTTGTTATCGTTAATACTGTTGGAATACCCGGTGGTTAAAACACAGAAGCACACGGTATTGCACCAATTATTGATTCTTACGTAAGAAGGCACTACTCAATAATTGTTACAGTAGTTACTGTTCAATATTTTATTTTATTGATTCAATAATTGCTACGTTGATATTTTATATTATTGATGCTTCAATAATTGTCACTGCAAAGTATTTTCATTATCAGATCAATAATTCATATTATTTGAATAATATTATCAGATAACATTATTGACAATGTCTAGAAAGTTCTATCTAAGGAGAGGTTTGGTAATCTAATTGCGCGCCACTAAGGAGAAATCCTTATTGGAAAGCCCCCTCTTTCCTGGGAACAGCATGGTTACCAGCATTGTGATTCTGTAATATTATTTGTGAATAATTAATTATTGATTTATATGATAAGGAAAATATTCATTTTATGTGGATATAGATGGAGAAAAATTTTAATATGACAATTGTTGAAAATTGATATTTTATCTTTTCTGATAAAATAATTTATTTAAATATATTATTATATTTTAATAATATAATAATGGTGATAGTTTTACAATGAACGTGGGATATATGAATAAATGAGGAGGAAGAGTATTTTTGTTACAAAAAAATGTTTAAAACATGTTAAACATGTCGGTAGACCCCATTTCGACTGAAATTGGTTTATAGCCCCTAAAATCGCCCGTTTGTGAATTTCGGTCAACTTCTACTTGGAATTTGGAAAAACTTAAACTTACAAAGTAGTAGATAATTGAATTTTCTATGGATAGGATATGTGGTTCAAATTTTTCTGACAAAAGGGCTATTTATTATGAGTTATTGAAGTTTCGAAGTTCCGAAATAATTGATTTTTGGAAGTTTTAATTATTTATTTTATGAAAAACATTTTTCTTAATTTTTCTAGAAGGTGGGCATGTGGGAAATCAGATTTCAAAGGATGCGTATGAATTTTGTTATTAATAATAATATTTTATTAAATTTTCTACTTTGGTGTTCTAAGCATTTTTCTATAAATAAGGTGCTTAGGTTAGAATTGAAAATCACACCAGAAACTGAAATTTTCTCTCTCTGTATTATCGAGCGTATTCTTGTGAGTATTTTGAGACTTTGAGTGTTACTATACGGTGCAAGTTTCTTTCAGCACTATATTCGGTATTCTAGCTAGAAGTATAGTCTTTTCAAGGTAAGGGATGTTATTTTTTTCTTAAATGGTATTATTTTCTTCAATATCATTATGCCTAAATATTGGTGAAATTTTTAATCAAATTTGGAACTTTTTGTATCAGAGTTACTATTCACGTATACGGCACTATTCACGTATACGACACTATTCACGAATACGGCACTATTCATAAAAAAATAAAATTTTCATTTTTTGTCCAAAATATCTATTATGGATACTAGCTTACATTGTATCCATGTTTTGATCATTCTTGAATTTTACTTCACTATGATTATTAATGAAGTATTTTTGAACTTGGACTGTTTAAAGTACGAATCCTTAATATTTGCTCTTTTGTTTCACTGGATTCATTTTCTTTAAAATATTTTTCATCATCCTCACTCGTAAATGATGATATTACTGAATATCTTTGGCCTATAGTGTAAAGATGGTTGATTTTCTTATGAATATCTTTGGCTCGTAGTGCAAAGATGTACAGGTGTTGAGATGAACATGACCAACTAATGAATATCTTTGGCCTGTAGTGCAAAGATGAATATTTGATTCAAGATGAATATTGGTTGATGTTACAGGGATAAAATATTGATGATGGACTTTTAAATTCATAGATTATAGTAGATTTCATTCTCTACGTAACTCTTCTATGAATTATTATTTTCGCTGCAAATATTGATCTGAAACTTGTTGTCTATTGTATTTTATCTGATTTTTACCTGTTGAAGACTAACGATAATTTGTTCTATATTATCTTAGTCATAATTTTCTTTATTGGGCTAGTTGAGCTCACCCTTTTCCTTTTTGTTCCATTTTTCTTCTCAGGAGGCGAGAATGTAGCGAGTACTAGTCGGGGTATGGAATGAAGGTTCTAGAAAGTTGTTTAGTAGTCCTCACCATTTTTGTAAAATAATGTACAAATAATTGTAATGAGAACTTATTTGGGTGTGAATATTGTCTAGATGGCAATATTTGTATTTAAACTCACAGTTTTTATGTTGTATTAATAAAGTTATAGTTGTTTCTGTACCATGTTATTGACGACTCAAAATGGGTGATGTATACCTATTTTGAGGGCGTCACAGTTGGTATCAGATCTTAGGGATATAATCTCTGGCGGAGATCGGGGAATAGAACTAGGAGGGGAGAGACGAGTAAATCCTTCGCTAGTGTGTCCTACCTAAGCTTATTTGTTAGTTGGTCAGTATATAGGGATATTATGTGATATGTTGATTTCTTTAATTAACCCTTATTTTATGGCAGTATTTGAGAATGTCGACTGAGAATGTTAATAGTAGAGTAAATGAGACCGTGGAGACTCATTTACTCACCAACGAGGAGAATGTGCAACAGGCTAGCAATGTTCTTCCTGTAAACAACACCATTGATCAGACGATGAACGACGGAATGTTTAGAAGCTTTTTGCAGTTCATGCAAAATCAGATGAGGGAGACTCGTGCACAAAATACAGGTGAAAATGATAATAATGAACAGTTTGTCACAGCCAAGCAGTTCAAAGAATTGGGACCACCAGAATTCTGGGGAAAGCCGGATCTGATTAAGGTAGAAATGTGGGTCAAACAAATTATCAAGATATTCAACGTCTTAGGATGCATAGAGGAACAGAAGGTTCCATTCGCCACCTTTATATTCCTTAATGAGGCAGATTACTGGTGGGAATCTATGAAGCGTACCCATCCAGCTGCACTCAACATGTCTTGGGAGATGTTTCCGAAACTATTCAATGACAAGTACTTTCCTGAAAGTATTCATCATATGAAGGAAGTGGAGTTCATTAGACTTGAACAAAATAATATGATGGTGTCCCAGTATGAGGTGAAGTTTGCAGAGTTATCCAGGTTTGCACCTCATTTGCTGGAGAATGAGGAACGTATGACGCGTATGTTTTTGAGAGGTTTGAAACTCGGAATACGACAATATCTCATTTCTCGTAAATTTTCTCTCTATTCAAATGTTTTCAACAGGGCTCAATTATTATAGCGAGATAACGAGTACGTTCAACAGTGGGACCACAACCAGGATCATACTGGTGACAGCAGTCATCAGAACAACGATAACCAGCGGAGAAAGAAAGACAATATACAGACAAAAGCGATAACCACTCTGGTGGTAATCATGGCCATGAAAATAGAAGAAGCGAGTCAGGAGGAGATTTTAAAAAGAGGAGATTCAACAATGACAATATGAAGACGTCAGCACCAGTAGCAACTGGTTCTAAGGGAGGAGAACGACCACCGGTCATATGCTATAAATGCGAGAAAGAAGGACATATCAGCCCAAAATGCCCATAAAAGTTCAAGGTATGTTATAATTGTAAAAAAGAAGGACATATCGCTCGAGATCGTACGGTAGCGAAACCAAGTGCAGTAGGGATGGTGACTCAAAAGGCTGTCCCAGAAAAGTCAAAGTCAACGGTTCCTGGAAGAGCGTTTGTCGTGACTGGTCAAAATGCGAGGAACCAAACGAGGTGATCACTGGTAAGCTAATCATAAATTCTTGCAAAGTTTATACCTTACTAGATACCGGTGTTACCCATTCATTTATCTCTCCTGCTTGTGCTCAACATTTAAACTTGACTCTGGAGAAATTAGACTTTGATTTATCTGTGGAGACTCCGTTAGAATAAACTTTCATCACATTCACTATTTATAATCTGTTTGATCCAAATTGGCACCCTACTCACATTACCTTTTAACCTTATCTCTGTAAAGATACTTGCTTTTGATGTGATTTTAGGGATTGATTGGTTAACTACTCATCATGCCAAAATTGATTGTTTTTGTAAGGTTGTTAGTTTTCATATTCCTAACCAACCTGTTGTACGAATTCAAGCAACTAAACCATTAAAATCAATCACAGTCATATCAATTCATAAAGCTATTCGTTTATTGAAAAAACAGATGTCAAGCTTTCTTGCCCATGTTATGGATTTGAATAAAGACACGTTAGATTTGATAATATTCCTGTGTTAGTAAATTTTCCCGATGTGTTTCCTGAAGAACTTCCCGATCTACCCCCCAGAACGTGAGTTGAATTCTTATTGATCTTGAACCTGGTACAAATGCCCATTTCTAAAACCCCATATTGAATGGCTCCTATTAAACTTCAGGATGTTAAAAATCCAACTACAGGAGTTGTGGACATACGGTTTCATTCATCCTAGTACATCTCCTTGGGGTGCTCCTATTTTATTTGTAAAGAAGAAAGACGGAGTATGCGATTTTGTATGGACTATCGAGAATTAAACCATTTCACTATCATAATAGGTATTCGCTACCTCGTATGATGACCATGTTTGACCAGTTGTAAGGAGCAATAATTTTTTCAAAGATCGATCTTCGTTCTGGATATCATCAGCTGAAGATTAGAATGAGAATTTTCCAAAGACTGCCTTCAGAACTCGATATGGAGCATTATGAATTCTTAGTCATGTCTATGGGATTGACTAATGCTCCTGCGGCTTTCATGGATATGATGAACCGAATTTTCCAAGGAATATTTGGATCAGTTCGTTGTTGTCTTTATTGATGACATCCTCATATATTCCAAAATCTGTGAAGATCATGAGCACCATTTGAAGCTGGGTACTCCAAAGGCTTCGTGAAAACAAGCTATATGCCAAGTAAAGAAATGCGAGGTTCTGGCTTGAGGAAATAGATTTCCTTGGGCACGTGGTGTCAAAACATAGGAGTATCTATCGACCCTGACGAAGATTGAAGCAATACAAAGTTGGGAGCAACCGAAGTCAGTTACCGAAGTACGTAGTTTTCTGGGCTTAGCTGGTATTATCGGAGATTGTGGAAGGATTTTCTCGAATCGCTACTCTTTTAACTCAGCTGAACTCGGAAGGATACAAAATTCGTATGGAGAGAGGAATGCTAGAAGAGTTTCCAAGAGCTTAAGAGGAGACTTATTTCGGCACATGTTCTGACAATACCATCTGGTTCGGATGGATTTGTTATCTACAGCGATGCTTCTGGCAAAGGGTTAGGATGTGTTCTCATGCAACATGGGAAAGTCATAGCCTATGCCTCGCGACAACTTAAAGAATATGAGAGGAATTATCCTACTCATGATCTAGAGTTGGCAGCAGTAGTTTTCGATAAAGATCTGGAGGCACTATCTATATGGAGAGAAAGTGGAGATATATTCAGATCATAAAAGCCTCAAATATTTCTTCACCCAAAAGGAACTCAACATGTGGCAACGACGTTGGCTCGAGCTATTGAAAGATTACGACCACACTATTCAATACCATCCTGAAAAAGAACGTGGTAGCTGACGCGTTGAGTAGAAGATCATATGCATGAACGAGTGCGATGATGTCAAGTATATAGAACCAACTTTAATCAATAAAGTTAAAGTTGCTCAAGCCACAGACCCGGAGCTGATGCGTATGAAGAAGAAAGTACAAGAAGGTGTTTCCAGAGCAAGAATCGATGAAGAAGGAATACTTCGAGTCCACTCCAGACTTTGTGTTCCTAATGACTCTATTTGAAATACAAGATCATGACGGAGACACATAATACACCGTTTACAATCCATCCTGGAAGTACCAAAATGTATCGTGATCTTCGACATACATTTTGGTGGAACAATATGAGAGAGAGATCGCGAAGTTTATCTCGAGGTGTTTAACTTGTCAACGTGTAAAGGCGGAGCATTAAGTGCCTAAGGGTCCATTTCAACCACTTGAGATTCTGAAATGGAAGTGGGAACACATTACCATGGATTTCGCTACGGGTCTTCCCACGGTTTCTCAAGGCATAAATCTATTTGGGTTATTGTTGATAGATTAACCAAGTCTGCTCATTTCTTGCCGATACGAGAGACTTATTCCCTTGAACGTCTTGCTCATATGTATGTAAATGAGATTGTGAGATTGCATGGCATGCCAGTATCCATAGTTTCGGATCGTGACCCAAGATTCACTTCACGATTTTGGGTTAGTTTACAAAAAGCTATGGGCACGGATTTACGATTCAGTTCGGCATACCATCCTCAAACGGACGGACAATCAGAGAGGATATTCAAACTCTTGAAGATCTATTAAGACTCTGTGTCCTAGACTTCAAAGGGAGTTGGGATAAGTATTTACATTGGTGGAATTCTCCTACAACAACAGTTATCAGACAAGTATAGGTATGGCTCCATTCGAAGTATTGTATGGACGAAAGTGTCGCTCTCAATATGTTGGATGAGGTGGGTGAAGCAACATTGTTGGGACCCGAGTTGGTACGTATGACTACGAAAAAGATCCAAATGATTGACAATGTATACAAACGGCTCAAGATCGAAAAAGAGTTATGCGGATCTTCATCGAAAGGACGTGGAATTTAGTATTGGGGATCAGTATTGTTGTGTTGCCCGTGGAAGGGAGTTACAAGATTCGAGAAGAGAGGAAAACTCAATCCATGATTTATTGGTCCATTTCAGATTCTTGACCGAGTAGGAAATGTAGCCTATAGACTTGCGTTACCTCCAAGTATGTCTCGTGTTCATAATGTTTTTCATATATCTGTGTTTCGTAAATATGTGAAAGACCCGAACCACATTATTAAATTAGAACCGGACGAGATAGCCGAAGACTTAACGTACGAAGAGGTACCTATCAAGATCTTGGATATGAAGGAGCATGTCTTACGTACAAAGGTCATACCACAAGTCAAAGTTTTATGGAGGAACCATGTTATTAAGGAAATGATCTGGGAGTCAGAAACAGAAATGAAAGAGGTATCCTCACCTTTTCGAAACACGAGGTACGTACGTCAATTTCGAGGACGAAATTTCAAAGAGGGGAGGTTGTAAGACCCTAACTTATTATAAATGAAATTAAATTTCTTCTAGTTATTATTTTGAAATAGTAAGGGTTGATTTGATTAATGTGGTTAGTTATGGGTAAAATGCATAAATATTTAAATAAGAAAGTGGATATAAAATATTCATTGTTGTCGGGAATATTCGTTTGGTCATGGAATATTCTTACTATCGGGGAATATTCGTACGAAGGCGCAACCTTGTGTGGGCCCCATAACAGAAAGCGATTGGATGAAGAAAATGACAAGTATAAGTTGTTTATAAATAACGGCGTAGTTGTTAGTTAATACTGTTGGAATACCCGGTGGTTAAAACACAGTAGCACACGGTATTGCACCAATTATTGATTCTTACGTAAGAAGGACATTACTCAATAATTGTTACAGTAGTTACTGTTCAATATTTTATTTTATTGATTCAATAATTGCTTCGTTGATATTTTTATTGTTGTTTCAATAATTGTCATTGCACAGTATTTTCATTATCAGATCAATAATTCATATTATTTGAATAATATTATCAGATAACATTATTGGCAATGTCTAGAAAGTTCTGTCTAAGGAGAGGTTTGGTCATCTAATTGCGCACCAATAAGGAGAAATTCTTATTGGAAAGCCCTCTCTTTCTTGGGAACAGTCTGGTTAGCAGTATTGTGATTTGTAATATTATTTGTGAATAATTAATTATTGATTTATATGATAAGTAAAATATTCATTTTATGTGGATATAGATGGAAAAAATTTTAATGTGACAATTGTTGAAAATTGATATTTTATCTTTTCTAATAAAATAATTATTTAAATATATTATTATATTTTAATAATATAATAATGGTGATATTTTTACAGTAAATATGGGATATATGAATAAATGAGGAGGAAAGAGTATTTTTGTTACAAAAAATGTTTAAAACATGTTAAACATGTTGGTGGACCCCATTTTTGACTGAAATTTTTATAGCCTGTAAAATCGCCCGTTTGTGGATTTCAGTCAACTTTTGCTTGGAATTTGGAAAAACTTAAACTTACAAAGTTGTAGATAATGAAATTTCCTATGGAAAGGATATGTGGTTTGAATTTTTCTGACAAAAAGGCTATTTATTATGAATTATTGAAGTTCTGAAGTTCCGAAATAATTAATTTTTGGAAGTTTTAATTATTTTTTTATGAAAAATGTTTTTCTTACTTTTTCTAGAAGGTGGGCATGTGGAAAATCTGATTTCAAAGGATGTGTATGAATTTTGTTATTAATAATATTTTATTAAATTTTCTACTTTGGTGTTCTAAGCATTTTCGTATAAATAGGGTGCTTAGGTTAGAATTGAAAATCACACCAGAAATTAAAATTTTCTCTCTCTATATTATCGAGCGTATTCTTGTGAGTATTTTGAGACTTTGAGTGTTACTATACGGTGCAAGTTTCCTTCAGCACTATATCCGGTATTCCAGCTAGAAGTACAGTCTTTTCAAGGTAAGGGGTGTTATTTTCTTCTTAAATGGTATTATTTTCTTCAATATCATTGTGCCGAAATATTTGTGAACTTTTTAATCAAATTTGGAACTTTTTGTGTCGGGGTTACTATTCACGTATACGGTACTATTCACGAATACGACACTATTCACAGAAAAATTAAATTTTCATTTTTTGTCCAAAATATCTATATGGATACTAGCTTTGATTGTATCCATGTTTTGATCATTCTTGAATTTTCCTTCACTATGATTATTAATGAAGTATTTTTGAACTTGGACTGTTTAAAGTACGAATCCTTAATATTTGCTCTTTTGTTTCACTGGATTCGTTTTTTTTAAAATATTTTTCATTATCATCAATCCTAACTGATGATATTACTGAATATTTTTGGCCTATAGTGCAAAGATGGTTGATTTTCTTATGAATATCTTTAGCCCGTAGTGCAAAGATGTACATGTGTTGAGATGAACATGACCAACTAATGAATATCTTTGGCTCGTAGTGCAAAGATGAATATTTGATGCAAGATATATATTGATTAATGTTACAGGGATAAAATATTGATGATGGACTTTTAAATTCATTGATTATAGTAGATTTTATTCTACGTAACTCTTCTATGAATTATTATTTTCGCTGCAAATATTGATTTGAAACTTGTTGTCTATTGTATTTTATCAGATTTTTCCCTATTGAAGACTAACGATAATTTGTTCTATATTATCTTAGTCATAATATTCTTTATTGGGCTAGTTGAGCTCACCTTTCCTTTTTGTTCCATTTTTCTTCTCAGGAGGTGAGAATGTAGCGAGTACTAGTCGGGGTATGGAATGAAGGTTCTAGAAAGTTGTTTAGTAGTCCTCATCATTTTTGTAAAATAATGTACTAATAATTATAATGAGGACTTATTTGGGTGTGAATATTGTCTAGATGACAATATTTGTATTTAAACTCACAGTTTTTATGTTGTATTAATAAAGTTATAGTTTTTTCTGTACCATGTTATTGACGACTCAAAATGGGTGATGTATACTTATTTTGGGGTCGTCACAGCTTTGACCCGTAGTGCAAAGATGGACAAGTTTATGACATGATCATGACCACTGGTGATACTAACGAATATCCTTAGCCGTAGTGCAGGGATAATTCGATGATGTGATTGGTAGGATCATGACCATTAGTTAACAGTTGAATGTCTTGTGCAGTAGTGCACTGACATGAAATTGATTGGTATGATCATGACCATTGGTTTTATAGTTGAATATCTTTGGCTCGTAGAGTAAATGTAGACAACTGATTGGTATGATCATTGTTATTGCATTTGAATATCTTTAGCCTTTGGGGTAAGGATATTGAGTAAACGTTCTATTAAGCCTTTGTGGCAAGGAGAAATTGATTAAAATATGAATTGTGGATTTAACTATAATCTTTGGTGGTTCAGGTGAAGACATGTGATGAGAGTTCTTTTTGTCTTGGGTATAACAAAGAACTGTTGATGATTATTACAGGAATAAAATATTAAAGATGGACTTTTAATCTAGAGGAGATAGTAGACATTATGTTCTACTTGACTCTTCTAATAGATTGCTTGTTCCGCTGCAGTTGTTAATCTAAAACTTGATGCTTATTGTAATTTATCAGTATAACACTGTTGAAGGCTAAGGATAATTTATTCTGCATTATCTTAGTCATAATATTTCTTACTGGGCTAGTTGAGCTCACCCTTTTCTTTCACTGTTCTCTTCAGGAAATGAGAATATAGCTGGGACTAGTCAGAGAATGGAGTGATGATCCGAGATGGTGGCTATAGTAGTCCTCACTATTTTTATAAAATAGTGTGATAATAATTGTAATGAAGACTCCATTGAGTATGGATATTGTCTAAAAGGCAATATTCGTGTTTAAACTCTCAACTATGTTTTGTCGTATTTTGCACGACAATTGTATAATTAAGTTTGTAGTTGAGTTCTGTACCATGTATCTAGCGACCCAAGATAGGTGATGTATACCTGTTTTGGGGGCGTCACATTTACTACATCATTTATCTGTAACATTACAGGCCATGATTATACCAATACACAATTCCTGGTCATAATCATGCCAATCAAAAATCCATCTATGCATTACGGGCCAAAGATGACTTTCACCACAATATAAGCATGAGAATGCTGACAATGATATAAAGAATTAATCAAGTAAGATCCAGGATAAATATTTGAGATTTCTAATTCAATTTATCCAGAATTCAAGAATGTCCAAATTGTTAACATGAAGATCATAACATGGATTCAAATTCAAGAATAAGATTCATAAAAGATAAATTGGACAAAGAAAAGGAAATTCAATTCTGTTGTGAATAATACTCATGAATAATACCGTATGAACAGTACCGTATAGATAGTACCCATGAATAGTACCGATGAATAGTACCGTATGAATATTAATATGAAATGAAATAATATCACTTACATAATATGGAGTATGAAAGAAAATGATACCCCTTACGAGTATTGAAAAAAATAACATCCTTTACAAGAAAAATAATATCCTTTACCTTAGTAGAAACTAGATCTGACTTGGAATATCGGATATTATTCTGAGAAAATCTTGCACTGTTATCAACACTCAAAATATTATTATACTCACAGAAATACGCTCAACATTATAGAGAAAGAATTTTCTGATTCTGATGTGTGTGTTTCATAGTTTAACTAAGCAACCTATTTATAGGTGTTAGAGATTATGCCCTAGAGGCCAATTATTTGATATAATTGATTAACGTTTTGATATATTTGATTGCATAAATGAATGCTTTTATTATGATACATTTACTGTGTTATATAAATGTCAACATAATAAAAATTCTTAGAATAGTGATACAAATTATATAGTTTCAAGTATGTGACTTGAACATGAGATTATATAATTACTATTAGTATCATTGTTCTTAAATGTCCCTAGTCGAGTATCATTGTTGATGGGACAACAATAATGCATTGAGACTAGTATGTGGATTGACTGATGGCCAAATCTCAATGGTCATAAATATATGAGATATATTAAGTCAATGCATAGGTACATGTTAGAGAACGATGTACTGGACAGACCCACCATGAGAATTTATGTGGAACATTTTGTAAAATGTCATTGGCAATTCTATAGTGACAATGATGTAATGGTCCTCCGACCTAAAATCACTATATTACTACACGGGAATTTATGTACTTTGATATCATCAAATGTCACCTTTAACAGGGTGGACTATAAAGGTGATTATTGGGTACATCAGAATCGTGTGAGGAATATGAGTGATCTAGATGGAATTTAACCCTCCTATATTAGGGATGATATCCATATGCCTCTTGATTGAGTAGGACTATGAAATGCATGGCCATGCTCAAATAGTGATTTGTTTCATATAGTCTACTCATTGATCAAGAAAACTCAGATTAAATTATGAAGAGTGTGACAGATTCCATGACTCGAGTTTAATCTTGGATATTAAGGTTAAAAGGATTAGATTACATTGAAACATTGGTCACGAAAAGGTTGCATCGAATCATCGATCTTATTATTACTTGGGTAGCAGTGATGCATTACTAGATGCCGCTCACTGTTTATAATTTTATAATATGATTTTAAAATTATTGCCAACGTAATAATAACCTATAGGGTCACACATATAAAACGTTATTAAAAAGGGAATTAATCTAAAGGATTTAAATATATCAATATGATTGATAGTATTTAAATTATGAATTTAAATTAATAGGATAATTTATATATATATAGGTATATTAATTAAGTAAGACTTAATTAAGATATATATATAAATTCGGATTTTATAAAACTAGGGTTTTGAATAGTCTTTTTGGTTCGCTATATATATATGATATGTAGCCTCCATTAAGCAATACAACTCATTCATAACCAAACTCTAGCCGCTCTTGAGAGAGAAACTAGAGAGAAAAGTTCTGAAATCCATCCTTAGGGCTAGTACCACACTTCATTCTTCTGCAGATCGTAGGACGATTCGTGCAGAGCGTTCGTGTGGATACTGTAGAGACGCAGTCCGCTTGAATTGCGTTGGAGATTCTACCGGATCGATTCTAGCTTTGATAATCGGTAAAATTTCTACCCTCTGAATTAATTGATCTTCGCATGGATCCTGTTTTGGGGTTCGGAAATTGCTTTGAATTGTTCAATTTCCGCTGCGTTTTCTATGCCGAAACCCTACAATAGGGTTAAGGAGGGTACCCAAAAGTTGGCCAAGCTGCTGAGTGAGCATGTCTTATTTGAAAAAATGAATGGATATCATGCTATGTTTGAAAAATGAACAAAACAATTCTCACACGTTTAGTTAACTTAAAAAAATATAAACAATTCCAAGTTAAATTCTAATCCTTAAGGCTAAGAAAATTCAACACCAAAATATACATGCGGATGATTTAACAGCAAACTTATTTTGAAAAGAAGAATTCAAAAGCAAGCTTCTCACTTCAACCCATTTATTCACATGTTTATATATATATATATATAATAATTTTACTATTTAAACAATTATAAATTTATACTATTATAATATATTTGAATGAATATTTTATCAAAGAAGATAATTATTTATGGCTGCATAGAAAAATATGTCAAATTTTTAACAAATGACTAATGCTAAAATTCCTCCATTTATATTAAAACTGAATAAATATTTATTTGTCATATTTATCCAATTTTTATTCATCAATTATTTACAACTCTTTAATCCCTCAATAATTATTTCTAAATATTATAGATTCACAATATTGACATTCAGATCGTTCCCAGGAAAGATGGAGTTTTCCGATAAGGATTTCTTCTTATTGGCGCACAATTAAATTACATAATCCTTTCCTCGACAGAATTTTCTAGACCTTGTCAATAATGCTATCTAATAATATCATTTCAATAATATGAGTAACAATTATTGATTTAATAATGAGAAAATTATTCAGTTGTTACTGTGACAATTATTGAGTCAATAATATAAAATATTATCAATTATCACTGTAACAATTATTGCATCAATAATATGAAAGACTGTGCAATTTTTATTGTAACAATTATTAAGTCAAACACTGAGTGACTTCTTATGTAAGCATCAATAATCAGAGATATTGTGCACTACCGTGTGCTATGTGCAATACTGCGTACCATTGTGGAACAACGCGTATTACTGTACTTTTATCACCTGGTATTTTAACAGTTAACGGTAAAAGTTTTACCGTTATTTTTTATAAAAGGGTTATTTCTGTC
>JAINUV010001507.1:0-163511 GCA_020205505.1 Panax japonicus
TATGTGATTATGTGATCTTATTGAATTAAAAGAAGTATTTAATAAGCCTATATTATTTTAATTAATTTAATTATTAATTAGAGATTTAATAATTTGATATTATTATTTAATGAAAAATTTAATTATGTGACTATGTGCATTATTGAGAAATTATTATATTTTATTTAAGTAAATTAAATAAGATATTGATTTATTTTATAATGGATGTGACATTATTAAACTATATGATAAAGCTTTATTAAATGAAAGGAGTTTTGAAATCTATTATGCTAGCCAAACATGGCCTTAGTGGGGGTTACTAGCAGATACCCATGATTGGGTTAACTGACCATTATTGCGCGTCAGTCGAGTTCTTATAATACGACGTTTTCTTTTCTTTTCTTTTATTATTCTAAGTCTGGAAGAGCAGAGAGAGAGATTGAGAATTTATCAGAGAAAATTTGTGAGAATTAGAGATATTATGAGTGTGTAATCATCAGATAATTGTGAAAGGATCATCTTGGATCACCTCTTCTTAATCTATATTCTGGGTAATTTCTCCAAACCAAATTCTATTTTTACATTATTTGAGTTTTATGAAAATGGTTTTTATTCATACTGTAAAGCCTCTGTAATTGAGATAGGAGTAATGATTATGGGTTTTGTATGTGTTATGGCACATCACATCATATTTAATTATATATATTTTGTAAACCATATCATAAGTTTCATAATACGATGACTTGATATTTCAAAATTTATAGAGTTTGGGTTTTGGCCATATGGCCTTATACGTGGTATTTCATGCGTTGATCATATATTATCCCTAAATTTTACACTTGTATTTTATTATACATGTTGATACGAAGAGACCAAACTTTAAACTAACAGATTCGGTGTTATAATGAATCCGTAGTGACAATTTTCATGTTTTATTTTCAAAACCTTCAAGAACATCAAAGTCGGTGAAATTATAGAATTTAATTATGTGATTATATGTTTTAATGGGTTAAAATCATTCTATAGATGTTGGGTAATGATTATATGTGAATTCTAACATCTGGGTATGATTTAATCCGTGTAAAAATAAACTAATTTGGAAGTTATGGCCATATTCTGTGTTCTTCACAGAACGTATAATTTTACTTGTGATTGATTTTTGGCCTAATTTGGCTTGTTATGTTCGCGAACTGCAGAACTGCAAAAACTGCAGAAAATAAGCCTGGGTAACCCCGCCCCCGGCGGGCATTACCAAATTGATAAGTGCATATTATTCATTTATTTTGATTCCATTATATTTAGTTTTATTGCATGTTTCATGTGTATATAAGCTTATTAAGGTGTTTAATGATATCAGGAAGAATTAGAGCTGAAATGAGGAAAAAGAGAAAATTGCAGGGTTTTTAGCATTAAGTTGGATGCATGGTCTAGGCTGGGGACTTGAATTTTATTATAGATCTCTTCTTTAGCTTTTCGGAACATCTTGAATCGTCCCAATCGGAGTTCATATGAAAAAGCTATGATATTTTTACCAAACGGACGTTGAACCTCAAAGTTTGGAAGTTGCAATTTACACAGCAGTCACTTGGAGCCTAATTTCGAACTTGATACAACCAAAATCTGTCAATTCTCAAATCATGAACGTTGTAGATCTCGTCAATATCTTCGTTTTGATAGGTAGCAGGCCCCGTAACTCCTCCAGGATCAAAATTTATGATTGTTTTACCAAATGACATCGCAACAGGAAATATAAATTCGCCCCAGTGAATTTGAGCGGAAAAATTGGAAAATCTTGGATTTTTGGAAAGTTTCTAAATGCAGATTTTGGCATACTTCTACATGGAATTGGATTGATATTTCTATTAGAATTAGGATATCTTAAGACTAAGATTTATTTCCAAATTGGATTTTATTTCTTTATGAAAACTAGTTATGATTTGTAATTCCTTTTAGGATTTGGATTTCTACTTCCTATAGGATTTAGGACTTTGTCTAGCACTATAAATAGAGAATGAGAGTCAGAGTTTTATTGATTCAATCATCTACTACATTCTCTCATCTACAACATTGGAAGATTGAAAACATGAGCTAAGTTCTTTTTATTCAGTTCTAAGGGATGTTGAACCTTATTTATAATTAATGGTTAATTGAGTATTCATTATTTATTCATTCTCACATGAAATTCATTCTTGATAATCTGATTTAATTTCTGAATGCTATTTGGCTTAACTGATTTGATTTCTGCAGGATTGAGTTGGTTAACAAATATCATATGCTAGATCAAGGAATAATATTACGTGTAATTGATATTGTTTCTAATCACAAGTAGTAATTAGTAATACCTAATTGTGGACAAGCTTTTGAGTATTGCTATGATTATCAGAAGACAAGTTAAATAAGCTGAGCTTATGTGTTTGTTGCTTGGAATAGTCTAATTTTCTAGTTCTTAATGCTGCTATTATATTAAATCTAGAGAGCTTGTTCTAGGTTATATAATTATTAGAATCTTGTGAAGAGCTTGTTTCATTGAGTGACAATCTAAGGGGAGTTTCGGGTAGCAGAGCTTGTTGTTACCTAGGACTATTAGTTTCATTTAAGGGTAAATAATGTTACACTTGATTAATCTATTATTGTAAAAAGGTGATACTGAACTGAAGAACTGAAGCTTTTTATTCATTGTTTATTCTTATTAGTTTATTCTTGTTAATTTAATTAATTAATTCAAAATCCTCTTTTCATTAGAAATCATAGGATAAATATAAAATAAATCACTCTCTGTGGGATCGATCCTTGCTTACTACTGTACTAATTATTTAAATTTGTAAAGTGAAAGTGAGGTTAATTTAGGAGTGTAAATGATAGCTCCTAAATTTTGGCGCCGTTGTCGGGGAGTAATTTGGCGTTTTGTTTTTATTCTATTATTTTTTTTGTTCTTGTTTTAAAACTCGATCTTCTCAGGCTACTATATTAGATTTTGATCCAGAGATTGAGAAAACTGCAAGGAGGCTAAGAAAGGAAAATTTTAAAGTTCAACAGTCTTCTGCAGATATAGACGAGGTTTCTGCATCATCACCAGCCCTCAACTTAGCTTTGGAATTATTATCCAACGAATCATCCACCGAATCCGATAAAGAAAAAAAGATGGCGGTTCAAAACAACAATAGAACTCTCAGGGAGTTGGCAACTCCTAATTTAAATCAACAACCTCTATGCATTGAATATCCTAATTTAGATGTTGCATTTGAACTTAAATCGGGACTAATCCATTTACTGCCTACTTTTCATGGTCTTACAGGTGAGGACCCCTACAAACATCTAAAAGAATTTCATGTGGTGTGCTCCACTATGAAACCACACGGAATCACTGAAGAGCAAATCAAGTTAAGAGCATTCCCATTCTCCCTAACAGATTTGGCAAAGGATTGGTTGTATTACCTACCCTCAGGTTCAATACAGTCATGGAATGACATGAAGCAGTTGTTCTTGGAGAAATACTTCCCAGCCTCAAGAGTAGCCAACATAAGGAAGGAGATCTGTGGGATTAGACAATTCAGTGAGGAGACTCTATACGAGTATTGGGAAAGATTCAAAAAGCTTTGTTCCAGCTGTCCACTGCATCAAATAGATGAACAACACCTGATCCAGTATTTCTACGAAGGGTTGGTACTGATGGATAGAAGCATGATTGATGCAGCTAGTGGAGGAACACTAGTTGACAAGACCCTAGAGGCTGCAAGGAATTTAATTTCAAACATGGCAGCAAACTCGCAACAATATGGAACTAGAACAAATCATGCACCAGTAAGGGTAAGTGAGGTAAACACGTGTGATTATGGTCAACAAATTTCTGAATTAACTGCTATGGTTAGACAATTAGCTACAGGTCAACGGCCAATTACAAAGGTTTATGGAATATGTCTACAACCAAATCACAATATAGATGAATGCCCAACATTACAAGATGATGAGGCTGTGCAACAAGCTAATATAATGGAAAATTATCAATCACAACCTCAGAGAAAGTATGATCCATACTCAAACACGTATAACCCAGGATGGTCGGATCATCCAAATCTGAATTATGGGAGCAAGCAAGCGGCACCATCTACATTTTCACCTTGGCAGCAGGGCTTCCAACCAGCCCAACCTCAATATCAACCGAATCAAGCAGTCCCTGCACCTACTGGAATATCATTGGAGGATATGTTCAAAGCATTCATGGAACAGACACAACAATTCATGGGACAAACACAACAGTTCATGAATCAGACACAACAGTTTCAACATGAGACAAAAACTTCGGTTCAAGATTTGAGGAACCAAGTGGGACAGCTGGCTACAACTGTGCGGATATTGGAATCCAGAGGCTCAAGAAAATTACCATCTCAAACAGTAGTGAATCCAAGGGAGAATGCCAGTGCCATAACTTTGCGGAGTGGAAAATAAATGGATACACCATCGGCCACCGTTGAGTTTGAAAAGGAAGCAGCTAAGGAGGAAACCGAAAAATCCAAGGTAAAATCTCACTCTCCTTGTCAGCTTAAAAACATTCCTCTACCCTTTCCCCCCCATAAATTCTAAAACTACAAAGAAAGATGAATAAGAAAAAAGAAATTCTGGAAACTTTTAGGAAAGTAGAAGTGAACATCCCTCTCCTTGATGCAATTAAATAAGTGCCACGGTATGCAAAGTTTTTGAAAGAATTATGCACTAATAAAAGAAAATTGCAAAATAATGAAAAAGTCACTATTGGGGAAAATGTATCTGCTGTTCTTCAAAGGAAAATGCCTCCTAAATGTAATGATCCAGGAATGTTTACAATCCCGTGCAAAATAGGAAACACCATATTTGAAAAGGTCATGCTAGATTTAGGAGCTTCAATTAATGTTATGCCTTTATCTGTTTATGCTTCCTTAAATCTAGGTCCTTTGAAACATACTGGTGTGATTATTCAATTGGATGATCGTACTAACACTTACCCCCGAGGGGTAATTGAAGATGTCTTAGAGCAGGTGAATGAACTAATATTTCCTACAAATTTTTACATTGTGGATATGGAAGATGATACATCATCAAACCCTTCCCACATCTTATTAGGAATACCATTCCTGAAAACGGCAAGAACCATGATCGATGTACATAATGGGACCTTGACTATGGAATTTGATGGCGAGAAGATTTAGTTTAACATCTATGATGCCATGAGATATCCTAGTGATGTGAATCATGTTTTTGAGATTGATGTGATTGACTCCTTAGTGTGGGAAACTTTTGAACATCTGCATAAGGATAACTTGGAGGTTGCTATCACCAACAGTTTGGATATGGACTTTGAAAACGAGATAGAATGGCATCAGGAATTGAAGGAAACTGTGGCTGCCTTACACTCGTTACCAAAATATTCAGAAAAGTATCAAATTTTGTTGGATGACAAAACTAAGCCCACGAGGAAGGCACAAAGAAGGTTGAATCTACCGATGATGAAGGTTATAGAATTTATTGATGCTGGTTGAGAAAAGAGACATAACGTCTAGTCGAAGACGTTAAACAAGGGCAGCTGCTTAGGAGGCAACCCAAGATCTCAGATTTGAATTTTCTATCCCTTCACTTTTTAGTTTTTTTTATTGCATGTTAGCTAGTAGTATTTTCTTCTTTGCATGATTTTCTTACATTGGGGATAATGTAAGGTTTGAGTATGGGGGGAAGATTTAGGTTTTTATTTTATTTAGGAATATTGATCCGATTTTAATGGGAAATTTAAAAAATTAATGCTTTTGAAACTTTTTGAAAATTTTGGTTCCATGGTTCTATTTGCCGATGTGTTTGAAGGTTAAAGTCAAAGATTGAAAATTGACGCTAAAATTCAGAATCTATTTGATGCTTAATTTGTTAATGAATGATGACAACTATGCCATGATCCATAGTAATTGATTTGAATTGAGTTTGTGATACATGAGTACTTGAATATGAGAAGCATGTTTATTTGGCTAAGTTATTTATGGAGTTGTCTATGTACACTGATTTCATGACTTAGAATTGTTTAACTTGCTTATGTTGTTGCAGAACCATGTGAAATAATGATAAATAAAAAAACGAAGAAAAGAGAACGAAAAAAATGAAAATTGAAAATCTGCTTTAATGTCCATTGTGCGAAATAACTGGGTATCCAAGCCTCGGGAAGCATCGGTATTCACGCTGAAAAGTGTGATGGATAAAAGCAGCTTGACTAGTCGACTTTTGTGGCCTTTGTTACTTGAATAAGTAAGCCTTAGGGGTGTCTCTACACCTAGCGCCCTAAGATCATCTGGTTTGGGAGTCGTTGGTGGAAAGTTCGCTAATGGGTAACTCTGAAAAGCCTAAGAAAAGGAGACATTGCACATGTCAAGAAAAGAAAAAAATATATACGAAAAAAAGAAGCTTTAAAATACATTCATCTATGCTAAAAAGAAGGTTCTACGAAAAAACTAAAAAAGCAAGAAAAAATTATTCTTGGTTGTGAGTCAGTGTGCACGGTTTTTGCTCCATGGTAACTAAGTTAAGTAAGTATGATGATTTTGGGAAAGTTACTTATGTGGTTATAGTTTGATTTAATGAAATTCTTTGGTGAAATGGTAAGGTTGGTAATTGTGAGTTGATTGATAAGGCGTTGATTAGATTTTTGCAAATTTAGTGTTGATAATCATGATTTGTACCTTGAAATCTTTTGACATGATGTTTGAATAGAATTTTTTTTGGAAATCAAACTATTGGTTTACACGAGGACGTGTAAAGGCTAAGTGTGGGGGAATTTGATAAGTGCATATTATTCTTTTATTTTGATTCCATTATATTTAGTTTTATTGCATGTTTCATGTGTATATAAGCTTATTAAGGTGTTTAATGATTTCAGGAAGAATTGGAGCTGAAATGAGGAAAAAGAGAAAATTGCAGGGTTTTTAGCATTAAGTTGGATGCATAGTCTAGGCTTGGGACCTGAATTTTATTGTAGAGCTCTTCTTTAGCTTTTCGGAACATCTTGAATCGTCCCAATCGGAGTTCATATGAAAAAGCTATGATTTTTTTACCAAACGGACGTTGAACCTCAAAGTTTGGAAGTTGCAATTTACACAGCAGTCACTTGGAGCCTACTTTCGACCTTGATTCAGCAAGAATCTGTCAATTCTCAAAGCATGAACGTTATAGATCTCGTCAATATCTTCGTTTTGATAGGTAGCAGGCCCCGTAACTACTCCAGGATCAAAATTTATGATTGTTTTACCAAAGGACGTCGCAACAGGAAATATAAATTCGCCCCAGCGAATTTGAGCGGGAAAATTGGGAAATCTTGGATTTTTGGAAAGTTTCTATATGCAGATTTTGGTGAAAATTGGGAAATCCTGTATACGCAAATTACCGTATACCTTGTGAAGTCTATTGTTATTCTATTATTTATTATTCTGTTGGAATAACCTGTATGCGCGGTTTACCCTAAACTTGGTGGAATGACCTGTATATGCAATTTACCCAATACTTGGTGATCTTCTTTTATTATTCCGCATTTATTATTTTGTTGGAATAACCTGTATGCACGGTTTACCCTATACTTGGTGGAATGACCTGTATATGCGGTTTACCCAATACTTGGTGATCTTCTTTTATTATTCCTCATTTATTATTCTGTTAGAATAAACTGTATGCGCGGTTTACCCTATATTTGGTGGAATGACCTGTATATGCGGTTTACCTAATACTTGGTGTTCTTCTTTTATTATTCCGCATTTATTATTCTGTCGGAATATCCTGTCGGTGTGAATTTCACCTGACCAGGTTCCAATATTTATTTTTTCGCATTTATTATTCTGTCGGAATATCATGTCTGTGCATTTTACGTCGGACCTGGTTCCATTAATTATTATTTCGCAATTATTATTCTGTTAGGAATAACCTGTCTGTGCGGTCTCTATCGCATGCACGATGATCTTCTTCTGTTATTCCATTCTTTGTTATTATGTTAGAATTGTTTATATTATTTTGAAAGTCATCTGTGGCCTGTAGTGCATAGATGGACTTGGTATGATTATGACCAGGGATTATTCAGTATAATCATGACCGTAATGTTACAAATAATGTGGAAAAAGTCTTCATTGGCCCGTAGTGCATTGATGGACAATTTTTGGTATGATTATGGCTATGGATTCTCTTCGACCAAGGGAGCAAAGATGAATTGTTTTATGGCATGATCAGGACCATTGATGAAAACACAATTACCTTTGGCCCGTAGTGCATGGATAATTTGTGGTCGTGATACTAAATAATATCTTTAGCCTGTAGTGCAAGGATGATTTGATGATGTGGATTAGTTATTGAGCTGAGTCTCAGCGATGAAATATTAATTTATGGATGTGGTAAAAGTCATCTTTGGCCGTAGTGCATAGATGGACTTGGTATGATTATGACTAGGGATTATTCGGTATAATCATGACAGTAATGGAAAACATGAATATCCTTGGCCCGTAGTGCATGGATAATTCATGGTCGTGATACTATTAAGCTGAGTCTCAGCATTATTGGTTTTACAGTTGTATATCTTTGGCTTGTAGTGCAAATATGAACTGTTGATTTTTGGTTATACAGTTGTATATCTTTGGCCGTAGTGCAAAGATGAATTTATTAGTATGATTTTGAGCAGAAATTGTGATTTGGTATAACCATGATTTTTGATGTTTCGGGTAAAGATAGGTGATAAAAATTATTTTCGTCCTGGGTACGAAGAGGAATTTAGAATCACAGTTATAAATATGAGTCATTCATATGATTGTGGACAGGAATTGGTGATTGATGTTACAGGGATAAAACATTGTTGGTGTACTTTTAACATAGAGAAGATAATAGACATTATGGTCTATTTGACTCTTCTAATGGATTGCTCGTTCCGCTGCAACTATGGTTGAAATGTTTTATCATCTACCATATGTTCTAAATCTCTGATTTATTATTGATGAAAGCTATTGATAATGTAGTTATCTTTAGTCATTATATTTTTTACTGGGCTAGTTGTGATCACCCTTTTTGCTTCACAATTCCTTTCAGGTAACAAGAGTGTAGCTGGGTCGAGCGGGGATAACAGGGAAATAGTGGGATGGTCCGAGACTGTTGAAGTTCTCAATGCATTATAAAACGGCATGACATACAACAGATAATTGTATTGAGGACCTAAGATGTGTGTGTCGTATTTTATACGTCACTTAATAACTGATTTTGGCGAACAACAATAGGGTGATGAGAACCCGACTTGACAGTGTCAAAAGTGCACCTCATTAGAATGAATATGATAGTGATATTCTCGTTCTTCTTTGGGGTCTTGAAATATTTGTTGTTGTATTTTATATGGCATTGTAATAATTTGAGTTTGGATAATGTCTATGAGGACTCAATTGAGAATGGATATTGTATTAAAACTCACAGTTAACTGTTGTCGTACTCTACACGATAGTTCAACAGTTGTATAAATGAAGTTTGTATTTGATTTTTATAATGTGATATCTGGCGACTCATAATGGGTCGGGTGGACCTATTTTGGGGGCGTCACATAATCGGTATAATCATGACTGTAATTTTACAAATGATGTAGTAAAAGTCCTCATTGGCCCGTAGTTCATTGATGGATAGTTATTGCCATGATCATGACCATTGATGAATACATAAATATCCTTGGCCCGTAGTGCATGGATAATTTATGGTTGTGATACTAATGAATATCCTTGGCCGTAGTGCAGGGATGATGTGGATTATTTATTAAGCTGAGTCCCAGCGATAAAAGTGATGAAAAACCTTTTAAATCATAAAAGATAGTAGATTTTATTCTCTACTTAACTCTTTTAATTTGATTGTTTATTTCGCTGCAGTTAAACTTGATGTTTGTTATATTGTATCAGTTTAACACTGTTAAAGGCTAACGATTATTTATTCTGCATTATCTTAGTCATAATATTTTTACAGGGCTAGTTGAGATCACCCTTTACTTTCATTGTTCTCTTCAAAAAATGAGAACATAGCAGGGACTAGTCAAGTAACGGAGTGACGGTCCAGATAATAGCATTATTAGTCCTCACTTTTCTATGAAATAGTGTGATAATAAATGTATTGAGGACTTATTTTGAGTTTGAATACTGTCTAGAAGACAATATTTGTATTAAAACTCACAGCTCATGTTGTATATTTAAGATTGTATTTTTATTCTGTACCATGTATTTGGCGACTCAGAATAGGTGATGTATGTAAGACCCCAACTTTTATGAATAAAAATGATTTTTCTATAATTATCATTTTTGAATATTATGGAATGAATTTGTTGTAATGTTATAGTTGTGGGTAGTATTTATAAATTCTGCAAAGTATGCAAGTTGTTATATTATATTCAATTGGTCGGGGAATATTCGTTTTAGCAGGAAATATTCATACAATGGCGCAATCATTGGTGGACCCTATAACAGAATTATTATCGGATTGAGAAAACGACAAAAATATTTTTATGAAAATAACGGCGGAAGTTTTACCGTTAATACTGTTGAATTATTCGGTAGTAAAAGTACAGTAATATGTGTGGTTGCATAGTAGTACACGGTATTGATTATTGATACTTATGTGAGAAGTCACTCAGTTATACTCAATTATTATTACAGTAATTGTTGTATCATATCTCTCATATTATTTATTCGAATATTGTCACAGTATCATCTACATTATATGATATATTATTAAATCAATAATTGAGATGACAAAGTTATTCATATTATTAAATTGTAATATTTACAATGTCTAGAAGTTCTGCCAAGGAGAGGTTTGGTCACCTAATTGCGCGCCAATAGGGAGAAATCCTTATTGGAAAGCCTCTTCTTTCCTGAGAACGACCTAGTTGTTAAATATTGTGAGTTATGATATTAATAATGAATAAGTTCGTGTTGATTAGAGATGAATTTGATAGTTCCATTATGTTAGGATTATTTGTGTTACTTGAAATCGACATCTATTCCGATGATAATTGATGTCTGGTGGTTATATTGATAAATCGGCTAATTTATTGGATAAATGAGCAATTAATTGCTACTAATTCACATGCTTATATAACTATTTGTTCACATGTGTGTATTATTGAGTCACATTCACTTACTATTAGGGGAGTTGGTGTAAGATTGATATTACTTGCATGACTAAGTTAAAAAGGGAGGTATAGATGGAGGTACTATACTGTATTTCGTATATTCACATGATTATAACTATTGATTCACATTATTTACTATTAGGAGAGGTGGTGCAAGTTTGATAATACTTGCAGGACTAAATTAAAAATGAAAGAAAAGTTGGAGGTACTGTACTGTAATTTTTCGAGCCCCAAAATGTGCAATTATCAAAACTATATTTTTTTATAAATAGAAGCTCATTCTTCTTTCATTTTTCACCAATTCACCAAAGCTATAGAGCATTTATTATAGAGAAAAATTATAAAGAGAAATAAGAAGAGAAGTCTGTTACATTTATATTCCAGTATCCAGCTTTATTCTAAGGTAAGGGGTATTATTTCTTTTGTATTCATGAAGAGAAATTCTGTTATTTCATTCTTTATTATTCTGTTGGAATAACCTGTATACGCGGGCTACCCTATACTTGGTGAAATTTTTCTGTTATTCCATTCTTTATTATTCTGTTGGAATATCATGTCTGTGCATTTTACGCCGGACCTGGTTCTGTCTTTATTATTCTGTTGGAATATCATGTCTGTACGTTTTACGCCGGACCTGGTTCCGTCTTTATTATTCTGTTGGACCATCCTGTCGGTGCTAATTTCGCCTGACCTGGTTCCGTTATTTATTATTATGTTGGAATAACCTATTTATGCGAAGTACCGCATGCATGGTGATTTCTTTTGTTATTTCATTCTTTATTATACTCAGTTGGTTAAAGTTTAAACTTCTATACTCCATGAAATTAGTGAAATATTCTTGATATTTGCGCTTCATCCAGTATCTTTTCATGAAAATATTCTTCTGATAATTCTTGAATTTTACTCTACAAAGAAGTATCATGTTGACAATTTGGACTTATTAGTTTCTGAATAAATTAATTCTTGAACTTGTTTTATTGAATTCTTATATCATTGTCATCATCCTCATGTTTATATTTTTTGGAAATCATCTGTGGCCTGTAGTGCATGGATGGACTTGGTATGATTATGACCAGGGATTATTTGGTGTAATCATGACCGTAATGTTACAAAAAATGTGGTAAAAGTCCTCATTGGCCCGTAGTGCATTGATGGACAGTTGTTGGCATGATCATGACCATTGATGAATACACGAATATCCTTGGCCCGTAGTGCATGGATAATTTGTGGTCGTGACCCTAATGAATATCATTGGCCGTAGTGCATGGATGATATGGATTATTTATTAAGCCGAGTCTCAGCGATAAAAAGTGATGAAAAACCTATTTAAATCATAAAAGATAGTAGATTTTATTCTCTACTTGACTCTTTTAATGGATTTCTTGTTCCGCTGCAGTTAAACTTGATGTCTATTGTATTTTATCAGTTTAACATTGTTGAAGGCTAATGATAATTTATTCTGCATTATCTTAGTCATAATATTTCTTACTAGGCTAGTTGAGCTCACCCTTTCTTTCCCTGTTCTCTTCAGGAAATGAGAACGTAGCCGGGACTAGTCGGGAAACGGAGTGATGGTCCGGGATGGAGTATTAGTAGTCCTCACTATTCTATAAAATAGTGTGATAATAAATGTAATGAGGACTCTATTTGAGAGTGGATATTGTCTAGAAGGCAATATGTCTGTTTAAACTCTCATTTATATTTTGTTGTATATTACACGTCAGTTGTATAATTAAGTTTGTATTTGTATTCTATACCATGTATTTGGTGACTCAAAATGGGTGATGTATACCTATTTTGGGACCGTCACAGGTTGTATCAAAGCTTAGGGATATGTTCCCTGGCTAAGATGTGAGACAAGAACTAGGAGGGGAGAGACGGGGAATTCCTTCGCTAGTAAGACCTACCTAAGTTTATTTGGTATTTAATTGGTCGGTCAGGGTATAGGGATAATATGTGATATGTTAATTATCCCTTGTTTTGTGGCAGTATTTGAAAATGGCATCCGAAAATGTTGAGAACATCAATGGAGCACAGGAGACTGTTGAGTCTCCACATATCAATAACCAGGACAATGTGCATCAGGAAGGTGACAATTCTCATGCAAACAACAACACTGACCAAATGATGAACGATGGAATGTTCCGAGGTTTCATGCAATTCATGCAACATCAGGCGAGAGCGGCTCTTGTCCAAAATGCAGGTAGAAACACTGGCAACTCTCGGACGGTCACCGCCAAACAGTTCAAGGAGCTGAGACCACCGGAGTTTTTTGGAGAGCCTAAACCACTTAAGGCAGAGACATGGATAAAGTAGATCAACAAGATATTTGATGTCTTGGGATGCTCCGAGTAGAAAAAGATTCCTTTTGCCACCTTCATGTTACGGGCAGAGGCAGATTACTGGTGGGAATATGTAAACCGTACTCAACCTGCCGCACTGAAGATGTCTTGGGAGAAGTTCCAAGAACTGTTCAATGACAAGTACTTCCCCGAAAGTATTCGTCACATGAAAGAGGTAAAGTTCATTAAACTGGAACAAAACAACATGACCGTGTCGCAGTACGAAGCCAAGTTTGCCGAGTTGTCCCAATTTACGTCCCATTTGGTTGATAATGAGGAGAGAATGACGCGAATATTTCTAAGAGATTTAAAACCTGAGATACGTCAATATCTTATCTCTAATAATCTGTGTTTATATTCATATGTTGTTAATAGGGCTCAGTTATTAGAGCGCGATAATGAGTCAACCCAACCAAAAGAGAGCAGCCGACAAAATGATAATACCAGTGAAAACAGTCATCGAAGTGGTGACAATAAGCGTGGAGGGAATCAACATGCCAGAAATGGTAACCACTTCGATGGTAATCATGGCCAAAACAATAAGAATGGACATTTCAATAAGAGGACATTCAACAATGATGGAAAGACATCAGCGTCAGCACCTGTCGTTAAGGAAGGAAAACAACCACCTATCATATGCTTCAAATGTGGAGGGGAGGGACACATGAGTCCAAATTGCGCAATGCCCTCCAAAGCATGTTACAATTGTGGAAGAGAAGGTCACCTGGCCCGATTTTATCGTACACCAAAGACAAGTATAGCTGAGATGGAGGCATCAAAGGCCATCCAGACAAGACAAAACCGGTAGTTCAAGGGAGAGCGTTTGTCGTGACCTCCCAGAAAGCAAGGAACCCGAACGAGGTCATCACGGGTAAGCTTATCATAAACTCTAGCGAAGTATATACCTTATTTGATATCGGTTCTACCCATTCTTTTATTTCTCCTACTTGCGCTCAACGTTTAAATTTGACTCCTAAGAAATTGGACTTTGACTTATCTGTTGAAACTCCATTGGGAGAAACCTTCATTACATCCACTATTTATAAGTCTTCTTTAGTTCAAATCGGTACCCTTACATTACCTGTCAATCTTATTTCATTGAAAATACTTGCATTTGACGTAATTCTAGGGATTGATTGGTTAACTACTCATCATGAAAAAATTGATTATTTTCGTAAGGTTGTTAGCTTTCTTATTCCTAACCAACCTATTATGCGAATTCAAGCAACCAAACCATTAAAATCAATCACTATCATCTCAAGCCATAAAGCTATTCATTTATTGAAAAACGGATGTCAAGCTTTCTTAGCTCATGTCATGGATCTAAATAAAAATACGTCAGTTTTGAATGATATTTCTATTGTTAATGAATTTCCTAACGTATTCCTTGAAGAACTTCCTGGTCTACCCCCAGAGCGTGAAATTGAATTTTGTATCGACCTTGAACCCGGTACAAAACCTATTTCCAAATCTTCATATCGAATGGCTCCTATTGAACTTCAGGAGTTAAAGACCCAATTGCAGGGATTGTTAGACATCAGTTTCATTCGTCCTAGTACTTCTCCTTGGGGTGCTCCTGTTTTATTCGTGAAAAAGAAAAACGGGAGTATGCGACTTTGTATTGATTATCAGGAGTTGAACCATGTCACCATCAAAAATAGGTACCCATTGCCACGTATTGACGACCTATTTGACCAGTTGCAAGGCGTCAAATTCTTTTCAAAGATTGATCTTCGTTCCGGATATCACCAATTAAAGATTAGAACCGATAACATTCCAAAGACGGCCTTCAGAACTCGGTACGGGCATTATGAATTCCTAGTCATATCTTTTGGATTGACTAATGCTCCTACTGCCTTCATGGATATGATGAACCGAGTATTTATGGAATATTTGGATCACTTTGTGGTCGTCTTTATTGATGACATCCTTATTTATTCCAAAAGCCGTGAAGATCATGAGCAACACTTGAGGCTTATACTCCAAAAGCTTCGTTAATATAAGCTTTATGCCAAGTTAAAGAAATGCGAGTTCTAGCTTGAGGCAGTAGCATTCCTTGGGCACGTAGTATCAAGTCATGAAATATTTGTTGACCCAGCAAAGATTGAAGCTATTCAAAGCTAGGAGCAACCCAAATCAATGACCAGAGTACGTAGCTTTCTCGGCTTAGCTAGTTATTATCGGAGATTCGTGGAAGGATTTTCTCTAATCGTTCTCCCTTAACTCAGCTGACTCGAAAAGATATAAAATTTGGTTGGAACGAGGAATGTGAGAAGAGTTTTCAAGAACTCAAGAGAAGACTCATTTCAGCACCTGTTCTGATAATACCATCTGGCTCGGAGGGATTTGTCATCTACAGTGATGCTTCAGGCAAAGGATTAGGTTGTGTTCTCATGCAACATGGAAAATTCATAGCCTATACCTCATGACAACTCAAAGAATATGAGAGGAATTATCCTACTCATGATCTAGAGTTGGCAGCAGTCGTTTTGCACTAAAGATTTGGAGACATTACTTGTATGGGGAGAAAATGGAGATCTTTACGAATCATAAAAGCCTCAAATATTTCTTCATTCAAAAGGAACTCAACATGCGACAACGACGTTGGCTTGAACTGTTAAAAGATTATGATCATACCATCCAATACCATCCTAAAAAAGCGAACGTGGTAGCTGACGCATTGAGTAGAAGATCATATGCGGGTACGAGTGCGATATTATCAACGCGAAGGCCCATTTTGTATGACTTGGAAGGGATGGAGATAGAGATAAAGACTCCATGGACCAACGTGATGATGGAGAATATACGAGTAGAACCGACTTTAATCGATAAAGTTAAAGCTGCTCAAATTATAGAACTAGAGCTGATGTGTATGAGGAAGAAAGTGCAAGAAGGTGTTGTGCTGGAAGCAAGAATCGATGAAGAAGGAATACTTCGAGTCAACTCCAGACTTTGTGTTCCTAACGACCCTGATTTAAAGTATAAAATCATGATGGAGGCGCACAACACACCGTTTGCAATCCATCCTGGGAGTACCAAAATGTATCATGATCTTTGACATACATTTTGGTGGGGCAATATGAAGAGGGAGATAGCACTGTTTATCTCAAGGTGTTTAACTTGTCAACGAGTCAAGACGGAGCATCAAGTACCAAAAGTTCCAATGTAACCATTTAAAATTCCAGAATGGAAGTGAGAACACATTATCATGGATTTCGTTACTGGTCTTCCCACGGTTTCTAAAGGTATAGATGCAATTTGGGTCATTGTTGATAGATTGACCAAGTCTGCTCATTTTTTACCTATATGAGAAACTTATACACTTGAACGTCTTGCTCGTATGTACATAAACGAGGTTGTAAGATTGCATGGTATGCCAGTATCCATAGTTTTTGATCGAGACCCAAGATTCACTTCACGATTTTGGGTTAGTTTGCAAAAAGCTATGGGCACGGATTTATGATTTAGTTTGGCATATTCATCCTCAGACGAATGGACAATCAGAGAGGACTATTCAAACTCTTGAAGATTTATTAAGACTCTGTGTTCTTGACTTCAAGGGAAGTTAGGACAAGTTCTTACCATTGGTGGAGTTTTCATACAATAACAGTTATCAAGCAAGTATTGGCATGGCTCCATTCGAAGCGTTGTATGAAAAAAAGTGTCGTTCTCCAGTATGTTGGGATGAGGTGGGTGAAGTAACATTGTTGGGACCAGAGTTGGTACGTATGACTATGGAAAAGATTCAAATGATCCGGCAACGTATAAAAACTTCACAAGATCGAAAAAAGAGTTATGCTGATCTTCATCGAAAAGACGTGGAATTTGATATTAGAGATCATGTGTTGTTACGTGTTGCTCCATAAAAAGGAGTTACGAGATTTGGAAAGAGAGAAAAGCTCAATCCTCGATTCATTGGCCCATTTTTAATCCCCGATCGAGTAGGGACTGTAGCCTATAGACTCGCTTTACCGCCAAGTATGTCTCGTGTTGCAAGGGATGGATATGGAGATAAAGACTCCAGGGACCCACGTGATGATGGAGAATATACGAGTAGAACCGACTTTAATCGATAAAGTTAAAGCTGCTCAAATTATAGAACTAGAGCTGATGCGTATGAGGAAGAAAGTGAAAGAAGGTGTTGTGCCGGAAGCAAGAATCGATGAAGAAGGAATACTTCGAAACAACTACAGACTTTGTGTTTGTAAGACCCCAAATAATTAATAAATGAAATTTAATTTAATTTAATTTCCTCTAATTATTATTTTGAAATAGTAAGGGTTGATTTGATTAATATGGATAGTTATGGGTAAAATACACAAATATTTCAAAATAAGCAAGTGGTTATAAAATATTCATTGTTGTCGGAGAATATTCGTTTGGTCGTGGAATATTCGTATTGTCGGGGAATATTCGTACGACAGCGCAGTCTTTTGTGGGCCCACAATGGAAAGCGATTGGATGAAGAAAACGACAAATATAAGTTGTTTAAAAATAACGGCATTGTTGTTACCGTTAATACTGTTAAAATACTCGGTGGTTAAAACATAGTAGCACACGATATTGCACCAATTATTGATTCTTACGTAAGAATGCACTACTCAATAATTGTTATAGTAATTACTGTTCAGTATTTTATTTTATTGATTTAATAATTGTTGCGTTGATATTTTATATTGCTGTTGTTTCAATAATTGTCATTACACATTATTTTTCATTATCAAAGCAATAATTCATATTATCTGAATAATATTATTAGATAACATTATTGGCAATGTCTAGAAAGTTCTGTCTAAAGAGAGGTTTGGTCACCTAATTGCGCGCCAGTAAAGAGAAATTCTTATTGGAAAACCCCCTCTTTCCTAGGAACTGCCTGGTTGTCAATATTGTGATTCTGTAATATTATTTGTGAATAATTAATTATTGATTCATATGATGAAGAAAATATTGATTTTATGTGGATATAGATGGAGAAAATTTTTAATGTGACAATTGTTGAAAATTGAAATTTTATCTTTTTCTGATAAAATAATTCATTTAAATATATTATTATATTTTAATAATATAATAATGATGATATTTTTACGATGAATGTGGGATATATGAGTATATGTGGAGGAGGATTATTTTTGTTACCAAAAATATTTAAAGCATGTTTTATGTGTCGGTGGACCCCATTTCTTGAATAAAATTTGATTATAGCCTGTAAAATCGTCCGTTTGTGGATTTCGGTCAATTTCTGTTTGGAATTTGGAAAAACTTCCTTCTGCAAAGTTGTAGATAATGGAATTTCCTATTAAAAGTCGCGAGATTCGAATTTTTTAACAAATGGGCTATTTATTGTGAATTATTGAAGTTCCGAAGCTCCGAAATAATTGATTTTTGGAAGTTAAAAATATTTTTAATTACAAAAACGTGTTTTTCATTTTGTGGCCCTTATGTAACATGTTATAGAGGCTAAAATCAGTTGGAAAAAGTGTGTGTATGAGATTTTGGAAAAATATAATAATATATAATAAATTTTCTACTTTGGTGTTCTAAGCATTTTCCTATAAATAGGGTGCTTAGGTTAGAATTGAAAATCACACCAAAAACTGAAATTTTCTCTCTCTATATTATCGAGCATATTCTTGTGAATATTTTGAGTATTGCTATACGGTACAAGTTCATGTCATAGCCTATATCCGGTATTTCAGCTAGAAGTACTGATCTTTCGAAGTAAGGGATATTATTTTTTTCGTAATGATATTATTTTTTCAATATCATTATGCTGAAATATTGATCTGAAGTTTTTATTAAATTTGGAACTTTTGGTGTCGGAGTTACTATTCACGTATGCGGCACTATTCACGTATACGATACTATTCACGAATACGGCACTATTCATCAAAAAATGAAAATTTTCTCTTTTCGTCTAAAATATCTATTGTGGATACTAGCTTTGATTGTATCCATGTTTTGATCATTCTTGAATTTTACACCACTATGATTATTTTTGAGGTATTTTTGGACATGGATAAAACAAAGTACGAATCCTTAATCCTTGTCATTTTGTTTCACTGGATTCGTTTCTTTGAAAATATTTTTCATCATCCTCAGTCTTAAATGATGATATTATTGAATATCTTTGGCCTGTAGTGCAAAGATGAATGATTTCGGATGAATATCTTTGGCCCGTAGTGCAAAGATGAACAGGTGTTTAGATGAACATGACCAACTGATGAATATCTTTGGCATGTAGTGCAAAGATGAATATTTGATTTCAGATATATATTGATTGATGTTACAGGGATAAAAGATAGACGATGAACTTTTAAATTCGTACATAGAAGATAGTAGTTTGCATTCTCTGCTTAACTCTTCTAATGAATTATTATTTTCGCTGCGAATACTGATTTAAAACTTGTTGTCTATTGTATTCTATTAGATTTTTTTCCCTGTTGAAGACTAACGATAATTTTTTGTATATTATCTTAGTCATAATATTCTTTACTGGGCTAGTTGAGCTCACCCTTTTCCTTTTTGTTCTATTTTTCTTCTCAAGAGGTGAGAATATAGCGAGTACTAGTCGGGGTATGGAATGAAGTTTCTAGAGAGAGTTGTTTAGTAGTCCTCACCATTTTTGTCAAATAATGTATCAATAATTATGATGAGGATTTATTTGAGTATAGATATTGTCTAGAAGATAATATTTGTATTCAAACTCACAGTTTTATTATTGTAATAATAAAGTTGTATTTATTTCTGTACCATGTATTGACAACTCAGAATGGGTGATGTATACCTATTTTGGGGGCGTCACAGTGTTCCTAACGACCCTGATTTAAAGTATAAAATCATTATGGAGGCGCACAACACACCGTTTGCAATCCATCCCGGGAGTACCAAAATGTATCATGATCTTCGACATACATTTTGGTGGGATAATATGAAGAGGGAGATAGCACTGTTTATCTCAAGGTGTTTAACTTAACGAGTCAAGACGGAGCATCAAGTACCAAAAGGTCCATTGCAACCATTTAAAATTCCAGAATGGAAGTGGGAGCACATTATCATGGATTTCGTTACTGGTCTTCCCAAGGTTTCTCAAGGTATAGATGCAATTTGGGTCATTGTTGATAGATTGACCAAGTCTGCTCATTTTTTACCTATACGAGAAACTTATACACTTGAACGTCTTGCTCATATGTACATAAACGAGGTTGTAAGATTGCATGGTATGCCAGTATCCATAGTTTCTGATCGAGACCCAAGATTCACTTCACGATTTTGGGTTAGTTTGCAAAAAGCTATGGGCACGGATTTACGATTTAGTTTGGCATATCATCCTCAGACGGACGGACAATCAGAGAGGACTATTCAAACTCTTGAAGATTTATTAAGACTTTGTGTTCTTGACTTCAAGGGAAGTTGGGACAAGTTATTACCATTGGTGGAGTTTTCATACAACAACAGTTATCAAGCAAGTATTGGCATGGCTCCATTCGAAGAGTTGTATGAAAAAAAGTGTCGTTCTCCAGTATGCTGGGATGAGGTGGGTGAAGTAACATTGTTGGGACCAGAGTTGGTACGTATAACTACGGAAAAGATTTAAACGATCCGGCAACGTATAAAAACTTCACAAGATCGAAAAAAGAGTTATGCTGATCTTCATCGAAAAGACGTGGAATTTGATATTGGAGATCATGTGTTGTTACGTGTTGCTCCATGGAAAGGAGTTACGAGATTTGGAAAGAGAGAAAAGCTAAATCCTCGATTCATTGTCCCATTTTTAATCCCCAATCGAGTAGAGACTGTAGCCTATAGACTCGCTTTACCGCCAAGTATGTCTCGTGTTCATAACATTTTTCATATATCCATGTTACGTAAATATGTGAAAGACCCGAACCACATTATTAAGTTAAAACCAAATGAAATAGCGGAAGATTTAACGTATGAAGCGGTTCATGTTCAAATCTTGGATAAGAAGGAACATATTCTACGCTCTAAGGTTATACCTCAAGTTAAAGTTTTATGGAGGAACCACGATATTGAGGAAATGACCTGGAAATTAGAATCTGAAATAAAATCAAGGTATCCTTACCTCTTCAGCATACCAGGTACGTACCCTAATTTTGAGGACAAAATTTCATAAGAAGGGGAGGTTGTAAGACCCCAACTTTTATGAATAAAGATGATTTTTCTATAATTATCATTTTTGAATATTATGGAATGAATTTGTTATAATGTTATAGTTGTGGGTAGTATTTATAAATTCTGCAAAGTATGCAAGTTGTTATATTATATTCAATTGGTAGGGAAATATTCGTTCTAACAGGGAATATTCATACAATGGCGCAATCATTGGTGGACCCCACAACAGAATTATTGTCGGATTGAGAAAACGACAAAAATATTTTTATAAAAATAACGGCGGAAGTTTTACCGTTAATACTATTGAATTATTCAGTAGTAAAAGTACAGTAATATGTGTGGTTGCATAGTAGCACACGGTATTGATTATTGATGCTTACGTGAGAAGTAACTCAGTTATACTCAATTATTGCTACAGTAATTGTTGCATCATATCTCTCATATTATTTATTCGATTATTATCACAGTATCATCTGAATTATATGATATATTATTAAATCAATAATTGAGACAACAAAGTTATTCATATTATTAAATTGTAATATTTTCAATGTCTAAAAGTTCTGCCAAGGAGAGGTTTGGTCACCTAATTGCTCGCCAATAGGGAGAAATCCTTATTGGAAAGCCCCCTCTTTCCTGGGAATGACCTGGTTGTTAAATATTGTGAGTTATGATATTAATAATGAATAAGTTCGTGTTGATTAGAGATGAATTTGATAGTTCCAATATGTTGGAATTATTGGTGTTAGTTGAAATCGACATCTATTCCGATGATAATTGATGTCTGGGGGTTATATTGATAAATCGGGTAATTTATCGGATAAATGAGCAATTAATTGCTACTAATTCACATGCTTATATAACTATTTGTTCACATGTGTGTACTATTGAGTCACATTCACTTACTATTAAAGGAGTTGGTGCAATATTGATATTACTTGCATGACCAAGTTAAAAAGGGAGGTATAGATGGAGGTACTATACTGTATTTTGTATTTTCACATGATTATAACTATTGATTCACATGATTGAACTATTGATTCACATTATTTACTATTAGGGGAGGTGGTGCAAGTTTGATAATACTTGCAGGACTAAATTAAAAATGAAATAAAAGTTAGAGGTATTGTACTGTAATTTTTTGAGCCCCAAAACGTGCAATTATCGAAACTATATTTTTCTATAAATAGAAGCTCATTCTTCCTTCATTTCTCAATAATTCACCAAAGTTATAGAGCATTTATTATAGAGAGAAATTATAAAGAGAAAGAAGAAGAAAAGTCTGCTACATTTCTATTCCAGTATCGAGCTTTATTCTAAGGTAAGGGGTATTATTTCTTTTGTATTCATGAAGAGAAATTCTGTTATTCCATTCTTTATTATTCTGTTAGAATAACCTGTATACGCGGGCTACCCTATACTTGGTGAAATTCTTCTGTTATTCCATTTTTATTATTTTGTTGGTATATCCTGTCTGTGCATTTTACGCCGGACCTAATTCTATCTTTATTATTCTGTTAGAATATCCTGTTTGTGCGTTTTACGCCGGACCTGGTTCCGTATTTATTATTATGTTGGAACATCTTGTCGGTGCAAATTTCGCCTGACCTAGTTCCATTATTTATTATTCTGTTGGAATAACCTGTCTATACGAAGTACTGCATGCATGGTGATTTCTTTTATTATTCTATTCTTTATTATACTCAGTTGGTTAAAGTTTTGACTTCTTTACTCCATGAAATTAGTGGAATATCCTTGATATTTTCTCTTCTTCCAGTATCTTCTCATGGAAATATTCTTCTGAGCATTCTTGAATTTTACTCTACAAAGAAGTATCATATTGACAATTTGGACCTATTAGTTCCTAAATAAATTAATTCTTTAACTTGTTTTATTGAATTCTTATATCATTGTCATTATCCTCATGTTTATATTTTTTGAAAGTCATCTGTGGCCTGTAGTGTATGGATGGACTTGGTATGATTATGACCAGGGATTATTCGATGTAATCATGACCGTAATGCTACAAATGATGTGTTAAAAGTCCTCATTGGCCCGTAGTGCATTTATGGACAGTTGTTGGCATGATCATGACCATTGATGAATACACGAATATCCTTGGCCCGTAGTGCATGGATAATTTGTGGTCGCGACCCTAATGAATATCCTTGGCCGTAGTGCAGGGATGATGTGGATTATTTATTAAGCTAAGTCTCATCGATAAAAAGTGATAAAAAACCTTTTTAAATCATAAAAGATAGTTGATTTTATTCTCTACTTGACTCTTTTAATAGATTGCTTGTTCCATTGAAGTTAAACTTGATGTCTATTGTATTTTATCAGTTTAACATTTTTGAAGGCTAATGATAATTTATTCTGTATTATCTTAGTCATAATATTTCTTACTGGGCTAGTTGAGCTCACCCTTTCTTTCACTATTCTCTTCAGAAAATGAGAACGTAGCCGGGACAAGTCGGAGAACGGAGTGATGGTTCGAGATGGAGTATTAGTAGTCCTCACTATTCTATAAAATAGTGTGATAAAAAATATAACGAGGACTCTATTTGAGAGTGGATATTGTCTAGATGGAAATATTCCCGTTTAAACTCTCATTTATATTTTGTTGTATATTACACGTTAGTTGTATAATTAAGTTTGTATTTGTATTTTGTACCATGTATTTGGCGACTCAAAATGGGTGATGTATACCTATTTTGGGGGCGTCACAATGTATACCTATTTTGGGGGCATCACTGTAAAATCTCAAATTTTACGAATAAAGATTTAAATTTCTCGAAATTTTTTTTTTAATATTATTGTGTGAATTTAATATAATGCTATAGTTGTGGGTAATATTTATAAATTTTGCAAAGTATGCAAGTTGATACATTATATTCGATTGGTTGGGAAATATTCTTTATGCCGGGGAATATTCGTACGACGGCACAATCATTGGTGGACCCCACAACGAAATTATTGTCGGATTGAGAAAACGACAAAAATATTTTTATGAAAATAATGGCAGAAGTTTTACTGTTAATGTTATTGAACTACTCGGTAGTAAAAGTACAGTAATACGCGTGGTTGCATAGTAGTACACAGTATTGATTATTGATATTTACGTGAGAAGTCACTCAGTTTTGTTAAATTATTGCTACAGTAGTTGCTGCATAGTATCTCACGTTATTTGATTCAATTATTGTTGATTGTTATATATATATATTATATATAAGTTTTGTTTTATTAGTATTATTAATGTAATAAAACAGAAAAGCTTTTTATATAAAACAGGATACTTTTATAAAGTTATTCTATAAATAGAATATATTATATTCTATTATGCATAGTGTTTTGCATAGTAAATTTTTTTTATATAAAACAGAATACTTTTATAAAGTTATTCTATAAATAGAATATATTATATTTTATTATGCATAGTGTTGCATAGTGCCTGCATAGTATTTTGTATATTAAAATCTTTTTATATAAAATAGAATACTTTTATAAAGTTATTCGTTTTATTAGATTATAAATAGAATATATTATTTTTTATTTAAAAGAATTTACTTTAAATATAGACCGTCGGATTAAAAGTAAATCAATCTGGACCGTTCATGAATTAGTTACTATGTAGTCCATTCTTCTATAAGTAGAAGCTCATTCCTTCATTATTTCTTACGAATTCATTGAAACTCTAGAGAGAGAAACTATAAAGAGAATTCTTCTTTTATAATCTTGAGTGTATTTCTTTAGAGTTTAAGAAAACTTTGAGCGTAGTACAAGTTTTCTTTGAGTATATCCTCGCCCTACCAGTCTGAATACTCATCTTTCAAAGGTAAGGGGTATTATTTATTTTGTATTCATGAAGAGAACTTTTGTTATTCCATTCTTTATTATTCTGTTGGAATAACCTGTATACGCGGGCTACCCTATACTTGGTGAAATTCTTATGTTATTCAATTCTTTATTATTCTGTTTGAATATCATGTCTGTGCATTTTACGCCGGACCTAGTTCCGTCTTTATTATTCTGTTGGAATATCCTGTCTGTGTGTTTTACGTCGGACCTGGTTCCGTTATTTATTATTCTGTTGGAATAACATGTCTATGCGACGTACCGCATGCATGGTGATTTCTATTGTTATTTCATTCTTTATTATTCTGTTGGAACATCCTGTCGGTGCAAATTTCGCTGACCTGGTTTCGTTATTTATTATTCAGTTGGAATAACCTGTCTATGCGAAGTACCGCATGCATGGTGATTTCTTTTGTTATTCCATTCTTTATTATACTCAGTTAGTTAAAGTTTTGACTTCTATACTCCATGAAAATAGTGGAATATCCTTGATATTTGTGTTTCATCCAGTATCATTTCATGGAAATATTCTTCTGAGCATTCTTGAATTTTACTTTACAAAGAAGTATCATGTTGACAATTTGGACGTTATTAGTTCCTGGATAATTTAATTCTTGAACTTTTTTTATTGAATTCTTATATCATTGTCATCATCCTCATGTTTATATTATGTTGAAAGTCATCTGTGGCCTGTATTGCATAGATGGACTTGGTATGATTATGACCAGGAATTATTCGGTATATTCATAACCGTAATGTTACAAATGATGTGGTAAAAGTCCTCATTGGCCCGTAGTGCATTGATGGACAGTTTTTGGTATGATTATGGCTATGGATTCTCTTCGACCAAGGGTGCAAAGATGAATTACTTTATGGCATGATCAGGACCGTTGATGAATATACGAATATCCTTGGCCCGTAGTGCATGGATAATTTGTGGTCGTGATACTAATGAAAATCCTTGGCCGTAGTGCATGGATGATGTGGATTATTTTTTTAGCTGAGTCTCAGCGATAAAAGTGATAAAAAAAAACCTTTTTAAATCATAAAAGATAGTAGATTTTATTCTCTGCTTGACTCTTTTAATTGATTGCTTATTCCGCTGCAGTTAAACTTGATATTTGTTATATTTTATCAGTTTAACATTGTTGAAGACTAATGATAATTTATTCTGCGTTATCTTAGTCATAATATTTCTTACTGGGCTAGTTGAGCTCACCCTTTCTTTCACTGTTCTCTTCAGGAAATGAGATTGTAGCAGGGACTGGTCGGGGAACGGAGTGACGGTCCAAATTATAACATTAGTAGTCCTCACTATTCTGTTAAATAGTGTGATAATAAATGTAATGAAGACTAAATTGAGTGTGGATATTGTCTAGATGATAATATTTGTATTAAAGCTCACAGCACATATTTTGTCGTATTTTACACTACTGTTGTATAATTAAGTTGTATTTGGATTTATGTACCATGTATTTGGCGACTCAAGATGGGTGATGTATTAGTCACATTTATTGTTGGATGTTTTGGGATGGTTATTATGTAAATCACCGGTCTTTTGTGTTTTTTCCAATCTTGGTTGTATTCTTTTAACTTTTCAGATCTTCGAAATATCATGGCTTATGTAATTTTTGTTTGGGGATGAGAAATCATTGGTTTATCTTGTATATAGAATTTGATTTCTACTGCTCTGCCTTTGTTTCGCCGAAATCTGGTAGAGTTTGGACCTATGCTTTTGGGCGACTGATCTTAGAGGGATCTACTATTCTTGGTTAATCCAATCTTGTTCAAATCTCTAGTCAACAATGTTTGAAATGGCCAGATCTTTGTTTATTCGGAAACGGATATTATCCGCATTCGGATATTATTTTGAATATCGGATACATATATTGTGACGCCCCCAAAACAGGTATACATCACCCATCTTGAGTCGCCAAATACATGATACATAAATCAAATACAAACTTAATTATACAACTGTCAGGTGATATACGACAATACATAGCTGAGAGTTTAAATAAGAATATTGCCTTCTAGACAGTATCTGTGAAACCCCGGATTTTATGAATAAAGAATTAATTTTCTCGAAATAATTTTTTTTTTATATTATGGTGTGAATTTGAGATAATGTTATAGTTGTGGGTAGTATTTATAAATTTTGTAAAGTATGCAAGTTGTTATATTATATTCGATTGGTCAAGGAATATTCTTTGTGTCAGAGAATATTCGTACGACGATACAATTATTGGTGGACCCCACAACAGAATTATTGTCGGATTGAGAAAATGACAAAAATATTTTATTGAAATAACAGCGGAAGTTTTACCTTTGATACTTTTGAACTACTCGGTAGTAAAAGTACAGTAATACGTGTGGTTGCATATTAGCACACGGTATTGATTATTGATGTTTATGTGAGAAGTCACTCAGTTTTGTTCAATTATTGCTATAATAGTTGCTACATAGTATCTCACATTATTTGATTCAATTATTGTTGATTTATAAGTTTTGTTTTATTCGTATTATTAACGTAATAAAAAAGAAACATCTTTTTATATAAAACAGAATACATTATTAAAGTTATTCTATAAATAGAATATATTATATTCTATTATGCATAGTGTTTTGTATAGTAAAATCTTTTTATATAAAATAGAATACTTTATTAAAGTTATTCTATAAATAGAATATATTATATTTTATTATGCATAGTATTTGCATAGTGCCTGCATAGTATTTGCATAGTAAATTTTTTTTATATAAAATAGAATATATTATATTTTATTTAAAAGATTTTTCTTTAAATATGGACCGTCAGATTAAAGTAAATTAATCTGGACCATTCATGAGTTAGTTACTATGCATTTCATTTTTCTATAAATAGAAGCTCATTCCTTCATTATTTTCTTACGAATTCACTGAACTCCAGAGAGAGAAAATTATAGAGAGAAAGAAGAAGAGTTTTCTGTTACTTCACTACTCTAATATCAAGTATTATTTTACGGTAAGGGGTGTTATTCTTTCTTATTCATGAAGAGAACTTCTGTTATTCTATTTCTTTATTATTCTGTTGGAATAACCTGTATACGCGGAATACCCTATACTTGGTGACATTCTTTTATTATTCCGTCTTTATGATTCTGTCGGAATATCCTGTCTGTGCTATACGCCGGACCTGGTTCCATCATTTATTATTCTGTTGAAACATCCTGTCGGTGTGAATTTCACCAGACCTGGTTCCGTTATTATTATTCTGTTGGAATAACCTGTCTATGCGAAGCACCGCATGTATGGTGATTTCTGTTGTTATTCCATTCCTTATTATTCTGTTGGAACATCCTGTCGATGTGAATTTCACCTGACCTAGTTCCGTTATTAATATTCTATTAGAATAACCTGTCTATGCGAAGTACCGCATGCATGGTGATATCTTTTGTTATTCCATTCGGTATTATACTCAGTTGATTAAAATTTTAACTTCTATACTCCATGAAATTAGTAGAATATCCTTGATATTTGCGCTTCATCCAGTATCTTTTCATGGAATTATTCTTCTGAGCATTCTTGAATTTTACTCTACAAAGAAGTATCATGTTGACAATGTGGTCGTTATTAGTTCCTAGATAATTTAATTCTTGAAAGTTTTATTGAATTCTTATATCATTGTCATCATCCTCATGTTTATGTTATGTTGAAAGTCATCTGTGGCCTGTAGTGCACAGATGGACTTGGTATGATTATGACCAAGGATTATTCGGTATAATCATGACCGTAATGTTATAAATGATGTGAAAATTAAAAGTCCTCATTGGCCCGTAGTGCATTGATGGACAGTTTTTGGTATGATTATGGCTATGGATTCTCTTCGGCCAAAGGAGCAACGATGAATTGTTTTATGGCATGATCAGGACCGTTGATGTAAACACGGTTATCTTTGGCCCGTAGTGCATGGATAATTCGTGGTCGTGATACTAAAGAATATCCTTGGCCTGTAATACAAGGATGATTTAATGATGTGGATTATTTATTGAGCTGAGTCTCAGCGATAAAAGTGATAAAAAACTTTTAAAATCATAAAAGATAGTAGATTATATTCTCTACTTGACTCTTTTAATGGATTGCTTGTTCCGGTGCAGTTATACTTGATGTCTATTGTATTTTATCAGTTTAACATTGTTGGAGGCTAATGATAATTTATTCTGCATTATCTTAGTCATAATATTTCTTACTGGGCTAGTTGAGCTCACCCTTTCTTTCACTGTTCTCTTCAGGAAATGAGAACGTAGCCAGGACTAGTTGGGGAATGGAGTGACGTTCCAGATGATAGTATTAGTAGTCCTCACTATTCTGTTAAATAGTGTAACAATAAATGTAATGAGGACTGAATTTGAGTTTGTATACTGTCTATGAGGACTCAATTGAGAATGGATATTGTCTAGATGACAATATTTGTATTTAAACTCACAGCATATGTTTTGTCGTAGTTTACACGATTGCTGTATTATTAGTTTGTATTTGAATTTTGTACCATGTATTTGACGACTCAAGATGGGTGATGTATACCTATGTTGGGGGCGTCACAGTTGGTATCAAAGCTTAGGGATATGATCCCTGGCTAAGATATGAGACAAGAACTAGGAGGGGAGAGACGGGGAATTCCTTCGTTAGTATGACCTACCTAAGTTTATTTGGTATTTAATTGATCGGTCAGAGTATAGGGATAAAATGTGATATGATAATTTTCCCTTGTTTTGTGACAGTGTTTGAGAATGGCATCTGAAAATGCTGAGATAAGCAATGAAGCACATGAGAGTGTTGATTCAGCTTAAGTAAAAGGTAATGACAAACAACACGATAATAATCATACTTGTGGCAACGGCTATCGGAACAATGATAACCATCGTGGGGGAAATTATCATGCCAAGAATGGTAACCACTTCGGTTGTAATCATGGCAAAGATAATAGAAGTGGAAATTACAAGAAGAGAAGGTCGTTTAGCCCGATTTTGTCGTGCACCAAAGTCAAGTCCAGCTGGGACGGTGGCACCAAAGGCGGATACGAACAAAACAAAGTCATTGGTTTTAGGAAGAGTGTTTTTCATGACTTCTCAAAAAGCGAGTAAACCGAACAAATTTAGCACGGGTTAGTTAATTATAAATTCTTGCGAAGTCTATACCTTATTAGATATCGGTTCTACCCATTCTTTTATCTCTCTTGCTTGCGTTCAACATTTAAATTTGACTCTAGAGAAGTTAGACTATGATTTATCTATTGAAACCCCGTTGGGAGAAACCTTCGTTACCTCCACTGTTTATAAATCTTGTTGATTCAAATCGACATTTTCACGTTACCTGTCGATCTATCTCTTTGAAAATAATTGCCTTTGATGTGATTTTAGAAATCGATTGGTTAACTATTCATCATTTTTTTTGTAAGGTTGTTAGCTTTCATACTCCTAACCAACCTGTTATGTGAATTCAAAGTAACCAAATCATTAAAGTCAATCATTGTCATATCAAGCCATAAGTAAAGAGCCCCGATCCTTTCGTTGTTAACTTCCTTGTGTGGAATGCACCGAAGCCAGACTTTCTGTAGGCGACATCGTGAATGACGATGACAAGTTGATAGGTATCATTGTGAGGTACTATCTAGGTTAAGGGATAGAAGTCACAATTGGTATCAATGTGATGTACTATCTAAGTCTTGGATGAGAGTAACCGGTTTGAATGATATTTTTATCATTAATAAATTTCTTGACATATTCTTGAAGACTTCCTAGCCTAACCTAGAGCGTGAAATCGAATTTTGTATTGAACCCCAGTACAAAAACCCATTTTTTAAACCCTCAAATATTTCTTCAACTAAAACGAACGTAACATGCGCCAAAGATGTTGGCTCGAGCTGTTGAAGATTATGATCGTACCATTCAATACCATCGTGGAAAATCGTATGCATTTACAAGTATGAATATACGAACCCACATAAAGATAACGAATATACGAGTACAATCGACTTTAATCGATATAGTTAAAGCCGCTCCAGCTACACACCTAGAGCTGATGAATGTGAAGAAGCAAGTTCAAGAGGGCGTTATTCTAGAAGCAAGAATAGACGAAGAGAGGAAATCTCAACCCTCGATTTAATTGGCCCATTTGAAATCCTTGATCGAGTAGGAACTGTGGCTTATAGACTCGTTTTACCGCCAAGTATGTTGCGTGTTCATAACGTTTTTAACATATCGATGTTACGTAAATATATGGACGACCCAAATCACATTATTAATTTAGAGCCGGGCGAAATAGCGGATGATTTAACGTATGAGGAGATACGTGTTAAAATTTTGGATAAGAAGGATTATATTCGACACTCAAGGGTTATACCTCAAGAGTTAGAATCTGAAATGAAGTCAAGGTATCCTCACCTGTTCGGCATACCAGGTACGTACGTAAATTTCGAGGGCGAAATTCCATAAGGAGGGGAGATTGTGAAACCCCATATTTTATGAATAAAGAATTAATTTTCTCGAAATAATTTTTTTTTATATTATGGTGTGAATTTGAGATAATGTTATAGTTGTGGGTAGTATTTATAAATTTTGCAAAATATGCAAGTTGTTATATTATATTCGATTGGTCAGGGAATATTCTTTGTGTCGGAGAATATTCGTACGACGGTACAATTATTGGTGGACCCCACAACAAAATTATTTTCGGATTGAGAAAACGACAAAAATATTTTATTGAAATAATGACGGAAGTTTTACCGTTGATACTGTTGAACTACTCGGTAGTAAAAGTACAGTAATACGTGTGGTTGTATATTAGCACACGGTATTGATTATTGATGTTTATGTGAGAAGTCACTCAGTTTTGTTCAATTATTGCTATAATAGTTGCTGCATAGTATCTCACATTATTTGATTCAATTATTGTTGATTTATAAGTTTTGTTTTATTCGTATTATTAACGTAATAAAACTGAAACATCTTTTTATATAAAAAAGAATATTTTATTAAAGTTATTCTATAAATAGAATATATTATATTCTATTATGCATAGTTTTTTGCATAGTAAAAGTTTTTTATATAAAACAGAATACTTTATTAAAGTTATTCTATAAATAGAATATATTATATTTTATTCTGCATAGTGTTTGCATAGTGTCTGCACAATGTTTGCATAGTAAAAATCTTTTTATATAAAATAGAATATATTATATTTTATTTAAAAGATTTTTCTTTAAATATGGACCGTCAGATTAAAGTAAATCAAACTGGACCGTTCATGAGTTAGTTACTATACATTTCATTTTCTATAAATAGAAGCTCATTCCTTCATTTTCTTACGAATTCACTGAACTCCGGAGAGAGAAAATTATAGAGAGAAAGAAGAAGAGTTTTCTGTTACTTCACTACTCTAATATCAAGTATTATTTTACGGTAAGGGGTGTTATTCTTTCCTATTCATGAAGAGAACTTCTGTTATTCCATTTCTTTATTATTCTGTTGGAATAACCTGTATACGCGGAATACCCTATACTTGGTGACATTCTTTTATTATTCCGTCTTTATGATTCTGTCGGAATATCCTATATGTGCTATACGCCGGATCTGGCTCTATCTTTTATTATTCCGTCTTTATTATTTTGTCTGAATATCCTGTCTGTGCTATACGCCAGACCTGGTTCCATCATTTATTATTCCGCATTTATTATTCTGTTGAAACATCCTGTCGGTGTGAATTTCACCTGACCTGGTTCCGTTATTATTATTCTGTTGGAATAACCTGTCTATGCGAAGCACCGCATGCATGGTGATTTCTGCTGTTATTCCATTCCTTATTATTCTGTTGGAACATCCTGTCGGTGTGAATTTCACCTGACCTGGTTCCGTTATTATTATTCTGTTGGAATAACCTGTCTATGCGAAGTACCACATGCATGGTGATATCTTTTGTTATTCCATTCGGTATTATACTCAGATGATTAAAATTTTGAATTCTATACTCCATGAAATTAGTGGAATATCCTTGATATTTGCGCGTCATCCAGTATCTTTTCATGGAAATATTCTTATGAGCATTCTTGAATTTTACTCTCCAAAGAAGTATCATATTGACAATGTGGTCGTTATTAGTTCCTGGATAATTTAATTCTTGAACTTGTTTTATTAAATTCTTATATCATTGTCATCATCCTCATGTTTATGTTATGTTGAAAGTCATATGTGGCCTGTAGTGCATAGATGGACTTGGTATGATTATGACCAAGGATTATTCGGTATAATCATGACCGTAATGTTACAAATGATGTGAAAATTAAAAGTCCTTATTGGCCCGTAGTGCATTGATGGACAGTTTTTGGTATGATTATGGCTATGGATTCTCTTCGGCCAAGGGAGCAAAGATGAATTATTTTATGGCATGATCAGGACCGTTGATGTAAACACGGTTATCTTTGGCCCGTAGTGCATGGATAATTCGTGGTCGTGATACTAAAGAATATCCTTGGCCTGTAATGCAGGGATGATTTAATGATGTAGATTATTTATTGAACTGAGTCTCAGTGATAAAAGTGATGAAAAACTTTTCTTTCACTGTTCTCTTCAAAAAATGAGAACGTAGACAGGACTAATCGGGGAATGGAGTGATGGTCCAGATGATAGTATTAGTAGTTCTCACTATTCTATTAAATAGTGTGACAATAAATATAATGAGGACTGAATTTGAGTTTGTATACTGTCTATGAGGACTCAATTGAGAATGGATATTGTCTAGATGATAATGTTTGTATTTAAACTCACAGCATATGTTTTGTCGTAGTTTACACGACTGCTGTATTATTAGTTTGTATTTGAATTTTGTACCATGTATTTGGCAACTCAAGATGGGTGATGTATACCTATTTTGGGGGCATCACAGTATCCCCTCTCAATGGAGACTTCAATATATTTATTATCACACTATTTCACAGAATAGTGAGGACTATTAAAACAACCATCTGGACCGTCAATCCGTCCTCGACTAGTCCCAGCTATATTCTCATTTTCTGAAAAGAACAATGAAAGAAAATGGTGAGCTCAACTAGCCCAGTAAGAAATATTATGATTAAGATAATACAGAATAAATTATCCTTAGCCTTCAACAGTATGACAACTGATAGAATACAATAGATAACAAGTTTTAGATCAACAACTGCAGCGAAATAAGCAATCCATTAGAAGAGTCGAGTAGAGCATGATATCTACTATCTTCTATGATTTAAAAAGTTTTTCATCAACTTTATCGATGAGACTCAGCTTAATAAATAAACCGCATCATCGAATCATCCCTGCACTACGGGCCAAGGATCGATATTCACCTAATCATCAATGGTCATGATTATACTATAATGCTCCCAAAACAGGTATACATCACACATCTTGAGTCGCCAGATACATGGTACATAACTCAACTACAAATATAATTATACAACTGTCGTGTAAAAATACGATAAAACATAAGCTGAGAGTTTTAACACGAATATTGTCTTCTAGACAATATCCACACTCAATGGAGTTCTCATTACATTTATTGTCACACTATTTTATAGAATAGTGAGGACTGCTAAAACAACCATCTGGACCGTCACTCCGTTCCCCGACTCGTCCTAGCTATATTCTCATTTCCTGAAGAGTACAGTGAAAGAAAGGGTGAGCTTAACTAGCCCAGTAAGAAATATTATGACTAAGATAATAAAGAATAAATTATCCTTAGCCTTCAACAGAATAACAACTGATAGAATACAATAGACAATAAATTTTAGATCAACAATTGCAGCAGGATAAGCAATCCATTAGAAGAGTCAAGTAGAGCATGATATCTACTATCTTCTATAATTTAAAAGTTTATCATCAATTTTATCACTGTAATACTCATCAACAGTTCTTTATTATACCCAAGACAAATAGAACTTTCATCACCAGTCTTCACCTGAACCACCAAAGATGTTAGTTAAATTCATAATTCATGTTTATAATAATATGAATCAACAATTTCTCCTTGTCACAAAGGCTTAATAGAACATTTACTCAATATCTTTACCCCAAAAGCTAAAGATATTCAAATATAATAACAATGATCATACCAATCAGTTGTCTATCTTTGCACTACTAGCCAAAGATATTCAACTATAAAACTAATGGTCATGATCATACCAATCAATTGCATGTCAGTGCACTACGGCCAAAGACATTCAACTGTTAACTAATGGTCATGATCCTGCCAATCACATCATCGAATTATCCCTGCACTATGACCAAGGATATTCATTAGTCTCACAAGTGGTCATGATCATGTCATACACCTGTTCATTTTTGCACTACGGGCCAAAGCTATTAATTAACAGTTTCATCTTTGTACTACGACCAAAGATATCAATTAATAGTTCATCTTAGCACGTAAGCCAAATATATACTACTGTAAAACCAATAATTAACAGTCCATCTTTGCACGTAAGCCAAAGATATACAACTGTAAACTCAATAATCAATAGTCCATCTTTGCACGTAAGCCAAAGGTATATATACAACTATAAAACCAATAATCAACAATTCATAATTTGTACGTAAGCCAAAGATATACAATTATAAAACCAATAATCAACAATCCATCTAAGCACGTAAGCCAAAGATGACTTTCATCATAATATAAGCATGAGGATGATGACAATGATATAAGCATTAATCAAACGAAATCAAGGATAAAAATTTAAAGACTTTAAATTTATCCAGAGTTTAAAAATATCCAAATTGTCAACATGATACTGCTTTGTGGAGTAAAATTCAAGAATAATATTCATGTACCAAAAATAATTTGGACAGAAAAGAAATATATTTTTCGGGTAAATAGTACCCCATGAATAGTACTTCGGGAATAGTACCCCGACATGAAAACGTATCCCAAATACCCGAATGAATGATACTAGAGTGAATAGTAATCGGGTGAATAGTAACATGTGAATAGTAACTCATGAATAGTACTCCGGCACGAAAAGTGCCTCGAATACCCGAGTGAATAATACTAGAGTGAATAGTAACTGGGTGAATAGTAACCCATGAATAGTAACTTATAAAAGAAAAATACCAAAGAGAATGATATTCCATGACGAGTACAAAAAAAATGATATCTCATACGAGTATAATAGAATATACGAAACTGCAAATGGATTTTCATCCGCCATGCGGTAATCCACGTAGACAGATCATTTCCCCAATTAAATAAAGAATGAATACGAAGGATCATTGACCATGCCTGCGGTAATCCACATAGACAGATTATTCCAACAGAATAATAAAGAATGGAATAACAGAAGAATTCACCATGCATGCGATAGACCGCATAGACAGATTATTCCCAACGGAATAATAAAGAATGGAACCAGGTCATGCATAATCCGCACAGACAGGATATTTCAACAGAATAATAAAGAATGGAACCAGGTCATGCGTAATCCGCACAGACAGGATATTCCAACAAAATATTAAAGAATAGAACCAGGTCATGTGTAATCCGCACATACAGGATATTCCAACAAAATAATAAAGAATGGAATAACAACAGAATTCACCAGGCATGCGATAGACCGCACAGATAGGTTATTCCCCATAGAATAATAAAGAATGGAACTAGGTCATGCGTAATCCGAACAGACAGGATATTCCAATAGAATAATAAAGAATGAAACCAGGTCATGCGTAATCCGCACAGACAGGATATTCCGACAGAATAATAAAGAATGGAATAACAACATAATTCACCAGGCATGCGATAGACCACGCATACATGTTATTCCAACAGAATAATAAATAATAGAATAAGAGAAGAATTTCACCATGTATGTGGTACTTCGCATAGATAGGTTATTCCAACATAATAATAAAGAATGGATTAACAACCCTTACAAATATTGAAAGAAAATAACTCTCTTCATGAATACGAAAGAATAATACCCCTTACTTCAGAAGAAAACTGGATACTGAAATAGTGAGGTAGCAGACTTCTCTTCTTCTTTCTCTCTATAATATTTTTCTATAATAATTGCTCTATAGCTTTAGTGAATTGGTGAAAAATAATGAAGGAATGAGCTTCTATTTATAGAAAAATATAGTTTCAAAAATTGTACATTTTGGGGCTCAAAATATTACAGTATAATATCTTTCTCTTTTTCTTCATTTTTAATTTAGTCCTGCAAGTATTATCAAAGTTGCTCCACATCCCCTAATAGTAAATCATGTGAATCAATAGTAAATCATGTAACTCAATAGTTCTAAATATGTAAAAAAAAAAAATTATAGTATAGTACCTTCATCTATACCTCCATTTTTAATTTGGTCATGCAAGTATTATCAATTTTGCACCAACTCCCCTAATAGTAAATCATGTGAATCAATAGTACTCACATGTGAACACATAGTTATAAGCATGTGAATTAATAGCAATTAATTGCTCATTTATTCGATTAATTATTCGATTGGTCAATATAACCTCAAGACATCAATTATTATCAGAATAGATGTCAATTTCCACTAACACTAATAATTCCAACACAATGAAACTATTAATTTCATCTTTAACTAACATGAACTTATTCATCATTAATATTATAACTCACAATATTTAACAACCAGGTCGTTTCCAGGAAAGAGGGGGCTTTTCGATAAGGATTTCTCCTTATTGGCGCGCAATTATGTGACCAAACCTCTCCTTGACAGAACTTCTAGACATTGTCAATATTGCAAATAATAATATAAATAATTTTGTCGTCTCAATTATTGATTTAATAATATATCATATTATGCAGATGATACTGTGGCCATAATTGAATCAATAATATGAGAGATATGATGCAGCAATTACTGTAGCAATAATTGAGTCTAACTGAGTGACTTCTTACGTAATCATCAATAATTAATATTGTGTGCTACTATGAAACCACGCGTATTATTGTACTTTTACTACCGATTATTTTATGACAACTTACTTACTTTGAAAAAATTTCACATATCACCCTTAACTTTAACCTTTTATCAATTTAACCATTTACTAAATAGAATAATTATAAGAAAATTGAATACTTTTATTTCATAAAATTCGGGGTCTCACATATATCGAATAATCCCTGGTCATAATCATACCAACAATTGTCCATCAATGCACTACGGGCCAATGAGAACTTTTACCACATCATTTATAACATTACGGGTCATGATTATACCGAATAATTTTTGGTCATAATCATACCAATCAACAGTCCATCTATGCACGTAAGTCAAAGATATTCATCATAATATAAGCATGAGGATGATGACAATGATATAAGAATTAATCAAATGAAATCAAGGATAAATATTAAAGACTTTAAATTTATCCAGAGTTTAAAATATCCAAATTATCAACATGATACTTCTTTGTGGAGTAAAATTCAAGAATAATATTCACGTATCAAAAATAATTTAGCCAGAAAAGAAATATATCTTTCGAGAGAATAGTACCCGGTGAATAGTATCCCGACATGAAAAGTGCCCCAAATACCCGAATGAATAATATTTGAGTGAATAGTAACTGGGTGAATAGTAACTTGTGAATAGTAATTCATGGATAGTACTCTGACACGAAAAGTGCCCCGAATACTCGAGTGAATAATATTTGAGTGAATAGTAACTGGGTGAATAGTAACCCATAAATAGTAACTCGTGAATAGTAACTCGTGAATAATATTCTGACATAAAAAGATCAATAATTATCAAGAAAGCTTAGAATAATATTTCTATGAAAAGATACTGGATGAAGCGCAAATATAAAGGATATTCTACTAATTTCACGGAGTATAGAAGCAATACTTCAACAAAATGAGTGTAGAAGTAAGAATACAAAACTAAATAATATTACTTACATACTACAGAGTATGAAAGAAAATATTATTTCATAAGAATATTGAACCAAGATAATATCCATATGAATACAAAAAATAATATCTCTTTTGAATATAAAATAAATAATACCCCTTACCTCAGAAGAAGACTGGATACTAGAATAGTGATGTAGCAGACTTCTCTTCTTCTTTTTCTTTATAGCTTCTCTCTCTATAATTGCTATTGTGAGTCTTAGTAAATTGGTGAGAATGAAGGAAGAATGAGCTTCTATTTATAGTAAAATATAGTTTCGATAATTGCACGTTTTGGGGCTCAAAATATTACAGTATAATACCTTCATCTTTTCTTTCATTTTTAATTTAGTCCTGTAAGTATTATCAAACTTGCACCACCTCCCCTAATAGTACATCATGTGAATCAATAGTACAATCATGTGACTCAATAGTTCTATACATGTAAAAAAAATAATTACAGTATAGTACCTTCATCTATACATTTATTTTTAATTAAGTCATGCAAGTATTATCAATCTTGCACCACCTCCCCTAATAGTACATGCATGTGAATCAATAGTACACACGTGTGAACAAATAGTTATATGCATGTGAATTAATAGCAATTAATTGCTCATTAATCCGATTAATTACCCGATTGGTCAATATAACCTCCAGAAATTAATTATTATCGAAATAAATGTCGATTCCCACAAACACTAATAATTTCAACACAATAGAACTATCAATTTCATCTTTAATCAATACGAACTTATTCATCATTAATATTATAACTCACAATATTTAACAACCAGATCATTCCTAGGAAAGCGGGGGCTTTTCGATAAGAATTTCTCCCTATTGGCGCGCAATTAGGTGACCAAACCTCTCCTCAACAGAACTTTCTAGACATCGTCAATATTGCAAATAATAATATGAATAACTTTATCATCTCAATTATTGATTTAATAATAATAAATATTATGCAGATGACACTGTGAAAATAATTGAATCAATAATATAAGAGATATTATGCAGCAATAACTGTACCAATAATTGAGTATAACTGAGTGACTTCTCACTTAAGCATCAATAATCAATATCGTGTGCTACTATGCCACCACGCGTATTATTGTACTTTTACTACCGGGTATTTCAACAGTTTAACGGTAAAACTTTTGTCGTTATTTTTATAAAAAAATATTTCTGTCATTTTCTAACTACGATAATACTTCTGTTGTAGGGTCCACCAATGATTATGTCGTCGTACGAATATTCCCTGTTAAAATGAATAATATTCCCCGACCAATCGAATATTTCTCGACACAACGAATATTTTATATCAACTTGCTTACTTTGCAAAATTTTCAAATGTCACCCTTAACTTTAACCTTTATCAATTTAATCATTTACTAAATAATATAATAATTATATATAAAAAAATTGAATACTTTCATTTTATAAAATTCGGGGTCTTACATATATTTTTTAAAAAAATTTGTCGGATATGAATACGGATAGCAAATTAGTTTTTCGGATACGGATATCATTGTATTTAGATTCTTATATATCAGTTTGCACTAGGGGTGAGCAATTCGGTTATAACCGAACTGAATAGACTATTCGGTTATAACCGAAACCCGAAATATACGAAATTTTAATATTCGAACAAGTAATCGAATTTTAAGAAAACCGAATTACCGAATAACTAAATGGTAAATTCGATTATTCGGATAATAATTGAAATGAAGACTTCCATAATTACATGGTTTCCAGCCAAATCCTCTAGTTGGGTCTTCATACCCCCAAGCAAATATCACTCATTGAGCAACTCCGGAGGTGGTGGAGGTCGTTGACTGACCCGTCCCAGCTCCCGTTGCCATATGATTTGAAGAGCAAGGTAGCATCATTACTAGAACCGTTTGGGCTTGAGGCTAAATCAGATAGTGGGTAGTAAAAATTAGGGGATTTTAGGCTATCATTAAGGAAAGAGAGCTGATCTTGAAGCTGAAATTCATCAATTAAATTAGTCCCAATCTCACCCTTTCCATAAAATGGAGGAGCTTATGAGTTCATTGTTAAATATGATGAACACTAAATTCCCAAATTATTGATTCCATTAACAGTATAGTGATTTGGGCTTGAATTTGGACTAATTAAATCATCTTGGGGTTGAGAAAAATCAGAAAAATTTGAACTTGCAGCCCAAGAGGAACTTGAAGAAGATGGGTTTGGTATACTTAGTGGAGATGGACGATTTATACCATTCAAAAGCCTAAAAGAAGATGAAGAATTACTGAATTAGAGGAATTATGCATAGAAAAAGAAATTGAACTACTAAATGACAAAAGGAGAAGAAGGTGTTGAAGGATCTTTTTTTGCTTTCAGAATGATTGAGTGAATTAAAGATTCATACCCAAAAGCAGAGAGTGAGGGCAGTAGGGTTGTAGCCTGTAGATCTGAGGGGTGGGGGACGAGGGTATATCAAGATCGAGATCTGAGAGATGAGATGAGAGTTTTGAATTTTGAGTAGTGAAAGTATGCGAGACAAGATGAGTCGAGATATGAGACTGAGAAACTAAGATAGTAAGATTAGAGAGACGGAGAGTGAAATGAGAGAAAATTGTTTTAATTTTTAATTCGATTATTCGGTTAACCGAATAATAAAAAATTGAAAACCAAATCCGAATCCGAAAATTGAATATAAAATTGGATATAACCGAATTATAAAAATACCCGAATAACTGAAAAATTTCGGTTAAATAATTTCGGTTCGGTTATTCGATTTTATCCATTTTTTGTTCAATCCTAATTTACACCCTTATTTACAGTAGTGGATGATGACAAATTGTAATCCTATAGTAGTGGATGACGTTTTTACAATTGTAATATGTGTCGCTGCTTGAGATATTAGACTCTATGAATTATTCTCATATATATATAGAGAGAGAGAGAGAGCAATGATCAAGTGCATACCCCTTATCTTACTCACCCGTGCTCACCCCCCTTTAGCGACGGACCCGGCGACGATTTTGGTCATACAACCATCGTCTATACTTTTAGCGACAGACAACATATAACGTTGCTAAAAGTATAGACGACGGTTGTATGACCGAACCGTCGCTGGGTCCGTCGCTAAAGGGGGTGAGCACAGGTGAGTAAGATAAATGATATGTACTTGATCCGGATCGTGTGTATATATATATATAATATTAAAATAAAATATTTTATGTGATAGGTGTTGATTTTATGATATTCAAAATTATAAAACAGAGACAAATGAGCCAGAATTAAATAAGGTTCTAAAGAAAAAAAAACTAGAGAAACAAAAAATGTTCATGCATGTATAAAAACTTTTAAATGGTAGAAAGAGAAGAGCGCGTGCTTGTTGGCTGGATCACTGAGCTGAGAAGTTTGGACAAATTTTAGAGCTTTTGAGCTAACAATAAGATTAATGGCTACAAATCTACAATTAATTACAAAATGGGTCAACCTAAATTAACAACAATTAACGGGTTGGTTAATTATTCAAAATTATTTAAATTAGTTAAAATATAAAATCATATTTTTTATATAAAAAAAATGCTCAAACTAATTAACTGGTTTAGACCCATTTTGTTTTCAGCACCAAGTCATACCTATATACTAAAAGTGGTGTAGCCTCTAGTCCTTTTGCTTTTACTTCATCTGCTTCCATCAACTTTCAATATACTTTTGTAAATTATTTTTCTTTGCAAAATGTACTCTTTTTATTTATGGGATGAAAATGGGTACATACATTTATCTTGAATTATGTCCAGTTCATTGAATGTTAGGTCATGATCCTTTTCCTTATTGAGCCAGATTTAATGGGCTCCTCCCTTGTGTTGTGATTATTCTTATCCTGGTTGATCCGGATGTTTTGGGCCCAATTACTTCTTATTTCACTAAATCCATGCGGATTGGATCCGGTCGCGTGGGTCATCTCCTTTATTTGGGCTTACTTATCAAATTAGCCCATTATGCATATTTCTCCTTAACCCAGCTTTGACCGGTAATCATTACTCAAAATAATAGTTGACTATTATTTCTGCCACCTTTCTATATGACATTAATGAGGATGGGATGGAGAGAGGGGGCGGAGGAAAGGTGTGGCAGCAAATATGGAGGCTGGGTGCATGCTTTCGGCGAAAGGCGAGGTGTGACAGCAAATATGGAGGCGGGGTGCATGCTTTCGGCGGAAATGACCGGAAGTGGGGGAAAAAGATGTCAGGAAGTGATGAGTGGCACGGTAAGCCGGAATTGGAGTTTTTTGGAGCTGTGATCATAAGGAGGAGGTAAGTAACAAAATATCACACACACCACATAAGTATTCTCTCAGACACTAGATATTATCATCCTCTTGAGTTAACCTTGTGAACACATATACTTACTCTCACGCTTGAGCTATCCCCCGGCGGTCCGGCCGTCAAGCTTGTGGTGTTTGTTGTGTTTACTGTGCAGGATCAGGACGTCTTTTGTGATTGGGACGTGGAGAAAGATCCTGGCGTTAACATTGGCGCTAGAAGGAGGGCCCTAGTGTCCTGAACATTTTTCAATCACAAACCATATTTATCCTACGTCAATATTCATGGTGAAGAGTAGAACACCTACGCCCGAAGGGCAACCCATGGCAGTCAGTGAATCGACATCGCGAGTGTCTGTCAAGGATCGTTTGGGACCGGCAATAAGTGTTCATGCTAGCACAGCGTCCAAACGATCACATGAAAATTTTCGGCCAAGGGTTATGAGCAACGTTAAGCGTAAGCTAGTTTTCTCGATAGAGAAGGGGTCTGACCGTGATCGGAAACGGGTAGAAGGCACCTCGCCTAGAACTCGATACCGAAACGACTAAGACGAAAAAGCCTCACGACTGGCTAAAATGGCAGATGTAGCGGATAGGGCCATGGAAGCACTTTTGAAGCAACGACAGGATATAACTGAACAAATGGCTCGAATGACAGAAATAAGAGACGAAGAGTTCAGTTATGTTCAATCTGAAGAACATGGTCATCGGAGGGGAAAGGAACCTGCTCATTCAGGGCGAGAATCGCTGGGTCGAATTAGAAAAAGAAGAAAATCCTGAAGCCCTATCCCTCAAGGATCAAAAAGGACATATCGCCCTACTAATTCTAGAGGATGGGGGCAAAGCGAACGAAGAGGTCGATCCAAAGATCGCACCCCTGAGTACACGAGGAAAGCACTTGTTGTTGCCCATTCTCACCATAGCGCCCGGTTTCGGAGGCGAAGTTTATCAAGAGATCATACTCCCGAGAGTTTACTGAGGGTACACTACCCTGTAGACACTCGACATCGAAAGAGTCCCTCTAATGTTGAAGTTTCTATTGAAAGAAACTGGTCTGCTCAGAAGAGGAAGGAGTCGCCAGAAAAAGAAGCATCGTCTCAACCGGAAGGCGTGGAATATCTGGTTAAAGAATTAAAAGAACTTCGGAAGCAGCTTACCGAAGTACAGAGAATAAAAGATACTCTGGGAAAGAAGGCATCTCCTTTTTCCGCGGAAATTCTTAAAGAAAAAGCTGATCCCACCAAGAAGTTGCCCCATATCGAGAGTTATGACGGATCGGGGGACCCTTACGACCATAGTCAAGCGTTCGATCGGCTCATGGATTATTATGACTTTAGCGACGCTGCTAAATGCCATACTTTTGTCACAACGCTTAGAAAGGATGCCCGATAGTGGATGGGAACTTTGCCCTTGGATTCAATCTCGTCATGGGAAGACATGTGTAGTAAATTTCATGCTCGCTTTGGAAGCAATAAAAGAAGGGGAAAACCGACTGGTTCGTTGGCTCAAGTTCGATAGTTTTCTAACGAGTCTTTAGGCCAGTATGTGAAATGGTTTCGTGAAGCCGTCGGTCAAGTAGCAGACTTGAACGATTTACAAGCTGTGGGACTATTTCAGAATGGGCTAGATTTGGTCAAGTCAGAAAAGTTGGTAAAGAAACTAATGTTCAATCACCCGAAGAGTCTCGCTGAAGCCTTTGACAAAGCCGAAGGCTATATTGTGGTGGAGGAGGCTATGAGCAGCCTCAAACGACCTTCTTCGGAGCGGCTCAGGGAGACAGATCGGGATAAAACTGATGGAGACCAGAAGAAGAATGAAGGGAGTAGAGACCGTTATGAGAGCGGGTCAAAGAAGTATAATAATTGGAGACAGGGTGGAGGACGTTCGTCCGTGTCGGCCCAGAGGGTGAATAAAACGTATACAGCACTCAATGCAGACAGGGCTGTTATCTTGGAACAAATTAAAAATCAACCTATCTTCGAGCCACCTCGAGATAATATTAAGCCCGGAAAAGGAAATCCTCGCAAATATTGTGATTACCATCAGGCTTCGGGTCATGATACGAATGATTGTGCCAGTTTGAAAGACTTCATTGAAAGAAAGGTACAAAGTGGGGTTTTAGTTCAGTATGTGGCTGCCAGAACTAATCAACAACAGAACCAAGGACCTGTCCCAGCGGCTCAACCAGTTCAGCAGGCGTTGCAAGCTTCGGGACAACCTACAAGGCATGTGATCGATGTCATCACTGGAGGTACTTCTGGCAAATTAATTGGAAAGAAACGCCGAAGTTATTTGGATTCGGTCATGTCAGTGGCGGGATCCATTCCGAAGAACGATAGACCCTATCCTAATACGGTAATCTCCTTTACTGATGAAGATTACCCTTCGGAGGTCATCGAGCCGCATGAAGGATCGTTAGTGTTAACTACCCGAGTGGGTTCAGTAGATATAAAATGGATGATGGTGGATAATGGGTCTTCTGTTGATATCCTGTATGCCCACGCTTATCAAAGGATGAATCTGGACGGGCGAAAGATGGAGATAGGGCAGGAAGCTCCTCTATACGGTTTTAGTAATGATCCAGTCAAGGTTGCTGGGACCATTGAGCTACCCGTCATCTTCGGAACGGCCCCTCAGCAGGTAGAGATTATTTGTAAATTTTATGTTGTACATGTAGATTCTACTTATAATGCTATTTTGGGGAGGCCCATTTTAATTGCTTTACAAGCTGTGACCTCAATACCTCACTTTAAAATAAAATTTCCTATGGCTCATGGGGTTGGCGAGGTGAAAGGGGATTTGGATTTGGCCAGAAGGTGTTACAGAAATTATGTGATCACTTCGGGAGTAGGAGTATCTAAGCAGAAGCAAGCCATGGCGATAGAAATCGAGCCCTTTACTGAGAGCAGTTCCGAACCATTAGTCATGCCAGCTGAAGAAACAGAGGAGATAGAGCTCATCCCGGGCAAAGTGGATAAGGTAGTGAAGATAGTTTCGGATCTACCAGAATCCCTCCGAACAAACCTCATGGAGCTACTGAGGTGTTATGTTGATATCTTCGCATGGGAACCTCAGGACATGCCTGGAGTAAGACGGGATATCGCTGAGCATCGGCTAGAGGTAGATCCGTCAAAGAAACCCGTTCGACAGAAGAGGAGGATCTTTGCGCCTGAACGACAGCGGATCATTGATGAGGAGATTACAAAATTGCTGGCAGCTGATTTCATCTTTGAGATTGACTACCCGCAGTGGATGGCAAATGTAGTGCTAGTCCAGAAGCAGAATGGTAAATGGCGAGTCTGCATCGAATATATTGATCTGAACAAAGCTTGTCCGAAGGATTTTTACCCGCTACCCCACATCGATCAACTTATTGATGCCACTTCGGGGCATGCTTTATTAAGTTTTATGGATGCGTTCTCTGGGTATCATCAGATCTCCATGTTTAAAGAGGATATACCGAAGACGGCGTTCATTACGCATCGTTCGGTATATACTTATAAGAAAATGACTTTCGGCCTCATCAATGCTGGAGCCACCTACCAGAGGATGATGAACCATGTCTTCAGATATCAATTAGGCAGAAATATTGAGGTGTACGTAGACGATATGATTGTCAAAAGCATGTTGGTACATAAACATTTAGATGATTTAGAGGAGTGCTTCCAGACACTTCGTCATCACAATTTGAGACTAAATCCCACGAAGTGCACCTTCGGTCTGGGGTCTGGCAAATTTTTGGGTTATCTTGTTAGTCAAAGAGGAATTGAAGCCAATCCAGAGAAGATTCAAGCGATCCTGAACATGAAAACTCCTCAGTCATTTAAAGATGTTCAACGTCTGACTAGAAGGATTGCAGCTTTGCGGAGGTTCGTGTCCAAGTCTGCAGAGAGATGTTTGCCGTTTTTTGATACTTTGAAAGGTCCGAAGAATGCAAAGACCTTTCAATGGACTTCAGAGTGCGAAGACGCCTTTCAGAGCATCAAGTCTTACTTATCTTCGACACCCTTGCTGGTAAAGCGCGTTCCTGCAGAGCCTCTATATCTGTACTTAGCAGCTAGTTCTTTGGCGGTGGGAGCGGTTTTGGTACGGGAAATTGGGGGTAAGAAACACCCGGTTTATTATGTAAGTCATGTCCTTCAGGATGCTGAAACGAGGTACCCAAATATTGAAAAGTTTGCTTTTGCTCTAATAACTACTAGTCGAAAGCTTAGGCAATACTTCCAGGGTAGATTGGTAATAGTATACACAGATCAGCCTTTAAAGAAGGTTATGGGAAGACCAGAGGTATCGGGGAGACTAGCTGCATGGACGATGGAGTTGTCCCAATTTTTTATTGAATATCATCCCCGAACCGCCATTAAAGGGCAAGCGTTGGCTGACTTTGTGGTTGAGTGTTCGTTTTCTGAGACTGATGAAGTCGTGGCCGAAGCTGAAGGGTCTGACAGGGCAGTTGCAGTTCTTCAGTAGAAGGAGGGTCTATGGACGCTGTATGCAGATGGATCTTCTACTACGGACATCAGTGGAGCCGGGATTATTCTGACGAGTCCAGAGGAATTCAAGGTGCAGCAGGCCATCAGATTTCAGTTTAAAGCAACCAATAATGAAGCTGAGTATGAGGCAGTACTCGCCGGGTTACGATTAGCAAAGAGTCTTGAAGTACAAAGAGTGGTCATCTTCAGTGATTCTCAGTTAGTCGTTAAACAACTCTCTGGAGAATACGAAGCCAGGGGCCCGAGAATGATCAAGTATCTGGCGGAAGTGAAAGAACGACTTCAGTATTTCCAGTCTTACGAGTTTCAAGGGATCGAGCGTAACAAAAACTTCATTGCCGATGCGCTCTCCAAATTAGCCACTACGGATGTTAATACCTTTGATGGGTCGGTTTACTTAGAAATTTTGCAACATCCTAGTGTTCATCATGAAGTGGTGATGTGTGTCGACCGAACCAACTGATGGTTAACTCCATACTTGGAATACTTGGCAGATGGTGTCTTACCTACGGATCAGATGCTAGCCAAGAAAATCAAGTACAAGAGTGCTAATTATATTCTGATTGATGGAGATCTGTTCCGAAGGGCTTTCTCGTCTCCATTACTAAAATGTTTGACTCCGTCTGAAGCTGAATACGCTCTGCGAGAGGTGCATGAGGGCATCTGTGGCGATCATATGGCTGCTAAGTCATTAGCCTATAAAGTACTTCGTCAAGGGTACTACTGGCCTACCATTTTCAAGGAAGCAACTGAATACGTCAAGAAATATGAAAAATGCCAACTCAATAGTCCGATACCGCATCAGCCGCCCGAAGAGCTATATACGATCCTATCTCCCATACCCTTTGCTGTCTGGGGGGTTGATATACTGGGCCCATTACCAAAAGCAAAAGGTCAAGTCAGTTTTGTTATAGTTGTCATCGACTATATGACCAAATGGGTAGAAGCGAAGCCACTTAGGTCAATAACGGAACAGGAGTGCTTGAAATTTTTGAAAGAATCGGTCGTATTCCGTTTTGGAATTCCTAAAGTGATAATATCGGACAATGGGCGTTAATTTGTGGGATCGAAGTTTGAAGCATTTTTGAAAGAACTAGGGATTCAGCACATAAAGACTTCAGTGGCTCATCCTCAGTCAAACGGACAGGTTGAAGTGACCAACAGAACACTCCTGAATGGGATCAAACGCAGATTGGACGAGGCTAAGGGGCAGATGGCCAGAAGAGATGCTTAGTGTGTTATGGGCTTATCGAACTACTCCGAGGACTACAACGGGGGATTCACCTTTCAGATTGGCCTATGGCACTGATGCCTTAGTCCCAGTTGAAATTGGATCTCCAAGTCTTCGAGTCTGTCAATTTAGAGAAATCTACAATGAAGAAGGGTTGAAAACTAATCTTGATTTGCTTGAAGAAGTTAGAGAAACAGTCCTAATCAAATTGGCAGCCTATCAACGCAAAGTAGCCAAGCATTATAATAAGGGGGTAAAGCTTCGCAGGTTTGAAGTAGGAGATTTTGTCATCAGAGAAGTTGAAGCATCTACACCTCAAAATCTGGGAAAATTGATGCCGAACTGAGAAGGGCCATATGAAGTCATTGAAGTGCCAAAGCCGGGGACTTATCGGCTGAAGGCTTTAGATGGGTCAGCAGTTAAGAATACTTGGCATGCTGGCAGGCTTAGGAAGTACTTTCAGTAAGAACAATGTCAGCACATCGGAAGTCTGTAAACATTTACATCATCATCAATAAAAATTCCCTTTTTCTCTCAAATAAATTTTGTCTCGGTTGACCGATCTGTTCATTGGTGCTTGGAGGTTCGGGAGGACTCGCTGACCATTCGATGGCAGCCTCTTCAGCAGGAGGTCCTTATGAGTTTGTCAGGCCCTTCGTGGTAGGCAAACGTCATTGGCGTTTGGAGGATCGGGAGGACTCGCTGACCATTCGATGGTAGCCTCTTCGGCAGGAGGTCCTTATGAGTTTGTCAGGCCCTTCGTGGTAGGCAAACGTCATTGGCGTTTGGAGGATCGGGAGGACTCGCTGACCATTCGATGGTAGCCTCTTCGGCAGGAGGTGCTTATGAGTTTGTCAGGCCCTTCGTGGTAGGCAAACGTCATTGGTGTTTGGTGGTTCGGGAGGACTCGCTGACCATTCGATGGTAGCCTCTTCGGCAAGTGGTCAATTAAGACATTGTCAGGCCCATCGTGGTAGGCAATTGTCGACACTTAGACCTTGTCAGGCCCTTCGTGGTAGGCAAGTGTAATCTTTAAAACTTTGTCAGGCCCTTTGTGGTAGGCAAATGTCATCCCTCATTTTTGATCAAACCTCTCGGGGTAAACAAATTCCTAATGAAGCAGATCTGTCTCAGTCTTCGGTAACTAATAAGTATCCCTTACCTTTATTACCTAAATTTTTTCCAAGTGTTAAGTTCGGGATACCTCATTATTTAACCTCACTTTATCTATTGTATGTCATACTTAATTGTTAGTAAACAGTTAAAACTGAATCCTTGAAGCGATTATGTATATTTTTAGTAGCACTAATATTGAGGGATTTGCACAAAGCAAATACACCGAAGTCATAAAGGACGAAATCAAATTTCATTAATATTCGAGTTAATTACAGAAACAAATAATTTTTACAAGTCCTACAAATTAAAATAAAATTATCTTCAGCTCGCGGCCTCACTTTCAGAATCTAGCAGAGATAGATCTAGTTGAGCAGCCACCATCTTTTCCTTGCCCCTGCTCCGGCATTCCTCATATCCTTCGTAATATTCCTTTAAAATCTCTGACCCAAGCTCGTCCGATGTACGATAGTCCGCCCGTATTTGATTGATTATATCTTCGGTCAAAGGGGGATCTCGTTCCTGAAGTGCCTTTATCTTACCACGAAGCTTGCGACGCTTGGCCTTCTGAACTTTCTTAATAGATCGAGCCTTCGTCTGAACTTCGTGGAGCTGGGTTGACAATTTTTGGTTGGCTACAACAAGATCCTCTTTGGTAGTCTTCAAGGCTTCGGTCTCAGCAACAAAACGAATATTCAACATAGATAATTTTTGTTCACTGGCTTTTGTCGTCTTCAATTCTTCTCTAACTGAGCTCAGCACATCATAAGTTTCTTTCATATCTTCCTTCGTTTGGGCCAATTCCCTTTGAAGACTTTCGCTGACATGAAGAACAGATTCGCGTTCCTCTCTCTCTCGGGCTAGTGTGGCCTTCAACATGTTGTTCTCCCTCCTCAAAGTCTCTTCATCAGACTCGACATTTATATGCCTGGGACGTAAACGCCCAAAGACTGCATTCGCCTGCATATGTTCAAAAATATCTAGAATTGATGGGGACTTCTACCGGTTTTCCAGCTAACAAATCTTCTAAGTCTTTCATCTCCGAAAGCGACGGTTTGATCAAAGTTACTACAGAAGATTAACAATTCTACATCAGAATCTATATCAAAAAAATTTCAAATATTCGCAAAATGAATTTGTACTTACATTTGTGGTTATACAACCACGCTTGGTTGGAAAGAAATTTATAATTCCATTCCTCCCTCGGGAAATTGTCCAGAAGCTCTATTATCTCAGCTTCACGTTCTTCAGAAACATCCCCGAAGTCTGTGGAAATCTTCTCATCTGTGGCCCATGTTAGATCCCAGAGGGCACAATAGATCTAGAAGGGGGGGTTGAATAGATTCTTTTCTTTTTAAAATACTTTTCTGGTTTATGATATATTGTTCATATTAGATTATATGACAAACATAGAATCTTTTCAAGCACAGCGGAATAAGTAAAAGATTCCCCTCCTTCATTGATATATTCATAATCATACAAACATTGTTCGTTGGGTTAGTTTAGTTGTAAGCAGTTAAAACATACATAGCAGTTATAGCAGTTATAGACATAATGTAAATGACATAATGTAAAAGACACAAGGGGTTTTAAGTGGTTCAGATACTCAAGCTCCTAATCCACTCTTCTGCTTTCAACTAGCAGGATTTCTACTAAGGAAGGGCAGCACCCTGAATCTCTACGATTCCTTCAAGGCCAGCAGCCTTGGGACTTCAGTTCACTAAGAACTCTTCAAGGCCAGCAGCCTTGGGACTCCTCTAGTTCCCTAGGAACTCTTCAAGCCCAACAGGCTTGGAACTTCATTTAGTCCCTTTGGACAAGGACCCTTTGGCCCTGCTTTGTTTAGTCCCTTTGGACAAGGACCTCTCAGGCCCTCGCTTCTTGAGTTGTTGTTGTTGTTGTTGGAGTCGGTGCTGAGCTGCTAAGATGTCTTCATGCTATAAACATCTTCTATCTTTAGCAGCTTCGGCTTGATCATCCTTGAAGAGCAGTTGAGTGTTGCATGATGCTCAGCTTCTTAGGCGACTCAACTACTCCGGATGACCCCTTGATGAACTGCCTTGAAGATCATTCTCCTTGGTACTTGATGGCTGCACATGAGAGGCTTCTAGGATGACTGTAAGCTCTTCTGCAAGGTACCTGGGCGCTTTCTCATGCTTGACACCAAGATGGCTTTTGTGATCTCCCTTCTTGCTACTCGATGCCTTCCCATGATGGACTTGCTAAGATGACCGTAAGCTCTTCTCTATTGTACTTAGAGTCTTCCCATGATGGACATCCATATGGCATGATGCTCTTCTTTCTCTCGGCAGTTCAGAACACTCTTCATGTAGTAGAACTCTCACTTCTACATAGTAGAACTCACACTTCTACTTCTTGCTTGATCTGACTTTTGAGTGTTCTTGGTGGATCGTAGAGTGAGTCTCTGGACTCACTATTACTTGATTCGATCAGTCCACCTTCTCTCCAAAACTCAACTACTCCAGCAACCTTTGATCTCTGAAGCTCTTCTACATTTATACATCTTCCCAATCCTTCCGTTGGAAAGTAGCCGTTGGAAGCTATTCAAATGTCTTCACAGATCTCAAGTTGCTTGATGTAGACTGCTTGATGCGACATGACATACTTTTTCTGACTCTGCAGTCTACTTTTTTTTATCTACCCTGTCAGATGTATCACTTTACTGTCCTGGGCAGGTCGAAGACTTTATTTCTTCTGATTTCTTGATCAGAGGTTGTCCTTTTGCATCGATGCTCCCAATAAGCACTTGTCCGAATTACCCTTCAGATTGAGCCGTTGCCAATGCCTCAATCTTCAGGTATCCGAGCTCTACGATTCTGATGCTTGTCTTCAGGGACCTGATCATAGTGTCTTGTTGACTGGTGGAGACAACACTACGATCTAGAAGAGTGTTGATTGGATCTTCAATGTAGAACACCTCTTCCTTGTATTGTGCAGTGCTTCAATACTTCTGTTTGCTTAGACTGTTCTCAGATACTGATGGCTTAATTCCTTGCTCTGGTTCCCTTCTGAATATCAAGAAACTTCAGATTTGTGGCGCGTCCAGCTTGCTTTCTCATGGTGATCTTCCGCTCACTTATCATCAATGAACTGACCCTGCACTTAATCACTTTAGCCTTGCTCTTCAGAAGCTGACCAGTATCTCGGTTCACCTTCCATCAGTTCTTTCTTTGTCTGACAAACACTACGATCCTGGTTACTTCCAAGATCGTTGTCTTCTGTTTTCTTGATAGCAACTGCTTTAGCTGACTTTTCCTTAGTCAACTGCTGAAGTCTTCTTTGAATCATTTTGTGGAAGACTTCATCACGAACGGCCTTTCAACTCAATCTTGATGCTGATCGATTTGGTGCTTACTTCTTCTGCTAGCCTGCATGCCATTCGTTGAGTGCTCTCTGGTTCCCTTACTGTGGATTACATCTTTGCAGTGCCAACCAGAGGCTTCGTATCTTTGGATATTCTGGGAGTGCTCATTCGTTGAGAACCGTATCTACTCTACGATTCTGACTTAGCATTGTGAGCTTTACTGTTGGAGTCGTAGTTCTGCACTCTACGATTCAGCTTCGGCTGTGCAGACTCTACGTTCCCGAAGATCAGATCTTGACACTCTACGATTTCTGTACTCTGCGATTGTAGAGTTAGCTTGGTGAACGTTGAGTCCACTCTACGATTTCTGACTTGAGCTTATTGTCTTCATCTGATCTTGTCCGACTACGATCTCTGCATTTGTTCAGTAGACTCTACGATCGCAGAGTGTGGTCTACGATCCTTGTCTTTGACTTCGGCATCGCTAGACTCTACGACTCTGAGCGTAGAGTGCATTTCATACTTAGCTTTGGCAGATTATCGTTCGGCTTATAGGCAGGCTGTCTCTACGATTCAGAACATGACTTCCTCAGTACACTATGATTTCGAGGAAACTCTTCTCGACACACTACGATCCTTCTTCGTTTCCCCTGGAAGTCTACGAACTCTGAGATCTCACTATCTTGCATACTCCTATTCTGCCTCGATTGCTCCCAAGTTTACTCTGACTCTCCTGGCAGACTACGACTTCTGGTGCAGTGCTCGACGATCAGACAAGCCTATCTATTACATCATAAGATCAACCTAACAAGCTTGATCTTTCTATATTTATAGTCCTTGTACATCATTTCTTTTTAAGGACTTTACAAAGCCGTTTTGCTTATGTAGGATCAACCTAACATTTTTGATCAATTCATTCTAAGTCCTTGTACATATATTTATATTATCTATCAAAGGACTTAACAGCTTTTCTTCATGCAAACATACTTGCATATTCATTCATATATATATCATAATCAAATCATATATAAATAGGAATATCATTCACATGTTTATTCCTGACAATCTCCCCCTATTTGATTATGACAAAAACAATAAGTGCATATGCATGTTATGAATGAATCTTAGATACAGTGAGAAGCTGTATTTCTAAACAGTTAATCATGAATGTCATTTATATTAATATGGCAATTATATATTCAGACATTCTAAATCCTGGATCCAGAACATACTAACAGACTAGAGATATACCTCCTTGGCTCCATGTATGATTCCAGGATTCTTGTTGATCGGCTACTTATCAGCTGCTGCTTCTTGCTCTTGCTCCCCCTCTGATGATGACCTTTTCTCGTTGCTTGATTTCCCTTCATCATCTTTCTGATCTGGCTCCCCTTCAGCTTCTGTGATCTTGGTATCATCATCTTCAGGCTCCCCCTCAGATGATGATTCTCTATCTGCTGCTGCTTTCTTCTTCTTTGACTTTTTCTCCCTTAATCCTCTGCTCTTCTTTTGGTGCCTCTTGCTCCTCTTCTTTCTTCGCCTCTCTTTCTCCCCCTTTTTGTCATCAATCATTTGAGAGAGTTGCTCCATGTTGGACATAAGCTGCTCCAACAGGTAGGAGGAGTTTGCAACTTCAAACTTTAGTTCTTGCTGTCCGAGTTCAAGTTGCACAGAGAAGGACTGTTTCAGATCGTCAATCTTGTCAGAGAGGGCTTCGATCTGCTTTGCATTGGCCTTCTGAACTTGTAGAGCTTCTGCCTTCTGATCTTGGATGGCCTTCTGATAGATGTTATCTCTCTCTTGGAGTTTGAGAGATACATCAGCCAAGATAGCTTGAAGCTTGTGATGGAAGGAATCATCTCCTGCTGCTGTCTGCTTCTGTGTTTCTTCAGTGAGCATAGATATCTTCTTGGTTAAGTCATCAGAGCTCTTCAGTAGTTCCTGCTCCAAGGTAGTTTGATCATTGGCAGCTTCAGGTGGAGCAATGGATTGGACTTTACGATTGTCATCTTTGAACAAATTTTCAAAGGTGTGGATAATCTGAACAATCGTGGAGTAACAATTGCTTGTGGAGGATGATGGAGTGACTGTTAGCAGTGCTTGATCATAAGGAGACTCCTGAGATTGGATTTGAACATCATAAGCAGTAGAGTGATCAGACTCTACGATCGGCTTCTTGGACATGGTTCTTCTTCCTTCAGAGTCCATCCTGCGATCGTAGGGGATGTAGAGATTTCCAGCATGTCGATAGATCTTGAAGTGGGGCTGGTTTGTGATCAGCGTGGTGGCAAACTTCCTCACTCTCGGAAAGTTCTGAGCCACCAGTTCCATGCTTGGAAACTACTTATAACACCAACTGAAGTAGCATTCATCTTTTTCAATAATGGCCTTTAGCCATGGCATCCACTGGAAGAACCATCTCATTAGCAGATCATCAGGGTTGTAGAGAATGGTTGTGCAGTCCATTTTCATATTGTTCCAGTTCTTGACCAAGTCAAAGGAGGTCATTCTTACTATTTTGATCTGTTCACCTCCATGGTTTACCCATCTTTCAGGAGGAGTCTCTGATGGTTCATTGGGAACTTCTACTACTATTCTCCTGATAAATCTTGCAGGTGAGAGAACAGGGCGAAGTTCTGAATTTCCTGATTCCTGATCTTCAGAGTTGGAATCATTTCCAGCTTCTTCCTTCTCAGAACCAGAGCCATTTAGATCAGCTTCAGCAGAGGGATCATCTTCATGTTGCATTTCATGTTCAGACTCTTCTTGATCATCTCCAACAGAGAATCCTTCTTGCTAAATTTCATTATCTGAACTTTCTTCATCAAGACTTTCTTTAGATACTTGTTCTTCACTGCTGGCTTCTTCTTCAGCATCTTCTCCTGGGGATACAGATTCATCATCACTTAATTCAATGATGGCATTTGATTGGCCACTGTTCCTTTTGGAGGCAAAATGGGCTTGCAGCCTGTAGCTCTTTCTTCTTTGTGGAGGTTCAACTATCGGAGAGGCAAATTCTTCTTCTTCCCCAGTCTCTGACTCCACTTCCTTATCAGATAAACTTCTTTGAATATCAGCACTGGCAGGGGCAGATTCTTCTTCCTTGTCCTCATCACTTTCTGAGTCATTATGAAAGCTCTCTTGGATTGAGGGGACATGTTCTTCTTCTTTTTCTTGGATAGCATTTTCTGACTCATTCTCTGGGCTGGTTGGGACAGTTGTATTTGGGGATGCACTTTGCTCAGAAATTTCTTTTTCTTCATCAGAGTTGCTTCTCTGAGTATTGGCCATGAGACTAGAGCACCTTTCCTCATCAGCAGATGTATTGATTTGAGAAGCTAAGGCTGGTTTGTCCTCCACCTTAGCTTTCTTGCAGACTGGCCCTTGAAGCAACCTGCTGCTTCTTCTTTTTGTGGTCTCAGCAGTTTGGGCCTTTTCTTCTTTACTCTTGTTCAAGGAGGAGACTCTCCTTGGTGGGGCCTGGGCTTTCTTCACATCACCAGCTCTTTTCACCACTTTTGATTTCTTCTTAGCTGGTGTGATTTCAGCTGCTTCAGAGTCACTGGACTCAGAGCTCTCTGCCTTTACTGTCTTCCTCTTCTTTGCAGAGGCTCTACTACTGCTCCCAGCTGTCAGTCTTTTGTTCTCCTTAGGGTTCTTTTTCCAGTTTTCAAATAGTTGAGGAGACATCACCTTGTGCACATTCAGGGCTTCTCCCTCATCATCCTTGATCTTTTCCCCTAGCTTTTTCTTCAGTATGATACTTAACAGCCTTCCATGATATACCTTGGTCAGGGACTTCTTCTCATTCCTCTCTACCCATTTGGAGATCTGATCAATCAAGATAGATCCAAAGTCGATTTGTTTCTTCAAAACCATTGCAGACATGATTTTCAACTGCTGGTCGATCACTGTGTCATGTGCAGTGTTCTTACATAGTATGCACTTTCCAACTATTTCAGCGAGGAACTCATATTGCTCAGGGAACTCCTTCTTCTTCATGTCCTTGAAACTAGGGTTTCTTTGATACCCCATAATTTCCTTAGCTAATTCAATGTTGACATCATCAAGGTTCTTTAGGCCTTGGTTAGGAAATCCTAGGCATTGGTTTAGGTCAGAAGATTTTAACTTGAGAGACTGACCTTTAACCTTGGTGGTAAGGGTTTCCGAACTTATAGAGATGTTTGAGTAGAACTCCTTAACCAGGTCGCAGTAGACTCGAGTATCTGCTTCAAGACATTCTGAAAATCCAGCCTTCTTTACAAGCTCGAGAATATCTCTGAACTTCTTTTCAGATTTCTTAAACGATTTGGTCCCAAGCTGAATACCAGTGATCACTTGCAAGTTTTCCATTTTGAGTAGTTTGAAGAATGTGGGTATTCAATATAGAAAGGTTTATGCGAGATGGTTGTCTGGTTGGTAAGGTTCTGGAGGTTAACTGATTTTGCTTTTGAAAAGCTTTCTAGGGTTTTGAAAATTGGAGGGAGAAAGGTTCGATATCTTTTGGTAACTGACTGCAGATTTGAACTTGTCTTTATGGCAGTTCCTTCTAACTCTGCATACTCAGTGATGTGTCAATTTTTCATTGGTTGCACGTTGCCCAGTAATGAGCTGTAACTTCCCACAACTTTTCAGTTATCAGAGGAGTGAACGTTTAATTGACGTGGCTTTGACCGTTGACCTTTTGATTCGTAAAGTAATATAATGAGATAGCTATGGACTCTACGATTTCATTTGCTTACTCAACGATCATTTGCTTACTCAATCACTGATGTATTCGAACTTATCTCCTCAACTTGAATGGCTTAGCAGATGTCTCTTTCTTCATACTCCTTAAACTGGAATACCCTTTTGTAGGACTACGATCGTTGAGTTATCTTCTTCTGTCACTGAGGTTGTACTACGATCGTTTAGACGGCACTATGATTGTTGAGTTTGTACTACAATCGTTTAGTCCTCTTCAAGTTTAACTCTACGATCGTTGACTGACTAGGTTCTTTTGAGATGAACTAGATCAGGCATTCCTTCTGGGATAAGGTAGCTCAGGAAGGGCCAACCTCTTAGAGTTAGCTAAGGGTCAGGTTTGTCCCTGAGGCGCTTTCCAGATGAAATACTAAGACAGTGATTTTCAATGACATCTCATTAGACCCTTTTTGATGGGAAGATCTTCTATCATCTTTAAGTATCTGCATTGCTGAAATCGTGGTGTCCTTCTACTCTTACTCTACGATCATGTGTTTGATCGCAGACACTTCACGATTATAGATTTGGTGGCTGAAGGGTTATCAGTAGTTCGTTTTGAGACGATCCTACTGACTATGGATCTTCATTTGGTTCATCAGCCACAAGGTTTTGGGACTTTGTAGCTGGTACATCTCTTCCAGGTTAATGGTGCAGTTATTCCTTAACAAACCACTGCTCCCCCATTGTTGATGCCGTCATCTCAGATAGATGTGATTCCTTCTTCATGTTCATTTGAGGGCTGCCCAGCACTTCTACTTCTGACTGGAATCATCATCGTTGCTTAGTCTTTCTTGTTTCGTAGAGATGAGTATTTTCAAGATTGATCACTCTACGATCATTTGACAGTACTACGAACGTAGTCTTCTTTGACAGTCCTTAGTTTTGAGAAGTTCTGCTTCGTAGAGAACTCCTTTTGTCTCAAGCTCAAAGATCTTCTATTGTGAGCTTCCCTTGAGGATCCTTTCCATAAAGCATATCTCTCTTGGCATGGGCACATAGAATCCTCTTTTATCTTCTGCTGCATGGCATGCTCCCATATACAGATTTGCAGCCATGTGAGCTCCATTCAGGTTAGCTCAGAGGGTCTTCAAGGACAGGCTTGGACATATATGGACTTTATCAGACTTTTCTCTGAATAGTCCTTAGCCTTCTGCTGGTTGAATCCTTTTGAATGAAGTCTTCTGCTTCAGCATTCCTTAGTGTGGTCAGACTGACCAAGTACCTGTAGGTTCAAGTAATTCCTACTTTTGGTCCCCATTGTTGAATGGGTCCTGCTAGGTTAGTTTTCTAAACCCCTATTCCTCTTATCTGGATAATCATCATGTTTATCACCAACAGACATTCATGCATGCAACTATCTTGGGATAATACATTTTAGATGCATGACAGTGAGTGTGTGTAGGATTTGACAATTGATAACACACTCTTTATCTATGATGGTTTCATCAATTACTGGGTTATGTTCACAATGTTTAAGTGTTCGCATAGTGTGAATCAACTCTGCTATTTATGAGTATCTAGTTGATTTATGGATGTGATCAGTTTCTACAAATCAACAAGATCGTCTTGTAGAACTGATCATTCTCTGTGTGTTGTTAAACACTTAGAACATAGGCTTGTACACACATACTAGCACAACAGCAATGATTACTTAACATAAGATTCATTTGGTCTGTGATGCTCTTGTGATCCATTTCAGATTTTCTTCAAGATGTCATCTTCAGCCTAAAACTTGGTTTGAAGAGAAAGTTTATAGACATTTGAATTTTCCATCTTTAGACTACTTTCTCTATTCACCTTTTTAGGAAGATTATGACTTGTTGACAGAATACTGTCACAGTTCATAAGATGGTGCAACTATGATGTATACATAAATGATGGTGAGGAACCGTACCTTCTTACTGTCAGTTTCTTAACAGTCATTTACTTTAGATATACTGAGTTCAGGTATTGATGTGCATAGCTCTTACTTTTGCCCCTTTTCAGCTTAATGCTCTTGTCTGCCTTTCATCAAACAGTCGTGGTCTTGAAGATGTAGACCGAGAGAATCGTGATATTTAGATCTTTGACATCTTTAAGTTTTCAGAGACAGCATTCAGTTGTTGGTTGGTCACTCATAAGATTGAGAGGATCTTCTATCTCCACTTGGATCAGTCATTTCTTCGTACGCGTGACCTCTTCATCTTTCAGACTGATGAATGCTTTACTCCTTGTTACTGATGTCTCTTGCTCTCTTTCTCTCGTCTGATCTTCAGACTACAAGATTGACTGCAGGCTAGGATTGGTCTTGTTGATATAGCAATCGAGGATATAAACCAATCTGAGCAGCTTCAGGTGTATACACATTTTTACCTATACACAATATTTCCAACATGTGAGCTCTTAGACATATAACAGGTTACTACTAAACTAAGTTTAGAACAATGTTGGTGCCTTGGATCAGACTCAAAGCGATTAGCTTTAGAATGCAGCATGAGAACCAGCTCTGATACCAATTGTTAGATCCCAGAGGGCACAATAGATCTAGAAGGGGGGGTTGAATAGATTCTTTTCTTTTTAAAATACTTTTCTGGTTTATGATATATTGTTCATATTAGATTATATGACAAACATAGAATCTTTTCAAGCACAGCGGAATAAGTAAAAGATTCCCCTCCTTCATTGATATATTCATAATCATACAAACATTGTTCGTTGGGTTAGTTTAGTTGTAAGCAGTTAAAACATACATAGCAGTTATAGCAGTTATAGACATAATGTAAATGACATAATGTAAAAGACACAAGGGGTTTTAAGTGGTTCAGAGACTCAAGCTCCTAATCCACTCTTCTGCTTTCAACTAGCAGGATTTCCACTAAGGAAGGGCAGCACCCTGAATCTCTACGATTCCTTCAAGGCCAGCAGCCTTGGGACTTCAGTTCACTAAGAACTCTTCAAGGCCAGCAGCCTTGGGACTCCTCTAGTTCCTTAGGAACTCTTCAAGCCCAACAGGCTTGGAACTTCATTTAGTCCCTTTGGACAAGGACCCTTTGGCCCTGCTTTGTTTAGTCCCTTTGGACAAGGACCTCTCAGGCCCTGGCTTCTTGAGTTGTTGTTGTTGTTGTTGGAGTCGGTGCTGAGCTGCTAAGATGTCTTCATGCTCTAAACATCTTCTATCTTTAGCAGCTTCGGCTTGATCATCCTTGAAGAGCAGTTGAGTGTTGCATGATGCTCAGCTTCTTAGGCGACTCAACTACTCCGGATGACCCCTTGATGAACTGCCTTGAAGATCATTCTCCTTGGTACTTGATGGCTGCACATGAGAGGCTTCTAGGATGACTGTAAGCTCTTCTGCAAGGTACCTAGGCGCTTTCTCATGCTTGACACCAAGATGGCTTTTGTGATCTCCCTTCTTGCTACTCGATGCCTTCCCATGATGGACTTGCTAAGATGACCGTAAGCTCTTCTCTATTGTACTTAGAGTCTTCCCATGATGGACATCCAGATGGCATGATGCTCTTCTTTCTCTCGGCAGTTCAGAACACTCTTCATGTAGTAGAACTCTCACTTCTACATAGTAGAACTCACACTTCTACTTCTTACTTGATCTGACTTTTGAGTGTTCTTGGTGGATCGTAGAGTGAGTCTCTGGACTCACTATTACTTGATTCGATCAGTCCACCTTCTCTCCAAAACTCAACTACTCCAGCAACCTTTGATCTCTAAAGCTCTTCTACATTTATACATCTTCCCAATCCTTCCGTTGGAAAGTAGCCGTTGGAAGCTATTCAAATGTCTTTACAGATCTCACGTTGCTTGATGTAGACTGCTTGATGTGACATGACATACTTTTTCTGACTCTGCAGTCTACTTTTTTTTATCTACCCTGTCAGATGTATCACTTTACTATCCTGGGCAGGTCGAAGACTTTATTTCTTCTGATTTCTTGATCAGAGGTTGTCCTTTTGCATCGATGCTCTCAATAAGCACTTGTCCGAATTACCCTTCAGATTGAGCCGTTGCCAATGCCTCAATCTTCAGGTATCCGAGCTCTATGATTCTGATGCTTGTCTTCAGGGACCTGATCATAGTGTCTTGTTGACTGGTGGAGACAACACTACGATCTAGAAGAGTGTTGATTGGATCTTCAATGTAGAACACCTCTTCCTTGTATTGTGCAGTGCTTCAATACTTCTGTTTGCTTAGACTGTTCTCAGATACTGATGGCTTAATTCCTTGCTCTGGTTCCCTTCTGAATATCAAGACACTTCAGATTTGTGGCGCGTCCAGCTTGCTTTCTCATGGTGATCTTCCGCTCACTTATCATCAATGAACTGACCCTGCACTTAATCACTTTAGCCTTGCTCTTCAGAAGCTGACCAGTATCTCGGTTCACCTTCCATCAGTTCTTTCTTTGTCTGACAAACACTACGATCCTGGTTGCTTCCAAGATCGTTGTCTTCTGTTTTCTTGATAGCAACTGCTTTAGCTGACTTTTCCTTAGTCAACTGCTGAAGTCTTCTTTGAATCATTTTGTGGAAGACTTCATCACGAACGGCCTTTCAACTCAATCTTAATGCTGATCGATTTGGTGCTTACTTCTTCTGCTAGCCTGCATGCCATTCGTTGAGTGCTCTCTGGTTCCCTTACTGTGGATTACATCTTTGCAGTGCCAACCAGAGGCTTCGTATCTTTGGATATTCTGGGAGTGCTCATTCGTTGAGAACCGTATCTACTCTACGATTCTGACTTAGCATTGTGAGCTTTACTGTTGGAGTCGTAGTTCTGCACTCTACGATTCAGCTTCGGCTGTGCAGACTCTACGTTCCCGAAGATCAGATCTTGACACTCTACGATTTCTGTACTCTGCGATTGTAGAGTTAGCTTGGTGAACGTTGAGTCCACTCTACGATTGCTGACTTGGGCTTGTTGTCTTCATCTGATCTTGTCCGACTACGATCTCTGCATTTGTTCAGTAGACTCTACGATCGCAGAGTGTGGTCTACGATCCTTGTCTTTGACTTCGGCATCGCTAGACTCTACGACTCTGAGCGTAGAGTGCATTTCATACTTAGCTTTGGCAGATTGTCGTTCGGCTTATAGGCAGGCTGTCTCTACGATTCAGAACATGACTTCCTCAGTACACTATGATTTCGAGGAAACTCTTCTCGACACACTACGATCCTTCTTCGTTTCCCCTGGAAGTCTACGAACTCTGAGATCTCACTATCTTGCATACTCCTATTCTGCCTCGATAGCTCCCAAGTTTACTCTGACTCTCCTGGCAGACTACGACTTCTGGTGCAGTGCTCGACGATCAGACAAGCCTATCTATTACATCATAAGATCAACCTAACAAGCTTGATCTTTCTATATTTATAGTCCTTGTACATCATTTCTTTTTAAGGACTTTACAAAGCCGTTTTGCTTATGTAGGATCAACCTAACATTTTTGATCAATTCATTCTAAGTCCTTGTACATATATTTCTATTATCTATCAAAGGACTTAACAGCTTTTCTTCATGCAAACATACTTGCATATTCATTCATATATATATCATAATCAAATCATATATAAATAGGAATATCATTCACATGTTTATTCCTGACAGCCCAGCCCGGTAACGAAAGGACTTCGGGCCCTTTAACAAAAAAACCATCTTTCATGCCATCCTTTCTTGCTTGAAGGGGTATTCACTAATGAACGTCTCTCGAACCTCTCCCCTGTTTTTGAAGAATGCTTGCTTATGGTTTTAAATCCTTTCTCTCTGGACTGACCAACCTTATACACAGTGAAGAAGAAGTCGAGCGAAGGTTCGACGCCAAGTTCGTGGCACAGAGCTATGAATGCCAAAATATGAATATATGAATTCGGCATTAGTTGGGCGAACCCAACACCCAGAAACCCTAATAGGGTCACCACGAAGGCGTGCAAAGGAAACCGGATACCTTTCTCCAGAATGGTTGTTGTAACAGCCATCCATCCTTCAGGACGTTGATACATTTTTTCCCCAGACCTGGGAACTCTTATCTGGTGGGTATCCGGAATGTGGCAACGAGTTCGAAGCCTTTCCAAATCAGCCTCAATGACTTTCGAGGGGATGTTGGCATGAACGTACAGCTCGTTATCCCTATAGAATTCGGAAGGACTGGGAGAAAATGTTGTTGTCTGTTTCTTTGTAGTAGTTGCAGCAGCCTGACCAGAGCTCGAAGCATCTTTGCTAGAATTTGGGTCTGGAACAATGGAACAAATAGGTTTCACTAGCAGGGGACGACCTTGTTCAGAATCTTGAGACGCCATTGTTAACAATTCGCAGAGATTACAAAGAAAATTCAATAGATAGGAAGAAAGCTTGAAGGTTCGAAATTCGAATTGGCAGGTAAAATTGTCAAAATTGGTAAAGTTTGTCTTTTATATTGACAGTTGCACGGTAATCGAAGGCGGCACAGTAAATTCACGGTAATGATGGTGAATTGGAAAAGGCGCTGCCCGGTTTTGGGTCTAAATATCCCAATCAGAATGGGTTTATATCTGTTGGACTTCCCAATTCTATCTTTGATATCGATTTGGACCGACTTAATTGGGCTTTGATGAATTTCACTTTGGACCTCTTATAACTTATCACAATTCATTATAACATGGGCCTATATTATTTATAGTCTTCCATTAAACCCCCTGTTTAATAAAAGACTAGGGGGCAATGTTAGGTCATGATCCTTTTCCTTATTGAGCCAGATTTAATGGGCTCCTCCCTTGGGTTGTGATTATTCTTATCCTGGTTGATCCGGATGTTTTGGGCCCAATTACTTCTTATTTCACTAAATCCATGCGGATTGGATCCGGTCGCGTGGGTCATCTCCTTTATTTGGGCTTACTTATCAAATTAGCCCATTATGCATATTTCTCCTTAACCCAGCTTTGACCGGTAATCATTACTCAAAATAATAGTTGACTATTATTTCTGCCACCTTTCTATATGACATTAATGAGGATGGGATGGAGAGAGGGGGCGGAGGAAAGGTGTGGCAGCAAATATGGAGGCTGGGTGCATGCTTTCGGCGAAAGGCGAGGTGTGACAGCAAATATGGAGGCGGGGTGCATGCTTTCGGCGGAAATGACCGGAAGTGGGGGAAAAAGATGTCAGGAAGTGATGAGTGGCACGGTAAGCCGGAATTGGAGTTTGTTGGAGCTGTGATCATAAGGAGGAGGTAAGTAACAAAATATCACACACACCACATAATTATTCTCTCAGACACTAGATATTATCATCCTCTTGAGTTAACCTTGTGAACACATATACTTACTCTCACGCCTGAGCTATCCCCCGGCGGTCCGGCCGTCAAGCTTGGGGTGTTTGTTGTGTTTACTGTGCAGGATCAGGACGTCTTTTGTGATTGGGACCAGAGGCGGAACTAGGGGGGGTCGCGGGGGGGCATCTGCCCCCGGTAGCCGGGCGGTCCAGGCATAACGAGAGGAGAGGAGGGGCGGGGACGGGGACGGGGGCGGGGGCGGGGGCGGGGGCGGGGGGCAGCCGCTAGCGCCGGCGAGCCAGTCGTCTGCCTCTGCTGAAAGTGGAGCTAGGGTTTGGGGAAGAGAAAACAAGAGAATTGAATCACAGATATGATATGTAGGAATGAGCCATAGTTAGTGAAATTGCCTCGGGATCTCCGCCGCCAACCTCCAAGCTCAGTTGCTTAGATGCTTATCTCTATCCACTTTTTAACCAAGGCACAGCAACTGAGTGAGCGAGTGAGGGAGGAGGGACGTAGTAGATTGAAAACTGTAACATCTAAGAACGACCCAATTTTTTTACCCAGTCCGGTCCGGTCCAGTCCAATATGATTTAAGTGGGCTCAAGTCTATCCGATTTCTTATTAAAAAGTACTAAAATTTTAGTCTTATATTTTAGAACAAATATAAAACAAATTCTATTACTATATTAAAAAGTGCCACAAAGTCTTATATTTTTTGCTATGTTTTATTATTTTTGTCAAAACAAATTCTATTACTATATTATTTTTATTTTAGTAAAAATATGTTTTGTAACAGTAAAATTTTACTTTTTAGTGATGAATATATTTTGTGCTATTAAAATTTTATTTGACTCTCTGAAGAACAAATCTTGGCTCCGTCTCTGGTGGTATTAATAATTTCGGACCGCTTGGTTTAATTTTTTTGACCCCCCTACGATAACGTTCTGGTTCCGCCACTGATTGGGACGTGTAGAAAGATCCTGGCGTTAACAATTAAAATAAAATATTTTATGTGATAGGTGTTGATTTTATGATATTCAAAATTATAAAACAGAGACAAATGAGCCAGAATTAAATAAGGTTCTAAAGAAAAAAAAACTAGAGAAACAAAAAATGTTCATGCATGTATAAAAACTTTTAAATGGTAGAAAGAGAAGAGCGCGTGCTTGTTGGCTGGATCACTGAGCTGAGAAGTTTGGACAAATTTTAGAGCTTTTGAGCTAACAATAAGATTAATGGCTACAAATCTACAATTAATTACAAAATGGGTCAACCTAAATTAACTACAATTAACGGGTTGGTTAATTATTCAAAATTATTTAAATTAGTTAAAATATAAAATCATATTTTTTATATAAAAAAAATGCTCAAATTAGTTAACTGGTTTAGACCCATTTTGTTTTCAGCACCAAGTCATACCTATATACTAAAAGTTAGGGGTGATCATTCGGTTATAACCGAACCGAATAAGCTATTCGGTTATAACCGAAAACCGAAATAATGATGATTTTGCTATCCGGACTAATAACCGAAATTTAACAATAACCGAATTACCGAATACCGAATTACCGAATTGTAATTTCGGGTATTCGGGAAAAAACCGAATTACTGTTATTATTATTACTATTATTATTACTATTATTATTACTGTTATTATTATTATTATTATTATTATTATTATTATTATTATTATTATTATTATTATTACTGTTATTATTATTATTATTATTATTACTATTATTATTATTATTACTATTATTATTATTATTATTATTATTATTATTATTACTGTTATTATTATTATTATTATAATATTATTATAAAATTAATTTTTTAATAAGTAATGTTCGGTTATTCGGATACCCGAATAACCTGTTTTTCCAAACCGAAACCGTAACCGAATAGTGAATAATAATTCGGATATAACCGAAATTGTAAAAAAAACCGAAAAACCGAAATAATTCGGTTAAAAAATACGATTCGGTTCGGTATTTCATTTTTAACCGTTTTTTGCTCACTCCTACTAAAAGTGGTGTAGCCTGTAGTCCTTTTGCTTTTACTTCATCTGCTTCCATCAACTTTCAATATACTTTTGTAAATTATTTTTCTTTGCAAAATGTACTCTTTTTATTTATGGGATGAAAATGGGTACATACATTTATCTTGAATTATGTCCAGTTCATTGAATCAATTAATATCAGTCTGTGTGGAAAACCACCTCAAAAGATACAATAACAAAAATATCAACACAAAAAATTCATAAAATGAAACAATAATATTCTTATCACATTTCTTAAGCAGTAATGTGGTACATAAAAATTAGCAGTGAGCTAGAGTGGTGGAAAGGGAATTCGTAGTGAAAATAATGTGGTACACAAAAATTGAGAAAAAAAAATATAAATAAGAGTAAATACTAAAAGTTTATTTTGAAAAGAAAAATAAATTTAAGAATAATGGAATGTTTGAAAATTAAAAAATAAATTTAAGGATAGTTTCTTATTAGGCAATAAGATTTGGTAGACATGTTTATTGGACATGAATATTGGACATTTTAAAAAAAAATTGTGACTTCCAAAAAATGTATAGTATTTATTTTAACTGGAATTTTTATAAAATATAGTATTTAGGTGTAATTTAGATACATATACAAGAACATGGTTGTACAGTCTGTATAACTCTATTTTTGTATATATATTTAAATTATACCTAAAACACTATAATTTATAAAAATTATAGTTGAAATAAATACTATACATTTTTTGACAAGTAAATTTTTTTTTGAAAATATCCAATATTTATGTAACAACCCGGGTCAAACCCCGAGTCCGAAATAAATCTTGGGTCAAATTTCAAGTCCGAATCGAATTAAAATAAGGCCTCAAACTACTAGCCCAATAGTATCTTCTTGTGTCAACTTAGCTCACCACAAGTTCATCTAAAAAGTCATGACTTGAAGGTACTATTGGTAGTAACTTATTTTCTTATATGCAGACAAATTTTGTCTCTATCTTTTGATGTAGGACTGAATTATTATAATTTATGTCTAATAAACATGTTCAAGTAGAAGGACTAGCAGGAATAAGAAACTATCCTGATCATTATCCGAAAAAATAAGCAGCTTCTCTAACAATAGTCACATGGATATCCTGATTATCCTTATAATAGTCACGTGAACCACATGCAAAATATCAGCAGGTCGTTCTTGACTAACTCTATTCCTGCAATGACTATTATTTATATGCGATATTCTCGATAGTTGCTTATATATGATAATATATAATACTAGTAACAGTCCCGTGCCTCCGGCACTATCGACGTTGGGATATATTTCAAATTTTGGACGATTCAAATGATTTATTGAGTGAGCGAGAAATTTAAAATTATTTTTATTTTATTAGATAGATGGATGGTGGGATTTATCCCAAATTTTGGATGTCTTAGATGATTTATTGAGTGAGCGAGAAATTCAAAATTATTTGTATTTTATTAGATATAATTAGATATATAGAATATAGATATAGATAAATAGAATTAGATAGATTGTATTTTATTAGATAGATGGATGGTGAGATTTATCCCAAACTTTGGACGGTCCAGATGATTTATTGAATGAGCGGAAAATTCAAAATCATTTGTGTTTTATTAGATAGATAGATGGATGGTGAGATTTATCCCAAACTTTGGACGGCCCAGATGATTTATTGAATGAGCGGGAAATTCAAAATCATTTGTGTTTTATTAGATAGATGGTCAATTCTCGATAGTCCCATATTCTCGGTAGTCGATCCCCATATATATATATAGAGAGACAGTCCGGATCAGGTCCGGACTCCCGGATTTTAATAAAATTTGGACTTTTTTTTTTTGTTTTTTTTTGAAACAACTAAAAAAAAAAAATTATGGAACTGAAATTTTTCCATAATACAGTGTTTTGGGCGTGATTTGGATGCCTATATCAAAACATTTCTGTACAGTCTGGGCAGACTGTACATACATTGGTTGGTATAGGTATTAAAAACACACCCAAAACACTGTATTATGGAAAAATTTCAGTTCCATAAATTTTTTTTTTTAGTTGTTTCAACAAAAAAAAGCAAAAAAAAAAATTTGGTCCGCATTTTAGGACCTGTCCGGACTCCCGGACAGGATCCTGATTCTATATATATATATATATATATATATATATATATTCAGACAGGATCAAGAGTAGACCTCTTAAGTAGTAGAACTCTCTTAAATAATAAAATTTTATCAAAACGAAGTAGTTTTGATACGGCGCGGTGACATTTTTATAAATACCATGCCACCGCGTATTTATAAAAATACCACCGCGTCTTATCAAAACTACGTCGTTTTGATAAAATTATATTATTTAAGGCATTCTGCTATTTAAGAATTCTACTATTGATCCTTTCTGTATATATATTATACCGGCTCTATGAGCCATTCATATTTAGAGGATTCATCCATATTTAACAGTTGTCAATTTAAGATTAGTCTTAAAATATATCGTGACTGTTCATTCCATGATCTAACAGATCTAATAATTAAAAAGATCTCTCGTCTGTAGTTTAATTTTCAATATTTTATAATATTAAGCTGTGGAAGGGACAGATTATCAAAATATCTTTGTTTTACAACTATTCCATTCACAATTTAATACTGTGGACACTAAAAAACATAAGATTGTGTGCATTTACGAGAGATACTCCATTATATATATATGTGTGTGTGTGTGAGTGTGTGTGCGCTCGCGCGCGGAAACTGGGCCATAGTATAGTTAGTGTTAAATAGAAGTATTGTTTCAAATAGTACATCTTAGGCTGTTAAATTATATATATATATAGAGAGAGAGAGTCCGGTTCAGGTCCGGACGCCAGAATTTTAGTAGCGTCTGGAACTTTTTTTTTTACTTTTTTTTATACAGCTAAAAAAAAATTATTGAACTTGAATTTTTACATAATACAGTGTTTTGGGTGTGATTTGGATACCTATATCAAAACATGTTTGTACAGTCTGTGCAGACTGTACATATATTTTTTTTGTATAGGTATCCAAATCACGCCAAAAATATTATATTATGGAAAATTTTCAGTTCTATAATTTATTTTTATTTTTTTTAGTTGTTCTACAAAAAAAAATAAAATTGGGGTCCGAATTTTGGACCAGTCCGGGCGTCCGGACTGGATCCGTGGTGTATATATATTTAGTAAGGATCAAGTGCATACATCTTATCTTACTCACCCGTGCTCACCTCCCTTTAGTGACGAACCCGGCGATGGTTCCGATCATACAACCGTTGTCTATACTTTTAGCGACGGACAACATATAGTGTCGCTAAAAGTATAGACGACGGTTGTATGACCGAACCGTCGTCGGGTCCGTCGCTAAAGGGGGTGAGCACGGGTGAGTAAGATAAGGGGTATGCACTTGATCCGGACCGTGTATATATATATATATATATATATATATATATATATATATATATATATATATATATATATATATATATATATATATATATATAGGGGAATGATTCATATCATGTATTTGCTATGAAATAAAAAGTGGCATATAGTATCTATACCGTTTATTAAAAATATGAAGGGCTGCGATTTGAATTGGTATAACACTGTCTGCTAGTAGTAGTAGCGGAAGTGGTTAATCAATTTTTCAGACGCTTTGGCCCCCACTACTCAATCCGCTAGTACCAGAGTTTTCAATGACGCTTGTTGTTGCTGATATACTGATTATTGATTATTGACACTACCTTGTCTCTGAATCTGATCATTATGGGCATGCTCAATTTTTCTAAAACCAACTTCCCCCACTACTTCGTCGGCTTCTTGACGATAGAGAGTAAGAATCTTCTTCCCCTGTTTTTAAGTCTTGACCCGAACTTTACCAATGCAGGTGACTTTAGGGGATGAGGCTTCTGGGTTTTCGAATCTGGACCCTTTCTTTCTTCCTCACATGGGGAATATGGAGAAGACTGATCGTTCTTTGATACTGTCGTTGGTTCTTAGTCTTCAGGACACGTGCCTAACCCGAACTTAAAATTGATGATTTTGATGAGATTTTCATGGAGGAAGAATAAAGGCGGGAGGTAAAACAGATGAAGAGCTCATTGGTGCTAGTTGTAGTTACGATCCAGTGAGTTTTATCGTCGAAGGAATCCATTGCTAAAATTCAATTTCTTATTTTTGCCATGAATCATGTAGTACAGCTTGGAAAATGAGATTGTTCGTATGGAAGAGATGAATTAATAGGAAATTTGGAAAATAAAGCTGTGATTTTAATTTTGTGGGTTGCAGAAATCTAGAGAGATATACAAAAATTACAAATGTTGTGACTGAGATTTAGAGAGAGAGAGAGGGAGAGATGATGAAATGTCGTATAGACTGATCCATCGCCGGATCTTGGGGCCTATGTCGGAGCTTGAACGTAAGCTATCACCTTTCTAGTACTTGTCAGTGGTTGTTCTGCTATCACCTTTAATTGGTATTGCACTATTGGAATTCGTGAATTTTGTCCATCCGCTAGTATGTCTAGAGGATGTATATCTGATAATCTGGGCAGGGCATAAAGGCATAAAGGTCTAAAGAATTTATTAATCAGGTTCGCTAGTCTTACTAGCGGACGGCGTGTCTTTAAATTATATCGCAACGATTCATTTATTAAACCTACGATATAGATGTTATATCATATATGCCACTTTTTGAATTATAACAAATAGATGCTATGAATCATTCCCCATATATATATATATATATATATATATATATATATATATATATATATATATATATATATATATATATATATATATATATATATATATAGAAGTGGTTAGTATAAAATTTATTTTTGGGTAAGTTGGTCAATTGACCAATAGAATACTGACACGTAGGCGAGGTTGTACATGTGTCAGTATTCTATTGGCTAATTGACCAATTTATCAAAAAAATAACTTTATGTTATTTGTTGGAAATTTGTGACTCATAATATAGAAGCCACTGGAAAAGGCTAGTGCGGAGCCTAGCAGAGCGAAGCGACGCACTAGCCCATCAGGGTTGCAGCGAAGGTGGCGGGGGGTGCAAGGGAAGGTGCGGTAAGGTACAGGAGTTTTTCCTGGGTTATTTAATATAGGGACATTATGGGTAATTGAGACATAATGTGAAGTAGGGTTGAAATATGATTTGTAAATATAAATACTATCTATTGTAAAGTCCTAGGTAATCAAGGAATCATAATAAACAACTAGCCGCCTGTGGAATATCCAAGTTGGGGAACCACGTAAATCTCTTGTGTTAGTCTTAATTCTCTATTATTTGTGTGCGCGTGTGTGTGATCCTATATTCTAACACAAATTAATCGGATCCTATATATATATATATATATATATATATATATATATATATATATATATATATATATATATATATATATATATATATATATATATTGTTGGGATGTGATTATTTAGGTCTAGCCATGGTACAGCTCAGTCTATTTAATGGTCCGGACCTGGTGATGGCCCATATGTAATTTACTGTGGCAGTGGAGAGTCCTTATTAAAATGGGATTGTGTTTTCTTATTTGGTGGGATAAGGAGGTTTAATTTGGACTCCTACTCCTAATTGGATTCAGTAGTTATAAGGTGATTCTACAAAAGGAATCCTTTTTCTAGTTGGATTCAGGGGAGGTGGCTTCTATATATATGGCTACAAGCTAGGGTTTTAGGGGACAAGACAGAACACACACAACAGATACAACACAAATACACATCTTGTACTCCCAATATTATTATAGTGGATTACTCTCTCTCTGTGTGGTTTTTCCCAATTGGGTTTCCACGTAAATCTTGTGTTCATATTTATATCTCTTTATTTATGTTTGTGTAAATGTATTTTATGAGTTTGATATAATCAACTACTCCATCAACCGTTAGCGCGATTTTGACCTGCTGTTTTGGTGATTTCGTCAGGCGTACAAAATTTGGCGTTAACATTGGCGCCGTCTATGGGAACGTTTTTACACTATTATTTTCTAATCACCAAATACCGATATATAATGAAGACAATGCAATTATTTGAAGTATTTTGATCCGGATCACATGGAGAACCGCTACTAATTCAACTAAAGCCAAGTCTTTTGTCTCTTTCTTTATTATTTTTGGCAAGCATGAACATACATTCAAGTACTCCCTAGAATTCTTGATAGCCATCCAGTTGAACTTTGTGGCAGCCGCTTGTGAGTGCTTTATATATGGCTGCATCACATAATTAGTAGTCTTCGTTGGTAAAAGATAAATAAATAAATAAGATATGTTATTGGGTGTCACATAAAAGCCATGTTACTTAATAAATTATAAAAAAAAGGTACTGTACACATTCTACTATCATGTGCATGTACATCTTCGGCTATCATGTGGTGGGGATAATCATTGACATTAATATTTCTTTGCACGTGCACATGTGTATAAACTCATGTTCACGCTCTTGTAATTCTTTTTCAATAAAGGAACAGGGTCCGAGTCTGGACTTCGATCTTATTGGGCCGAGTTGACTCACGAATGCCTGATCAACATCTTCTCCAGGCTTACCTTGGAACAACGATGGCGACAAGATATGTTCGTCTGCAAATCCTGGCTACAGGCTGTCGGAGACCCATGTCTCAACACCGTATTCGACTTCGAACCCCAATTCGACTCGCCCACCGAGTCACCATGCTGGTGGGACCCCGAGCTTTGAGACGAGAATCGACACCATACTCCGATCGGCCGTCAATCGGAGCGATGGCTCTCTCACTGAAATTCTTGTCAGAGACTGCTCGGATAGATCTCTCCGTTTGGTGGCTGAAAGTAAAGGATGCAGTAGCAGGTGAAGTACTTATGAAAAAGTCTTTGGCAGCACGTGGACAGAGAAACAACTCAAAATGAACTTCTACTATTCTAGCTAGCCTTGGTTTCTGGACTCAGCCATTGCTGCCGCCAATTCCATAACTATCAACGAAGGGACCTCAACAAGTCCGGCGACCGTAAAACAGCGAAGGCGGGAAATAACCATCACCTCCTCGCCTACCTTTAACCCGACCCAAGCTCAGCTTATTCCGACGACTTAGTGACCTGATCCGTTATGTCTAGGAATTCTATTTGGGCGGGTACCGTGGTTGAGGATGCTTGTGGTTGTGATTATCAGAGGTGTGATGGGGATTCTGATTGAAGCCTCCCACAGGGGTCGGGACGGATATTATGGCGGCATAAGGTTGCAGGGGTTATAAGGTCGGACAAACGTCCTTCGGGAATGCTTTGATCTCCCGAAAGGATGAACATTCTACGGATATTATGGCAGCATAAGGTTGCAGGGGTTATAAGGTCGGGCAAACGTCCTTCGGGAAGGCTTTGATCTCCCGAAAGGATGAGCATTCTACGGGTATAAATCCCGAGGATAAAATCCCGCGGATAAAAATCCAGCGGATAAAAATCCCGAGGATAAAATCCCGAGGATAAAATCCCAAGGATAAAAATCCCAAGGATAAAAATCCAGCGGATAAAATCCCGAGGAGACTTTTTTGAATAGTCTCTTATAAATAAGTTCTTATAAATAAGAGACTCGGGGGCAATGTTGGGATGTGATTATTTGGGTCTAGTCATGGTACAGCCTAGTATGGTCCAGACCTGGTGATGGCCCATATGTAATTTACTGTGGCAGTGGAGAGTCCTTATTAAAATGGGATTGTGTTTTCTTATTTGGTGGGATAAGGAGGTTTAATTAGGACTCCTACTCCTAATTGGATTCAGTAGTTATAAGGTGATTCTACAAAAAGAATCCTTTTCCTAGTTGGATTCAGGGGAGGTGGCTTCTATATATATGGCTACAAGCTAGGGTTTTAGGGGACAAGACAGAACACACAAAACAGATACAACACAAATACACATCTTGTACTCCCAGTATTATTATAGTGGATTACTCTCTCTATGTGTTTCTCCCAATTGGGTTTTCACGTAAATCTTGTGTTCATATTTATATCTCTTTATTTATGTTTGTGTGAATGTATTTTGTGAGTTTGATATAATCAACTACTCTATCAACCGTTAGCGCGATTTTGGCTTGCTATTTTGGTTATTTCGTCAGGCATACAAAATTTGGCGTTAACATATATATATATATATATATATATATATATATATATATATATATATATATATATATATAATTAATTAAAGGCTGGAAGTAATATATTTTTCCCCTCTAATAAATGAGTTTTTATGTAAAAATATTAAAATATTATGTAAAAATATTAATTTCTTATTTATAATATTTTATGATAAAATGGCGTGGACTTATTATATGTTGGTTGTATCCCTAATTTTTCTTTGTTAATGTCAAGTAGCATTTGTCTTTACATAACTTAAATAGAACTCTTAATGCCCCACCATTCATGATTAAATTACTTCTAGGAACATATATTAATCAATTTGTATGGTTTAATTAATCATAATTTAATCAAGAAAAAAAATGAAGAATTATGTTAGGATACGTCTCTCGTTACATTAATTATTATGCTAGTATTGTCGGTGTTTCAAAAATATCGATATTAAATTCATTCATAAAAACCCCGTGAGAACTTATCCTTAATTAATAGTAGATGGTGAAAGAGCATATATATATATATATATATATATTGAAATAATGGAATTAAAGTGGTATTAATTTCCAATATGATTGACTGGAGTTTTAGAACTTAGTCCATGTTTATATATTCTTATTTCTGTCTCCTTATTTCATTCTTAAAATATTGAAATTTTCAGAGAATTAATTTATGATATTTTTAAATTTAAAATTGAAGTTATTTATTTAATTTTTTAAATATTAATTTTTGTAATTCTATTTAAATAATTGGTTGAGCTATGGCACAAAAACAACACCGTTTCATATATTTTCTATCATGTTATGTACAAAATTAAAAATATTTTATAATTTATACTCTATTTTTTCACGTGTGTGTGTGGAAACTGGTATTGTTTCAAATAGTTCATCTTGGACCGTTAAATTAGATATAAAGGCTGGAAGTAATATATTCTTCTACTCCAATGAATGAGTTTTTATGTGAAAATATTAAAAAATTATGTAAAAATATAATTTTTTATTTATAATATTTTATGAAAAAATGGGGGTGGCCGTACGTCTTATATGTTGTTTGTATCCCTAATTTTTCTTTGTTAATGTCAAGTAGCATGCATTTGTCTTCACCTAACTTACATAAAACTCATAATGCACTTATTACATATAAGGGTTATATGTATATATAGTTGTGTAATACACAATCGTTTATGGTGACGGTTTTTTAAGTTATAGTGACTCGTCGTCGTATTCCAGAATAACTATAGTGACGGATGAACCGTCTTCAAAAAAATCGTCGCTATAGACGATTGTGTACTACACAACTGTGTATATATATTTTTTTCTATATAATAACATTATGACAATAACTATCATATAATAGCATTAATACAACAACTATTATATATATATATATATAATAGATTTTTTGTCGGTGTAATTTAATAATTTGATCTCACATATATATAATGTAATAGATTTTTTATAGATGTAATTTAGTAATTTGACCCAACACAATTTATATATATATATATATATATATATATATAGGGTTATATGTATATACACAGCTGTGTATTACACAGTAGGGTTATGACGACAGATTTTTTGGGTTAAGCGACGGTAAACTGTCGCCATGCATAGCCCAGAATAGCTATGACGATGGATGAAATGGTCGCTATAGCCCAAAAAACTGTCGTCATAATCAGCTGTGTACATACATTTTTTCCATATATATATACTGGCTGTACCCGTCCGTGCCTCCGACACTATTTAGCTTTGGACGGTGAGATTTATCCCAATGTTTTGACGGTTCAGATAATTTTTGAGTTGAACAGGAAATTCAAGTTTTGTTGTGTTGTGTTTTGTTATATAAATTTTTGTGTAATAGATTTTTTATAGATGTAATTTAGTAATTTGACCGCTCAATTGTTTTTTCTGACTTTGCCGTTGTATGTAGCGTGAAAAGCTGAAAAATACTCCCAATGCATGTTAGGTCTTTTTTAGGTTCTCCTATAAAAAGGAGGTTCAGTGCAGATTATATTCTATCAACCCAAGAGCTAATTATACATATAATAAGCAGAAAAAGGCAGTAGCTATATAAATTAACAGGATGAGTATCACTTGTGCATTCCAATGCAACGTTATCGGAGGCCTGAGCAACCGTTTTCCCGGAAATAGAGTGTCACACGATCGTCCTGCAGTACTCCCCCGACCCCGGTCCCTGCCCCTGCCCCTCAGGCGGCAAAATGGTTCCAAATTGTGCTTCAAAGGCATTCCGCGCGTGGCGGCGGTAGCCTCGGGCCAAGGCCTCCGTGAAGGTGAAGTAATAAATTATTCAAACTTCTTATTCTCTTTAAAATTATCTTTACTTGTCATATCCACTAAAATTATTTGTATTTATAGTAATCTCAAAAAGAAGAGGGAATAAATATTACTTTTAAGAAAACGATTTTACGCATTTTAAGTTAATTTGTGTTATTGTTGCAGTTTATATATTATTATTATTAATATTATTATTATTATTATTTTGTTCTCGGTTCTTTTCTCTCCTTATTTCCACCTCTTTTTTTTTTACTAATTTCCGCGTACACACACAATACTCACACACCCAAACAATGGAATGCTTAACCTCATGGGCAAGAGTTATCGTTGGCCAGAATCATATGGCTTATTTTCACATTTTCCTAACAGGCGAAGGGCTGCCCCTGGCGGAGGTGTTAGCCGTGACGATCAACAACATCGACAACGAGAACCCCGGCGACCTTTATGGGACAGTCAAGGTTACAGACCATCGGTTGACTCAATACATCTACAACCGCGAAAGGAGATACTATGAATCAATTAGCCCGGGCCAGAATGCTCTACTGACTGGCCCTACTACTCAAGCCATCTTGGCCACGAATAGCTTCACCATCGACGTGTATCTCATGGACAAGGACTCAGATGCTTCACCTGACGATAATATCAGCAACGGACAGATAAACTGGAACGTTAACGACAGCAAAAATAAATACGAGGAACCTATATTTCATCAAATCGATGGCGCATATGGCTCGGCAACTGTGGTCTACGCAGTGTTGAAAAATGCGGTGCAAGCCAATGTGGAGGTTACATTGATAGACGGGGATGGAGAAAACCCAGCTGATGTTTATGGACTTATTGCAGCTAGCAACACCAAAATTAAAAGAACTTTTGAGAGTGTACTCTTCAGAAGGAACTCAGGTGAATACGCAAGTGTGAGGCCTGGACGGGACATTCCGTTGTCGAGATCCATAGTAGCCGTGCCACTGGATTCCAGCCTCATAGTTCGCGCAGATCTTACAGATTATGACACCATTGGCAGTGACGATGAGATTGCCAAAGGCTCTGCAACCTTCCCTGCACAACTCTCCGGTACATCAGAGCAAAAGATATATGGTAAATACGGCGAGATAAAAGTTAAGGTCACTTGGAAGAATATTTAGCAGCAATCATGATTATATATATATATATATATATATATATATATATGGGTAAGGATCAACAACACTCCTCTTATCTAGCATTCTTTTCTAAATAACACCCTTTTATTAAAAATAAATCGTTTTGGAGTGTTATTTAAGAAAAAAGTGTTAGATAAAAATTTATGTTGTTTTAATAAAGGAGTGATGTCTAAGAATAAGCGTTATTTAAGAATTTCCGTGTTTTACGTTGTACTCGTAGATTCTGCATGGTTTGCTTCCCATGGAAGAAGCATGCATGATTAAATATATGAATAAATAAATGTTTTATTAAGTGAGAGGTGTTAATTTTATGATATTAAAAATTCCAAATAATTATAAAATGGAGACAAAAGAGCCAAGAATAAAATAAGTGTTCAAAGAAAAAAAAAGAATAGAGAAACAAAAATGTGTACGTATAAAAACTTTTAAATGATAGAAAGAGAACCACAAGCTTGTGGGCAGGATCACTAAGCTGAGAAGTTTGGATAAATTTTAGAGATTTCAATTTTTATACTATAAGATTAATGGCTCATGGGAGGTAGCTAGACAATTATTGTCTATGCAAGAATCGGTGTGTTAATTCATGGGAGGTAACTATAAGATTAATGGCTCATGGGAGGTAGTTAAGAGTTATGCAATTAACTGGAAGAATTTGTTTAGATTAAATAATTAAAATTATGATTTAATTATCGAAAGAACCAGTGAACTATTATCAAGCTATCAAATTGTAACATTAGAATGAGTTTTTTTAACATAAATTGTAACCAAGGTCCCAACTATAGTTAACCAAAACTAATTTTATATTAGGACGGTAAGAGTAAATATGTATATTGGGTCACCATCCATATATAACAACCAATTGTTATGGACATTATTTCAGAAGCCATGATTCTAACCGTTAATCTCGATAATAAATGTCCGATATTGAACTTAATTTTTCCCCTGTCGCAACAAGTTGCTGCGGCAGCAAAAGAGTTTGTTGCGGCACGGTTAAAGACTAACATGCCCCTCCATTACATTTTGCATTGTTGCATGGATACAAAGAAAAAAAAAACTAGCCGCAACTTGTTGCGGCAAGGACGAAAAGAAAAAATAAATCATTATAAGTACTTCATTTGTCCATTAATGAAAGTCTCATCTCGATCACTTGACTTAATTTGTCTGCCACATCATTCGAAAATAAATTATTCTTGTCTAATGTCCAAAAAAAAAATAACTAAGAAAATTAACAAATATTAATTTATATATAAATATTTTTTATAGAAAATTAGTATTACTAATAGAGAATCCTTGGTACAATATCATATCATATCATATTTTACTAAAGGAAAATTGTTACGTCCCAAAATAGGTCCACACGATTCATTTTGAGTCGTCAGATATCACATTACAGAATCAAATACAAACTTCATTTATACAACTGTTGAACTGTCGTGCAGAGTACGATAACACATTAGTTGTGAGTTTTAATACAAATATATGTAACTCTCATGGTGCCTCGACCACAACACCTTACAATGGTACTTTACATAAAAGTACAGTCAATAACTATTTTAGAAATTAAAATATTTGGAAAATGGTCGAGAAAACTTTCGTACATGGGAGGCCATGCTTTTAAGTTATGATAGATATCATTTGACTCGAGAATTATTCTTGGTTGACCCAATAGACCCCAAAGAAAAACTAGAAGATTACTATCATGTTTTTTCCAATGGTAAGTCTTCTCGACATATAATTATCTCCATTGTCTCCAATTGAGAATTATATTTCAACCAAACTCCAAGATTATATAAGTAGTGCTCATAGATATAATCAGCAAGTGCATGTGCACAACCCTGTCTTATGATAACACGAGTTCGTCTGTCATTAGACATCTTGTATGATAGTGACAAAACGCCCTTCTAAAGTTGGGTCCTCACCCTATTCGGTTCACCAAAATCAACGGTTAAAGTGACGTATAAAATACGACACATTTATCTATACTTCTCAATAAAATTATTTTCATACTGTTTTAGGAAAAACCTCAACAGCTATAGACCATCGTTCTATTCTCCTATTACCCTTGCTCGACCCAGCTACACTCTTATTACCTGAAAGGAATTGTGAAACAAAAGGGTGAGCACAACTAGCCCAGTAATCATGACTAAAGATAATTAAATTATCAATAGCATTCGTCAGTAATAAATCAAAGATTTGGAATATATGGTAGATGATAAAACTTTTCAACCATAGTTGCAGCGGAACGAGCAATCCGTTAGAAGAGTCAAATAGACCAAAAAGTCTATTATCTTCTTCATGTTAAAAGTCCACCAACAATGTTTTATCCTTATACCATCAATCAACAGTTCTTGTCCATAATCATGTGAATAACTCATAATTATAATTGTGGTTCTAAGTTCCTCTTCGCACCCAAGACGAAGATAATTTTTATCACCTGTCTTTACCTAAAACATCAAAGATCATGGTTATACCAAATCACAGTTCCAGTTCATAATCATACTAATAATTTATCTTTGCAGTACGGGCCAAAGATATTCATTAACAATTCATCTTTGCATTACAGGCCAAAGACATGCAACTGTATTTTAGAAGAGTCAAGTAGAATATTATATCTAATATCTTCTATGAATTAAAAGTTTGTTATCAGACTCAACTCAATAAATAATCCACATCACTGATTTATCCATGCACTACGGCTAAGGATATTCATTAGTATCACGAACACAAATTATCCATACACTACGGGCCAAGGATATTTGTGTTTGCACCAATGGTCATGATTATACTGAATAATCCATGGTCATAATCATGCCAACAACTGTCAATCAATGCATTACAAGCCAATGAGGAATTTTATCATTTGTAACATTACAGGTCATGATTCACTACTAGGATATTGGGCAACTGAAACCAATTTTTTGAGACAGACTAAGTTTCGTCTCTAATTCTAGTAATTTGAGACGGACTTAGAAATCGAAATTTTGTTATGTCTCGACATGATTTGGAAGTAAAAAATCAAGACGGATTCTGAAACCATAAACATCGTCTCAAATTTTAGAAACGGAATTAAAGACGAATTTAACCGTCTCAAAAAGTAAGTATTTTTTAGAAAATTATAAACTCGTTTTTGAAACAGATTTGAGACCAATTGTGCTCGTCTCAGATTAATAATTAAAAAAAGAAATAAATATTTATGTTTGAAACGGATTAGAGACCGAAATGTTCGTCTCTGATTTTTATTTTCCATCCAAATATTAGTCTCCAATTCACTTCTTATTGTTAGAGACGAATTCGAGACGAATATAGTCCGTCTCAATATTTTAGTTTCCCACCAAAAATTCCCTCCAACTATATCAACAAAAATAAAAAAAAGAAATAAGACTAAATTGAGATTAAAACAAATAAAATCCCCAAAATCTTTCCATCCCCAGAATACGGATTGTGTTTGTTCTTTCTATCAGATTGAATATCCCAAAATCCATCCTCTCAATTGTATTGACAATCGCACACAAGCACAATCACAATTACACAAACACCTATTCATCTCTGTCACACACATTCACACACTAAAAACTAAACCCTAATAGCTGCGACTTTTTTTGCGGCTCTCTGTAATTGATCCATATATGTTGTCTACCTTTCCAATTTCGGCTTATAAATGATTAATTAGGGTTTTGGAGCTTCTGAATCCCATAGAAAATAGCAGAGACTTCGAGGTCTCAAGTCACAATCACTCTCGGAATGGGAACTAGAGTGAAGGGGATGAGAAACAGAAAGAGGAGATGAGAAGTTAGATGAATTGGGGATGAGAAGCTGTCGGAGATGAATTTGAGAAGGGTTTCTTTGGGGAATGGGAAGATTGAGGGTTCGGAGCCGAGGAGATTGAGTTTGGATTTGGCGCGCCGAGGTTAGGATCGCAGTCCGGTGGCTAAAAATGGTGGACGGTCGGTATCCTCTGATTCCGCTGTTAACAAGGTCTCAAGTCACAATCATTCTGTTGTATGTTTTTTACTCGCTCTATATATAGTTGTATATGATTCTGAATAGTGTTATATATCCTCTGATTCTATTTCTGTATATGATTACACTTTTTTTTAGTAGAAAAATACTGGTTAAAATTGCTCAGTTTATGTTGCCAAAGTTGTTCTATTTTTTGGGTTGTACATGATGAGGTCATATTAAGCAAATGTTTTTGCCATATATAACAGACAAATGATAGGATGGGTGTACAACTTTTGGTTAGGGAAGGCTGATATATGATTATGTCCAATTTCCTCACCATGTTGCATGAGTCAATTCAGACAAATACGTTGCAGCAGTTCTACTGTCCACTACAAGAATCTCTTTATTTTAGATTTGCGTCATATAGATCGAGCCCCATTTAAATATGCACTTAGTGTTTAACACTTGACACTTTAAAACACAAAAAACAAGGTCCAATTACATTGTCAAATAGATATGGAACTAACTACTAGGAATAATAGTTTTGTGGATTCAAATATCCCTTTGTCAGTTAGTCTTCCAAATGTTTTTTAAAATACATCCACTGTATCACCCCTTGGTGCACTGCAGCACCAAAATGTCCTTGGAACTTAGTTTTTAAATGTCTTTTGTGGCTCTAACTTGCTTCAACTCTTCTTGCCCCAATTTATTTATTCCATGTTATCTAATTTGTGAAATTTAAGTTTATTTTCTAGCCTGAATTCCAGTCTATTCCACGCTGTTCCCTCTCCACAGATATCTCTCAATTCCACAGAATGAGTTCCTTAAATCACATGTTCCAATTTGAGAAGTCCTCCCCATTTTTAACGCTACATTATTAAGTACAAAAAAAATACAATCAGTACACTCTTCTAGATAGAGAAGAGTGTGACACTTGAGAAACACAACTCCTAGTTTGTGGAAACTAGTAACATTCCAAGAAGGATTGTCTCTAAAACTGAACTAAGTGAACTTAATTCCCTCCTAGCAATAAAAGTCATCGGTGAGGTCATTAAACTCCTTCACTGCCCCAGAAGATGGTAAACACCACACCTCTCACGCAGAAATCTGACCACTTCCAGTTCACCTCAATGAGTTATACATACCCATCTGCTTTGTCACAGCCATTTCCTTCCTCATGTCTCCCCTAGCATCCTCTTACTGTGGCCCACAGAATACAATAAGTGCCCAAATAAAGCCATATTTCATGACTTCATGTTTTGAAACACTTACCTACCCCACATCACTAGCATCCTCCTTGTACCCTCTGCACCTAGGAATCTCTGATCAGAAAAATCTTCTATAGGAAAATATGCATGTAAGGTTTTTAGTCCAAGATTAACTTTTCTCATTTCTTTATACTAGTTTGTTTTTATTCTATCTTGGTCTGCAGTTCGATTAATGTGTAAATAACACACTCTTGAATAGCTTAGGATGCACTAAAGTAGGCATTTACAGACCCTCAAGTTTAATTATGGCATTATCTATTGTCCTATCATTTTTTTTCCTCCCTATTATAATTATGCCATCCTCGCATTATTGTAAAACTTGCAGTTTTGGGAAAATGGTAGCTTGCTTTCGGTATGCTTCTACTGATGTAAATTCCGTACATCTCCCACCTTCGACTCTTGAATTCAATTATCATAATCAAGAGTGGTTATCAAAAGAAGCTGATGAGGTACAACTATCTTGAACCCTTGACCCAATTAGTAAGTGACTTGAGCATCTACCTTGCTTATACGTTTATTAAACTTGTGAGTGACAGGTTCACAGTAGAGCAGACCAACTTTTTGCTGAGGTCCACAGTGCTCTTCATCAGATTTTTGAAAAAGTATCACTTGAGAAAGTCAAGAAGTTGTTTGAATTAAGGCAGCAAACTGCGGAACTAGAAAGGATACTACAGGAGGAGAAAGAAGAGGTAATTGCATTTAACGAGTTCTTCTGATATTTTTTACTTATTTTGGGGCTAGATTTGCATGAGAGAAAAAAGATCCATGGTAAAATGCATTAATTTTATTTATTTTTGATTGAGCATGTATTGGGGCGTTCAGTCCTTGAAAATTGTTGGGGGATAAACGACAAGTTCCAAAATTATTGTTAGTAAATTTTTACTTCTCACAATCAGAAGAAAGAAATAAAAATTTACTTAGGAATTCAAGCAATTGAGGACAAAAGGCCATTCAATTAATTAAAAGAACAGGAAAGTGCAAGCAAAGACACTGAAGTAGATAAATTAACATAGGCATTTACCTCACATTGAGCAATTGATAAAGTGAAGTCTCAAAAAGCCTTAACAGCCATATTTGGAAGCTTTGCTTCCGGTTGCCAGCCTTTTATCCATTCCAGATCAGAGAGAATCATTTGTTGACACATCTCAACCTACTCGGCCACATTAAGAAAGTCATATTGCAGTTTCTTAGAACGCTAGTGATGGTAGCTTGGTACATTCTTTGAATGGTCACAGTGCACTTGTAAGTGGTGTTCTATGGTTTTATTATCTTTTGACTAAATAATTACGTTCATAAAATTCTTACTTGACTAGAGAATATCTTTTACTTGATCAGTACTATTCTTTATGCAGAATTTGTCTTTTAATTTGGTTGTGATATTTATTTTACTTGGTATCATGTTGTTTTACTATGTGTACCTTTTGGCAGACCTATGTTCTGGATGTTCATCATTTCAACCCCCGAATTGATATGAGTGCTGGGTATGATGGGAAAACAACTTTTAATTCTCTATTAATTAATCTGCTAATTTAAATGGTACAGGACCGACGCTCACAGGACAATATTACAATTGTGATTGCTGATTTAGGGCATGCTTTTGTTAATTTGAAAGCAGTACCATGTCACTGTTCTATTTCTTAAACAAAGTTGGTTTACTGAATCAGTTAATTGTATAAAATGGGTTTTAGAAATACTGCTGCATACACTCTTCCAGCTGGAAGCTTCAATATTGCCATCACCTAATTGCTTCACAAATGATCTACTATTTAAAGATTTCTTTTTTATATTCTTTTGAACTCTTACGACGTATGAGATAAGCTTATGTCATCAGCTTTCAAATTTTGGGCCAAGATTTTGCTACTATAGGTATGTCATCAGCTTTCAAAAAAAAAATTTCCTATTTTTTTCCCATCAGCTATCATCCCTTAATTAATAAGTTCTTTTAACTTTACAGGAGGACAGATTGGCAAAGTGTACCTCTGCAGCAACAAAATCTTATTTATGAATTGGGCCAAACATTTGCTACTATAGGTATTGTGTCATTTGCTACTATAGGTATTGTGTCAATCTTAAAATCTATTAAAAACCTTCAACAACCTAATGAGAGGTAATCTTGTATTCTGATTACAATTATTATTCTTAGGTATATGATGCTTTCTAGTTCTGATGGAGAACAGCAGTGCAAGTTAATAGCCTACTGTTGGGTTGACCCCTAAATTAGAATGGAACTATTTACATAATAGTTTTTTAATTTGTAACCTCCTGACTTCGAGTGGCCTCATTTAGAAAAAAAAAAGAAAAAAGAGAGAGAGAAAGAGATTACATAATTTTGTTTGTAATGGCCAATTTTAGATTTTCGTGAAATGATATGTTCATTATTTTAAATCATTTTTAGATGATTCATTTTAAAGATGAGTTCGTTCAAATAAAGAGCTTGCACATTAAAAATACTATATAAAATATTAATGGTTCCACAAGTTTAATCTGTAAGTTATTTATTTTTGTTTTTTCATGTCTCAGTTTTATGCCTACTCATATTGGAGCAGAGACAGATCTTCACTTTGTATATTGTACAGGTAAAAAAAAATTGTCACATAATAATTTTTCTTTTCAAAAGATTTTGTATATGATAAGGGATCACCATACTTGATGTTTCAGCTGCAATCTGTTTTATGTTAGAAAACTGGAGTGGCATGGACAAGGAGAAAGCTAAGAAATACATAATAGATTGCCAGGTGTTTGGATCATTTGCAACACTATTTGGTAGTCTTTTTGTCTCTGTCAGTCTGTTGCCTCTCTTTTCTGATCGTATACCTATCTATCTTGTTAAGTATGTTAAATTTTAGAATGGCTGTTATATCTGCTCACACAGTGAGTACTGTCCTTGCAGACATATGATGGTGGCTTTGGGTTGGTTCCTGGTTCAGAGTCTCATGGTGAGTATTGGATACATGTATCTCTTTAAAGACTCGTTTCTTTTTAGTTCTTTGCTTGTAAGGCATCTTAGTTATATAATCAATTGCTAGCCTCTTTGGCCACTTCTCCATAATGCATGTTTAACTAATAATTTTAGATGCCAGAATGATGAACTCTGCTCTTTTAGTGGGTGATCAGTGACTGTTAAATATTGAGTCCTGTGTTACTTAGTTGAGATCTGCTCATATTGTTCTAACTTTCTATGAACTAGGTTTCTCCATTGCACTCTAAAAGGTGAATATCACATGAATAACAAACTTTGGAAAGTGCTCGATTGATTATGTTTTGTTTCTGCATTGTCTATTCGTTTTTTTAGTTATTGTAAATATATTGAAGAAAGAAACAAATACAATGATTAAGAGCCATACCCCAGAAAACATGGCATAGCAAGGGCATCAAATGATGTTTCTGCTATGGATATCCAACAACATCGACCATTAAAAACATTAAGAAAGAGACCAGAATCCAAAACTATTATTTACAGTTGCAGCTTTCTGGAATTTGGTGGAACTTTGCAAACTGCACCTTAGAAGAACTTGAACCGGGGTTGTCTCATTGATTTATTTCTAAATTGCAATTGCCACTTCTAAAAACTTATATATCATCTTGATCTTATTGAACTTTGAATTCAATCAATGTTATTAACCCTTATAGCATAAATTAATAATACAAACAATGTTATTTGGTCCAATACAAGACTTTATTTTGTTTAGTTTTCTCAAGATTTTTATAGTTGGAAGTAAGCATCTGAATGTTTGATCAAGTTTGCCATTATACAGCCAAATAAAAAAGGTGAATAATATGAATAATAGATATATTAATAAATTTGTCAATAATTTACAATAGTTACACATTCTGTGTTTCAGCTTCCATTAGGAGAGATCAACCTTTTGCTTGTGTTTCCTAAGAACAATTTACTGCAAAGATATTGTTCTCATATATTTTCAAAAGATGTCATTTGTTTACAATTTGAATTGTTTGTTGGCAACACATATGGAATCACTAATCTAAGCGGCTTACTTATGGCTTGGAGAGAATAGAATTTTGCTTGCCTTTGAATAATTCTTGGCTGTCAGCTGAATTATTTAAAAGTCAATGTCCGGCTTATTTACTTTCTTTTTGTCCTGTTAATTTCACACGTAAATATAACAAGTGCAAAATAAAAGATTCCCTTTTCCTATTTGTTTTGTAGTTAATTGATGCTGAAAAAAAGGGGTGCTTTTAGACCATTGTCTGACTGGGTAGTGTTTCAGTTCCTTGTGTTGAGGATTGGCTGATTCTTGTTAAGCATAACATAGATTGCGAGTGGTTGTCAATTCCTAATTGAGTGCCTCCTTTTATCAATACTATGAAGAAATTGAAATGTGCATGAACCAGAACCATGTTATATTTAAGTTATTTCGGTCAGTCAGTTTGTTTTGGTAATGTACAACGATAAAACATGAGTTAAATTTGCTTTCTTCTATAAGTTGTTTGGGCTAAACCCAAATGTGATTGCAGATTTACGTGTTACATGCTTTAGGTTTTATTACCTACATATATATGGTTTCTCATTTCGTTGGTGTAGTACTATTTGGTGCACCTTATGTATAAACTTGTGCTGAGATTATTACTTAAAATAGGTGCAATCTGCAAGTTGCTCATGTTTGTTCATAGACTATAGTATGTCATCAGTTTTCTTAGTCTTATGTTTAGAATGCATGCATTCATTTCATATATTTGACATGCATTCCATGTACTACTTGTAGGATGTTGATGTCGAGGATGAGCATGATTGAAGATTCAGGCGATAGTAACGAGGATGGAGACTCGTGATTATATATGCATGTTGATCTTTTAGGTAGTATTTTTTAGAATTACCTTTGTTTACCATCGAGGATGGGATATAATGGTGTGATTATGCATATTTTTGAGCTTTAGAGCAGTAATTTTTAGAAGTTATTTTTGTTGTATTTGGTGAGACTTGTAGTACGTTGATATTTGTAATAGTAATCATCGATAGATATCTTATCTAGTATTGTCTATAAATAACACTTAAGTAATTATCATTATTATTTTGAACATATTTAATTTTAGATTTTAAAATTAAATTATGAAAATATTTATAATTTGTTGTTAATAAATATATTGAGACGACTTCTTTTTGTCTCAAATAATTTGCGATGTTGGCGTCAAAGTTGACACGAATTTTGAGATGGCTGCAGCCTGTCTCAAAATATGCGCGCTAAAAAGATATTGGCATCAAAGTTGAAACGGGATTGAGACGAATGGTATCCGTTGCAAAATATGTGTAAAATAAATAGTTGCTGCCTATTTTGAGACGGATTTGAAACGGCTTTTTCCGTCTCAACTTACGTGAACTAAAATAAAACGCCAAATCTGCCCGCCAAATTTGAAATCGGCAAAATCGGTTTCAAAATTCAGCTCCCCATGGGTTAATTCTGAGACAGATTTAAAACGGACTATGTTCGTCTCAGATAGTTTGAGACAGATTTGAGATGGCAATTTTCCATATCTAATTTCCTGTTTTGAGATGGATTTTGAGACGGGCATAATTAGCGACGCGACCAATTGACACGGCCAATATCCGTCTCAAAATCAATTTTGAGACGGATTTTACTGTATTTGAGACGGATCTTGTCCGTCTTAGATGCCCAGATTTTTGGTAGTGATTATACTGAATTATTCCTGGTCATAATCATACCAATCAACAGTCCATCTATGCACTATGGGCCAAAGATAACTTTCATCATAAGATAAGAATGAGGATGATGACAATGATATAAGAATTCAATTAAATGAAAGTAAATGATAAATTTTAAAGATTTAAAATTTAATTTATCCAAAATTCAATAATGTCCAAATTGACAACATAATACTACTTCGTGGAGTAAAATTTAAGAATAATATCCATGTATTAAAAATAATTTAGACAAAAAGAAATAAATTGTTCGGTGAATAGTACCCTGTGAATAGTACCCTGTGAATAGTATTTCAGGAATAGTATTCCGTGAATAGTATCCCGGCATGAAAAGTGCCCCGAATACCTGAGTGAATAATATTTAAGTGAATAGTAACCCATGAATAGTACCCCGACATGAAAAGTGCCCCGAATACCGGAGTGAATAATATTCTAGTGAATAGTAACCGAGTGAATAGTAATCCGTGAATAGTACCCCAGGTGAAAATATTGATATTTAATAAGAAAGTTCAGATCAATATTCTAATGAAAGGATACTGGATGAAGAGCAAAACTTAAGGATATTCCACTAATTTCAAGGATTATAGAAGCAATACTTACCATAGTAAGTTTAGATTTAAGAATATGAAAATAAATAACATACAAAACTACAAATGAATTTTCATCTGTCATGCGATATGTAATCCGCGTAGACAGGTTATTCCGACATATTAAATGATGAATACGAAAAATAGTATTCCTTATGAATACGAAAGAAATAATACCCCTTATGTAAAATCCCAAATTTTACGAATAAAGATTTAATTTTCTCGAAATATTTTTTTTAATATTATGGTGTGGATTTAATATAATGTTATAGTTGTGGGTAATATTTATAAATTTTACAAGGTATGCAAGTTGTTATATTATATTCGATTGGTCGGGAAATATTCTTTGTGTCGGAGAATATTCGTACGACGACACAATCATTGGTGGACCTCATAACAGAATTATTGTCGGATTGAGAAAACGATAAAAATATTTTATTGAAAATAACGGCAGAAGTTTTACCGTTAATACTGTTGAATTACTCGGTAGTAAAAGTACAGTAATGCGTGTGGTTGCATAGTAGCACACGGTATTGATTATTAATGCTTGCGTGATAAGTCACTCAGTTTTATTTTATTAGTATTATTAATGTAATAAAACAGAAAAGCTTTTTATATAAAATAAAATACTTTATTAAAGTTATTCTATAAATAGAATATATTTTATATTCTATTATGCATAGTATTTTGTATAGTAAATTTTTTTTATATAAAACAGAATACTTTATTAAAGTTATTCTATAAATAGAATATATTATATTTTATTATGCATTGCATTTGCATAGTGCCTACATAGTGTTTTGCATAGTAAAATCTTTTTATATAAAATAGAATACTTTATTAAAGTTATTCTATAAATAGAATATATTATATTTTATTATGCATAGTGTTTGTATAGTACCTGCATAGTATTTGCATAGTAAAAATCTTTTTATATAAAATAAAATATATTATATTTTATTTAAAAGATTTTGCTTTAAATATGGACCGTCCGATTAAAGTATATCAATCTGGACCGTTCATGGGTTGGTTACTATTCATTCCATTCTTCTATAAATAGAAGCTCATTCCTTCATTATTTCTTACGAATTTATTAAAACTCTAGAGAGAGAAACTATAAAAAGAAAGAAGAAAAGTATTCTGCTACTTCACCACTTCTTTAACTAGTTCTTCTTTATACAGTAAGGGATATTATTTGTTGTACCCGTAAAGGTATTATTCTTTTGTATTCATGAAGAGAACTTCTGTTATTTCATTCATTATTATTCTGTTGGAATAACCTGTATACGCGGTATACCCTATACTTGGTGAAATTCTTTTATTATTCCGTCTTTATTATTCTATCGAAATATCCTGTCTGTACGTTACGCCGGACCTGGTTCCATCATCTATTATTTCGTCTTTATTATTCTGTCAGAATATCATGTCTGTGCGTTACGCCGGACCTGGTTCCATCATTTATTATTCTGTCTTTATTATTCTGTCGAAATATCTTGTCGGTCGGAATTTCACCTGACCTGGTTCCATTATTTATTATTCCGTCATTATTATTCGGTTAGAATATCCTGTCGGTGTGAATTTTACCTGACCTGGTTCCGTTAATTATTATTCTGTTGGAATAACCTGTCTATGCGAAGTACGCATGCATGGTGATATTTTTGTTATTCCATTCTTTATTATACTCAGTTGGTTAAAGTTTTGACTTCTATACTCCATGAAATTAGTAAAATATCCTTGATATTTACGCTTCATCCAGTATCTTTTCATGGAAATATTCTTCTGGGCATTCTTAAATTTTATTTTATAAAGAAATATTATGTTGACAATTTGGACGTTATTAGTTCCTGGATAATTTAATTCGTGAACTTGTTTTATTGAATTCTTATATCATTGTCATCATCCTCATGTTTATATTTTTTTTGAAAGTCATCTGTGGCCTGTAGTGCATAGATGGACTTGGTATGATTATGACTAGGGATTATTCGGTATAATCATGACCGTAATGTTACAAATGATGTGGAAATTAAAAGTCATCATTGGCCCGTAGTGCATTGATGGACAGTTTTTGGTATGATTATGGCTATAGATTCTCTTCGGCCAAGGGATCAAAGATGAATTATTTTATGGCATGATCAAGACCGTTGATGAAAACACGATTATCTTTGGCCCGTAGTGCATGGATAATTCATGGTCGTGATACTAAATAATATCCTTGGCCTGTAGTGCAGGGATGATTTGATGATGTGGATTATTTAATAAGCTGAGTCTCCGCGATAAAAGTGATGAAAACCTTTTTAAATCATAAAAGATAGTAGATTTTATTATCTACTTGACTCTTTTAATGGATTGCATATTTTGCTTCAGTTAAACTTGATGTCTATTGTATTTTATCAGTTTAACATTGTTGAAGACTAATGATAATTTATTCTGCATTATCTTAGTCATAATATTTCTTACTTGGCTAGTTGAGTTCACTCTTTCTTTCACTGTTCTCTTCAGGAAATGAGAACGTAGCCAGGACTAGTCGGGAAATGGAGTGACGGTCCAGATGATAACATTAGTAGTCCTCACTATTCTGTTAAATAGTGTGATAATAAATGTAATGAGGACTGAATTTGAGTTTGTATACTGTCTATGAGGACTTAATTGAGAATGGATATTGTCTAGATGATAATATTTATATTTAAACTCACAACATATGTTTTGTCGTATTTTACACGACTGCTGTATTATTAAGTTGTATTTGAATTTTTTACCATGTATTTGGCAACTCAGAATAGGTGATGTATACCTATTTTGGGGGCGTCACAGTTGGTATCAAAGTTTTGGGATATGATCCCTGGCTGAGATGTGAGATAAAAACTAGGAGGGGAGAGATGGGGAATTCCTTCGCTAGTATGACCTACCTAAATTTATTTGGTATTTAATTGGTCGGTTAGAGTATAGGGATAACATGTGATATGTTAACTAACTATTTTTTTGTGGCAGTGTTTGAAAATGGCAGCTGAAAATGTTAGCAATGGAGTGAAAGAGACCATTGAGACACCGTTAATCACTAACCAGGTTAATGTGATGTCAGACGAAGAAGAAATTAGAGATATCTATGTGGTAAGTGAAGAACTAATAGTTGCACCCGAGTTAGTTGCAGAGGTAGCAGCTGAGAGTGAGGAAGAAGAAGAAGAAGAGGAAAAAGAGGAACCTGAGGAGAATTGGTTCAAAGAAGTTTATGATCAAAATTTAGAATTACAAAATCATATTCATGAGTTGGAAGAGTAGGCTGAAGAACGGTAGGCGGTTGTGGAACAAAGAGATACAATAATTCAAAATTGTGTCACCCGATGTGCGATGTTTGAACATAAGCACTCTTTGGCAGAGTATAAGATATTAGAGCTCGAATCTGAGAACACTATGATCAAAGCTCTAATGAAAGCAAAAACAGCTAAACGAAGAAGAATAGATGATGCGTGGGTAACAGCCGCACGATGCGTTGATAGTGTATAAAAAGACGTCCGATCCAATAAAGTCAAAATAGATGAAATGGATTTTGCTTTTTGGACAACAATTGGGAGAATCCAACATCGAATTCGGAATTACCCTGTGCAGAGCGGTCAACTCCAATTCGATATGGATCGGAGAATAATGTGAGACCCCAGATTTTATGAATAAATATTCAATTTTCTCGAATTATTTTTTTTTAATATTATGGTGTGGATTTGATATAATGTTATAGTTGGGGTAGTATTTATAAATTTTGCAAAGTATGCAAGTTGTCATATTATATTCGTTTGGTCGGGGAATATTCTTTTTATCGGGAATATCCGTACGACGACACAATCATTGGTAGACCCCACAGTGGAAGTATTGTCATAGTTAGAAAATGACAAAAATATTTTATGAAAATAACAATGGAGGTTTTACCGTTAAAACTGTTGAACTACCCGATAGTAAAAGTACAGTAATACGCGTGGTTGCATAGTAGCACACAATATTGATTATTGATGCTTACGTAAGAAGTCACTCAGTTATACTCAATTATTGCTACAGTAATTGCTGTATCATATCTCTCATATTATTGATTCAATTTTTGTCATAGTATCATCTGCATAATATGATATATTATTAAATCAATAATTGAGACGACAAAGTTATTAATATTATTAAATTGAAATATTTATAATGTTTAGAAGTTATGTCAAGGAGAGGTTTGGTCACCTACTTGCGCGCCAATAGAGAGAAATCCTTATTGGAAAGCCCCCTCTTTCTTGGGAACGACCTGGTTGTTAAATATTATGAGTTATGATATTAATGATGAATGTTATTGAAATTAAAGTTGTGTTCGGAGTTGAATTTGGAGACGCAAACGTGATAATTGAGTCCGAAATGATGAAATTAGTAAAAATAGACTGTAAACACAAAATTTTTCGATTTTTACTATTTGGTCAAAAAGTCAACAGTTGACTTTTTGGGAAAAGTCAAACTTCAAAATTTCAAAATTTATATTTTTGATAAAAATAGTTTCATTGTGTTGGAATTGTTTGTGTTAGTGAAAATCGATATCTATTCCGATGATAATTGATGTCTGGGGGTTATATTGATAAATCGGGTAAGTTATCAGATAAATGAGCAATTAGTTGATACTAATTCACATGCTTATATAACTATATATTCACATGTGTATACTATTGAGTCACATTCACTTACTATTAGGGGAGTTGGTGCAAGATTGATGATACTTGCATGACTAAGTTAAAATGGAGGTATAGATGGAGGTATTGTATTGTAATTAATTTTTCACATGTTTAGTACTATTGAGTCACATGATTTTACTATTGATTCACATGATTTACTATTAGGGGAGTTAGTGCAAGTTTGATAATACTTGGATGACTTAATTAAAAATGAAAGAAAAGTTGGAGGTATTATACTATAATTGTTTGAGCCCCAAAACGTGCAATTAATCAAACTATGTTTTCTTATAAATAGAAGCTCATTCTTCCTTCATTTCTCACCAATTCACCAAAGCTATAGAACAATTATTATAGAGAGAAATTATAGAGAGAAGCTATAGAGAGAAAATCTATAAAGAGAAAGAAGAAGAGACGTCTGCTACATTTCTATTCTAGTATCCATCTTTATTCTAAGGTAAGGGATATCATTATTGTGTAAGGGATATTATTTTTTGTACCTATAAGGGTATTATTCTTTTGTATTCATGAAGAGAACTTCTGTTATTCCATTCTTTATTATTCTGTTGGAATAACCGGTATGCGCGGTTTACCCTATACTTGGTGGAATAACCTGTATATGCGGTTTACCCTATACTTGGTGATCTTCTTCTGTTATTCCATTCTTTATTATTATGTTAGAATAACCTGTAAATGCAAAGTACTGCATACATGGTAAAATTCTTCTATTATTCCATTCTTTATTATTCTGTCGGAATATCTTGTCGGTGCATATCACACCTGACCTTGTTCCATTACTTATTATTCCGCTTTATTATCATGTTGGAATATCCCGTCGGTGTGAATTTCACCTGACCTGATTCCGTTATTTATTATTCTGTTGGAATAACCTGTCTATGTGGATTGCCACATGCATGGTGAATAATCCTTTGTATTCATTCCTTATTAAATCGTGAAAAATATTTGTTTACGTTGATTATGATGAGAGTCATAATAAAATCATTGGATTGATGAAAATCATGGTTATATGAAGTATTAGTAAGTGTTATGATGAGTTATGTTGGTTATTATGTGAAAACATGAAAGTTTCTTAGAAATCACAAAGGGTTGAAAAATCAAATTTTGGTAAAAACGTAACATGAAATTCAATTGACCATATCTCCTATTATATTTTGAATTTCTGAGTGTGGTCATGTCCTAGAGTTAGATTTATGAGTTACCTAACTTATCCAAGTGGAATCACTGGAAAAGATGTTGTATATTTTTGTGTGGACTGATTTTAGTAAAGGATAAAAAAGCTGGAAATTGCCAAAAAATTGCTATCCAAAATTTGAAGGGGCTGTTTTGGCCACTTAATTTGTGAGAAAAATTTAGGCCATTTGGGATATGAAATTATATGGTATGAAGAACCTCCTGTCCAAAAATGAGCTCATTCCGACTTAAAATGAGCAAGTTATGACCATTTCAATATTTAGATTTTTCTGACAAAAAATGCTATAACTAGAGTTCTATAACTCCGATAACCATGAAATTTAAACTGGAAGCTCCCATTAACATGTGTAAGATCCTTCCAAGATTTGGGAATTTTTGGAGTTAAACTTGAGGTAACAAATTTCTTAAGGAATTAATTAGAAATTGATTTTTGAAAAATAGTAAATGAATTTTAAAAATTCCGAGAAAAATATATGTTCAATATGGGACTATATCCTACTAAATCCCAGAAAAGAAATATTTTTAAAACTAATTTGGTATTTTTCATGAAAATGGTTTAGTTACGAACATATGAGTTAAATATGTTATGTGAAGTAACAAAGTTGGAAAATAGGATTTTGTGGCTTGGAAATCCTATATAAGGTATATGCATATTTTTGATAAGGGATTTGATCATTGGTGATGAAATCTTATGAGTATGGCATTCTTTGAATGATTAAATGCATTATTTGGTAAAGTGTAAACAATTGAAATAAATTGCTTATAAGTTTAAGAGGTGATTAAAATATTATTATAATATTAACAATATTAGATTATGAGTTATTTAAGTGATGGATAATAATTGGATAAAATTAAAGTCTTTAATATTTATCCTTGTTTTAGTTTGATTAATGCTTATATCATTGTCATCATCTTCATGCTTATATGGTTATGAAAGTTATCTTTGGCTTACGTGCGAAGATGGACGGTTGTTTATTGAATTATATATCTTTGGCTTATGCGCAAAGATGGATTGTTGATTATTGGTTTTATTGTTGTATATATTTGGCTTACGTGCAGAGATAGACTTGGTATGGTTATGATCAGGTATTATTCGGTATAGTTATGACCATTGATGATTTAATGAATATCCTTGGCCCGTAGTGCAGGGATGATTCGATGATGTGGTTTATTTATTAAGCTGAGTCTTAGCGATAAAAAAAATTGATGAAAACATTTTAAACCATATAAGATAGTAGATTTTATTCTCTACTTGATTTTTCTAATGGATTGCTTGTTCCGCTGCAGTTAAACTTGATGTCTATTGTATTTTTTTAGTTTAACATTATTGAACACTATTGATAATTTATTCTGCATTATCTTAGTCATAATATTTCTTACTGGGCTAGTTGAGCTCACCCTTTCTTTCACTATTCTATTCAGAAAATGAGAATATAGCTGGGACGAGTCGGAGAATGGAGTGACGGTCCAGATGATAGCATTAGTAGTCCTCACTATTCTGTTAAATAGTGTGATAATAAATGTAATGAGGACTCCATTGGGTATAGATATTTCCTAGATGATAATATTTGTATTAAAACTCACAGCATATGTTTTGTCGTATTTTACACTACAACTGTATAAGTACGTTTTTATTTATATTTTGTACCATGTATTTGGCGACTTAAGATGGGCGATGAATACACAATTTTGGGGGCGTCACAGTTGGTATCAAAGCTTAGGGATATGATGTAAGACCCCGAATTTCTTTATAAATAAAATTGAATTTCCTCTATTTATTATCGTGAAATAAGGAGTTAATTTGATATAATACTTTGGTTATGGGTGAAATGTGCAAATTTTGCAAAATACGCAAGTGGTTATAAAATATTTATTTTTGTCGGGGAATATTCTTTTGGTCGTGGAATATTTTTTTTGTTGGGAATATATGTACGATGGCACAGTTATTTGTGGGCCCCATAACAGAATAACTGTCAGATGAAGAAAATGACAAGTTTAAGTTTATATAAATAACGGCGTAGTTGTTACCGTTAACACTGTTGGAATACCCGGTGGTTAAAATACAGTAATACGCGAGGTTGCATAGTAGCACACGGTATTGCACAGTATTTTTGATTTATTAATTCTTACGTAAAAAGGCACTACTCAATAATTGGTATAGTAGTTACTGTTCAATATTTTATTTTATTGATTCAATAATTGTTGCGTTGATAGTTTATATTATTATTGTTTCAATAATTGTCACCGCACAGTATTTTCCATTATCAGATCAATAATTCATATTATTTGAATAATATTATGAGATAACATTATTGGCAATATCTAGAAAGTTCTGTCTAAGGATAGGTTTGGTCACCTAATTACGCGCCAGTAAGGAGAATTCCTTATTGGAAAGCCCCCTCTTTCCTAGGAACGGTCTAGTTGTCATAATTGTGATTCTATAATATTATTTGTGAATAATTAATTATTGATTTATATGTTAAGAAAATATTTATTTTATGTGGATATAATTGATGGATTTATTTATTGTGGTTATAATGGAAGGATTTAATGTTGAGGTGTTTTATCAGTATCTTTGTCGGAATGGAGGTATTAAAAATCAAATCAGTATTTTACGATATATTGCGTGAGTTATAATTTTTAATCCGACCGTTGGATCGTTGCAATTTTTGGATATGTCATACATATATAAGTTGAGTATATGTCCACAAATTTTGAACCGTTAAAAATGAACGAATGATTTGTTATGAATTTTAAGAGATGTCTGCTTCGGAAATTAGGGTTATAAATAATTTTGATGGAAAATTCTAGAATTGAGTGGGCCCCACTTGTGGTTGGTGAAAAAATATGCCGAATTTTATTTCAAATGTGGTGGGTGGCAATAGTAGCAGGTAAAGCCATCAGGTAGCAGGTCATGTCTGCTTCGGTGGGCTAACATTTTCCTATAAATAGAGGGCTAAGTTAGAATTGAAAATCACACCAGAAAAAAAGTTTTCTCTCTTTCTCTCTCTATATTATCGAGCGTATTTTGTGAGTATTTAGATACTTTGAGAGTTGCTATTAAGTATAAGTTTCATTCAGCACCACATCCGACCTTTCATTCCGAAGTACTATCTCTTTGAGGTAAGGAATGTTATTTTCTTCTCAAATGTTATTATTTTCTTCAATATCATTATGCCAAAATATTGGTGAACTTTTTAATCAAATTTGAAACTTGTTGTGTTGGAGTTACTATTCACGTATACGATACTATTCACGTATATGACACTATTCACGAATACGACACTATTTACCGAAAAATAAAAATTTTCTTTTTTGTCCAAGATGTCTATTTTGGCTACTATCTTTTATTGTATCCATGTTTTGATCGTTATTTTTGAATTTTGCTTCACAATTGGTTATTATGAAGTATTATTGATCTTGGATAAACCAAAATACGAGTCCCTAATATTTGTCTTTCTGTCTTATTGGATTCGTTCTCTAAAATGTTTTTCATCATCCTCAGTACTTAATGGTGATACTTGATAAATATCTTTGCCCTGTAGTGCAAAGATGTATGATTACCTGATAAATATCTTTGGCCCGTAGTGCAAAGATGAACAGGTCTTGAGATGAACATGACCAACTGTTGATACAAATGAATATCTTCGGCCTGTAGTGCAAAGATGAATATTTGATGCAAGATGTATATTGATTGATGTTACATGGATAAAATATTGATGATGGACTTTTAAATTCATAGATGATAGTAGATTTCATTCTCTACTTAACTCTTCTAATGAATTGTTGTTTCTGTTGCAGTTGTTGATCTAAAACTTGTTGTTTATTGTATTCTATCAGATTTTTTTCCTGTTGAAGACTAAGGATAATTTGTTGTATATTATCTTAGTCATAATATTCTTTACTGGGCTAGTTGAGCTCACTCTTTTCCTTTTTGTTCCATTTTTCTTCTCAGGAAGCGAGAACATAGCGGGAACCAGTCGGGGTATAGAGTGATGGTCCTAGACAGTTGTTTTAGCAGTCATCACTATTTTTGAAAAATAGTGTGTCAATAATTGTAATGAGGATTTTATTTGGGTGTGGATATTGTTTAGAAGACAATATTTATATTTAAACTCACAGCATGTGTTGTCGTATTTTGCACGTCAATTATATTAATGATGTTGTAGTTGTTTCTGTACCATATATTTGGCGACTCAGAATGGGTTGGATGGAATGGACCTATTTTGGGGGCGTCACATATGATCCCTGGTTGAGATATGAGATAAGAACTAGGAGGGGAGAGACGGGGAATTTCTTCGCTAGTATGACCTACCTAAGTTTATTTGGTATTTAATTGGTCGGTCAGAGTATAGGGATAATATGTGATTTGTCATTTAACCCTTATTTTGTGATAATATTTGAAAATGGTACCAGAAAATGTTTAGATAAGCAATGGAGCAAAACAATATGATCGTGTCGCAATACGAGGCTAAGTTTACGGAGTTATCTTGGTTTACATCCCATTTGGTCGATAATGAGGAGCGAATGACGCGAATGTTTCTAAGAGGTTTGAAACCCTATATACGCCAATACCTCATTCTCATGCTTGTGTTGTGCTAAAAGTCATCTGTGGCCTGTAATGCATAGATGGACTTGGTATGATTATGACCAGGGATTATTTGGTATAATCATGACCGTAATGTTATAAATGATGTGGTAAAAGTCATCTTTGGCCGTAGTTCATAGATGGACTTGGTATGATTATGACCAGGGATTATTCGGTATAATCATGACCGTAATGGAAAACACGAGTATCCTTGGCCAGTAGTACATAGATAATTCGTGGTCGTGATACTATTAAGCTGAGTCTCAGCATTATTGGTTTTACAGTTGTATATCTTTGGCATGTAGTGCAAAGATGAACTGTTGATTATTGGTTATACAGTTGTATATCTTTAGCCGTAGTGCAAAGATGAATTTATTAGTATGATTATGAGCAGGAATTGTGATTTGGTATAACCATAATTTTTTATGTTTCAGGTGAAGATAGGTGATGTAAATTATCTTCTTCTTGGGTGCGAAAAGGAATTCAGAAACACATTTATGATTATGAGTTATTCATATGATTATGGACAGGAATTGTTGATTGATGTTATAGGGATATGGTCACTGGTGGAGATATTAGTCTAGAACTAGTAGGGGAGAGACGAGTAATATACTTCGCTAGTGTGTGACTTACCTTAGCCAAAAATTTTACTTGATAAGTTGTCAATTTGTGATATGTCAATTAACCTTTGTTTTGAAGGTATATTTTAGAATTATATCTGAAATACAGGAGATGAGCAATGGAAAAATTATGATACAGAGGATATAACTGGGAAGGTACAATCTGAAAAGAAAGCAAGGTATTCTCATCTCTTCGAACTATCAGGTACGTACATAAATTTTGAGGGCGAAATTCCATAAGGAGGGGAGATTGTGAGACCCCAGATTTTATGAATAAATATTCAATTTTCTCTAATTAATTTTTTTAAATATTATGGTGTGGATTTGATATAATGTTATAGTTGTTGGTAATATTTATAAATTTTGCAAAGTATGCAAGTTGTCATATTATATTCGTTTGGTCAGGGAATATTCTTCTTGTCGGGAATATCTGTACGACGGCACAATCATTGGTAGACCCCACAATGGAAGTATTGTTGTAGTTAAAAAATGACAAAAATATTTTATGAAAATAACGGCGGAGGTTTTACCATTAAAATTGTTGAACTACCCGGTAGTAAAAGTACAGTAATACGCATGGTTACATAGTAGCACACAATATTGATTATTGATGCTTACGTAAGAAGTCACTCAGTTATACTCAATTATTTCTACAGTAATTGTTGCATCATATCTCTCATATTATTGATTCGACGACAAAGTTATTAATATTATTAAATTGTGATATTTACAATGTCTAGAAGTTCTGCCAAGGAGAGGTTTGGTCACCTAATTGCGCGCTAATAGGGAGAAATCCTTATTGGAAAGCCCCCTCTTTCCTAGGAATGACCTAGTTGTAAAATATTGTGAGTTATGATATTAATGATTAATGTTATTGAAATTAAAGTTGTGTTCGGAGTTGAATTTGGAGACGCAGACATGATAATTGAGTCCAGAACGATGAAATTAGTAAAAATAGACTGTAAACACAAAATTTTTCGATTTTTACTATTTGGTCAAAAAGTCAACAGTGAATTTTTTGGAAAAAGTCAAACTTCAAAATTTCAAAATTTATATTTTTGATAAAAATAGTTTCATTGTGCTGGAATTGTTTGTGTTAGTGAAAATCGATATCTATTCCGATGATAATTGATGTCTAGGGGTTATATTGATAAATCGGGTAAGTTATCGGATAAATGAGCAATTAGTTGATACTAATTCACATGCTTATATAACTATTTATTCACATGTGTATACTATTGAGTCACATTCACTTACTATTAGGGGAGTTGGTGCAAGATTGATGATACTTGCATGACTAAGTTAAAGATGGAGGTATAGATGGAGGTACTGTATTATAATTAATTTTTAACATGTTTAGTACTATTGAGTCACATGATTTTACTATTGATTCACATGATTTACTATTAGGGGAGTTGGTGCAAGTTTGATAATACTTGGATGACTGAATTAAAAATGAAAGAAAAGTTGGAGGTATTGTACTATAATATATATTATAAATTCTCTATGCACACTTCTTGAATCTGAAAATCTGCATTCAACACATTCAAATCACATGCTAAACCCACAAAAAAACATTTTTCATATTTAAATTATTTTAAACTTCCAAAAATCAATTATTTCGGAGCTTCGGGACTTCAATAATTCACAATAAATAGTCCTTTTGCCAGAAGCTTCGGAAAATTTTTCATTACCGACGACTTACAGTCGCGATGGCTTGACCGTCGTTAATAACCTTATTAGCGACGGGTAGTGTGATGTCGATAATGTGCCCGTCGCCAATGCCCCAATTTCTTGTAGTGATCGAATTTCAGTCAATAAATGGGTCCACCGACACACAAAACATGTTTTTAACATTTTTGGTAACAAAAATACTCCTCCACATATACTCATATATCCCACATTCATCGTAAAAATATAATCATTATTATATTATTAAAAAAATATAATAATATATTTAAATAAATTATTTTATCAGAAAAAGATAAAATATTAATTTTCAACAATTGTCACATTAAAAATTTTCTCCATCTATATCCACATAAAATCTATATTTTCCTCATCATATAAATTAATAATTAATTATTCACAAATAATATTACAGAATCACAATACTGACAACCAGGCCGTTCCCAGGAAAGAGGGGGCTTTCCAATAAGAATTTTTCCTTACTGGGGCGCAATTAGGTGACTAAATCTCTCCTTAGACAGAACTTTCTAGACATTGCCAATAATGTTATCTAATAATATTATTCAGATAATATGAATTATTGCTTCGATAATGGAAAATACGGTGTAAAATATCAACGCAACAATTATTGATTCAATAAAATAAAATACTGAACAATAATTACTGTAACAATTATTGAGTAGTGCCTTCTTACGTAAGAGTCAATAATTGGTGCAATATCGTGTGCTACTGTGCAACAACGCGTATTACTATGTTTTAACCACTGGGTATTCCAACAGTATTAACGGTAACAACTACGCCGTTATTTATAAAAAATTCCTTTTGTCATTTTCTTCATCCGATAGTTATTCTGTTATGGGGCCCACAAATAGCCGCACCGTCGTACGAATATTCCCGACAGAAAGAATATTCCATGACCAAACGAATATTCCCCGACAACAATGAATATTTTATAACCACTTGCGTATTTTTGAAAAAAATTCATATATCACCCTTAACTTTAACTTTTTATCAATTTAGCCATTTACTAAATTGTAATTATAAGAAAAATTGAATACTTTTATTTCATAAAATTCGGGGTCTTACAATCTCCCCTCCTTATGAAATTTCGTCCCCGAAATTTACGTACCTGGCATTTCAAAGAGTTGAGAATACATTGCTTTCATTTCAGATTCCATCTTCCCTGTCATCATAATTTCTCCAATGCTCATCTCCTGTATTTCAGATATCATTCTAGAATACAGCTTCAAAACAAGGGTTAATTGAACAAATTAACATATCACATAATATCCTGATATTATGACTGACCAACAAATAAGCTTAGGTAGGACACACTAGCGAAGGATTTACTCATCTCTCCCCTCCTAGTTCTAATCCCAATCTCCGCCAGAGATCATATCCCTAAGCTCTGATACCAAATATAACGACCCCAAAATAGGTCCATTCCATCCAACCCATTCTGAGTCGCCAAATACATGGCACAGAAAATAACTACAACTTTATTACAACAATTGTCGTGCAAAATACAACAACACGTATGCTGTGAGTTTGGATACAAATATATACCAACTGTAACTCTGGACACCAACTTTGGATACCACGTCACAATGACACCTTACGTAAAGGTATAGTCAAAAACTATTTTAGAAATTAGAATCTTTGGAAAGTACTCAAGGAAACCCTCGTACATGGGAGGCCATGCGTCTAGGTTATGATAGATATCATATGGCCACATAATTATCCTTGGTTGACCAAATAGACCCCAAAGAAAAACGAGAAGATTACTATCATATTCTTCCCAATGGTGAGTCTTCTCTTGACTTATCATTATCTCCACTGTCTCTAATTGGGAATTATACTCCAAACAAACACCAAGATTATATAAGTAGTGCTTGTAAATATACTCAGCAAGTGAATGAGCACATCCCTGTCTTATGATGACTCGAGGTTGTATGTCATTAGACATCTTGTATAATAGTGACAAAACACCCTTCCAAAGTTGAATTCACCTCACCCTCAACATCTATAGACCACCGTTCTATTCCCCTGTTATTCACCGCTTATCCCGGCTACACTTTTATTACCTGAAAGGAATTGTGAAGCAAAAGGGTGAGCACAACTAGCTCAGTAAAGAATATCATGACTAAAGATAAATAAATTATCAATAGTCTTCAACAGTAATAAATCAGAGATTTAGAACATATGGTATATGATAAAACTTTTCAACCATAGTTGCAGCGGAATGAGCAATCCATTAGAAGAGTCAAATAGACTATAAAGTCTATTATCTTCTCCATGTTAAAAGTCTACCAACAATATTTTATCCCTGTGACATCAATCAACAATTCCTGTCCACAATCACATGTATAACTCATAATCGTAATTGTAGTTCTAAATTCCTTTTCTCATCCAGGACAAAGATAATTTTCATCACCTGAAACATCAAAGATTATGGTTATACCAAATCGCAGTTTATATTCATAATCCTACTAATAAATTCATCTTTGCACTACGGTCAAAGATATTCATCAACAAGTCATCTTTGCACTACAGGCCAAAGATATTCATCAACAAGTCATCTTTGCACTACAAGCCAAATATATTAATCAGTTGGTCATGTTCATCTAAACACCTGTTCATCTTTGCACTACGGGCCTAAGATATTCATCAGAAATCATTCATCTTTGCACTACAGGCCAAAGATATTCCGTTATATCATCATTTAGGACTGAGAACGATGAAAAAAAATATTTTAAAGAAAACGAATCCAGTGAAGCAAAAGAATAAGTATTTAGGATTCGTATTTCAGCTATTTCATGTCCAAAAATACCTAGTGAATTAAAATTCAAAAATGATCAAAACATGGATACAATCAAAGCTAGTATCCAGAATAGATATTTTGGACAAAAAGAAAAAATTTTATTTTTCGGTGAATAGTGCCGTATTCGTGAATAGTGCCGTATACGTGAATAGTGTCGTATACATGAATAGTAACTCTGACACCAAATGATAGAAATTTCACAACAAACATCATCACGTTTCGTGAATAGTACTCGTGAATAGTAACTCGTGAATAGTAACTCATAAATAGTAACTCATGAATAGTAATCCCGAAATGAAAAAGTTCCAAATTTGATAAAAATTTCCAAGCAACATTCTGGCATAATGATATTGAAGAAATAATATCATTTTAGAAGAAAATAACCTCCCTTACTATCCCTTACAATCCCGTACCTCAAAAGAGCAGTACTTCTGACTGGAATAACGCTGAACGTACTTGCACCGTATAGCAATACTCAAAGTATACTCAAAATACTCACAAGAATACGCTCGATAATATAGAGAGAGAAAACTTCAGTTTCTTGTGTGATTTTCAATTCTAACCTAAGCACCCTATTTATAGGAAATTGCTTAGAACACCAAAGTAGAAAATTTAATATAATAATAATATATATTATAAATTCTCTACGCACACTTCTTGAATCTAAAAATCTGCATTCAACACATTCAAATCACATGCTAGACCCACAAAAAACATTTTTCATATTTAAATTATTTTAAACTTCCAAAAATCAATTATTTCGGAGCTTCAGAACTTCAATAATTCACAATAAATAGCCCTTTTTCCAGAAAATTTGAATCTCGCAACTTTTTATAGGAAATTCCATTATCTACAACATTGCAGAAGGAAGTTTTTCCAAATTCTAAACAGAAATTGACCGAAATCCACAAACGAACGATTTTATAGGCTATAATCCACTACAAAAAATAAGGCTATAGCCGATGGTACGTGCCATTGCCAATGACCCTATTGCCGTCGGCAATGAGATCATTGGCGACGGCACTGTCCGTCGCCCTTCCCGTCGCCGTATAGGTCGTCGCCCCGGCCTCCCATCGCTCGCCGTCGGTAACTTGGTCATTACCGACGGGGTCATTGCCGACGGCTAACCGTCGCCAATGACTCATTGCCGACGGCATGGCCGTCGCCAATGATCCCGTCGGTAATGACCCACTTTAAAAAAAATATTAAAATTTCAAAATTCCCCTGTTCATTTACATATACATTGTACCTGTTATAAACTAAGAAAAATAAATAAATAATGACAATATACGCATATCAATAACAATCATATCTTTTACTATCAACAATTAATATAATTAGATACCAAACTCAAATCTGTACAACTAAAAAGCTAAATACATACATGAAAGTCAAAATATAAATATAAACAACTACTGCCCAAGATCAGGAATCTCTCTCCCATCGCCTCCGGTCCCATCGCCGGTCCCATCCTCCATAGTCTCATCAGCATCAGCTCGGAGATCATCACCATCTCCTCCACGAGCATCACCTGTGCCGCCATCTCCACCTCCGCGAGTCTCATCAACAAGACCCTACAAAATTAAAATATTAATAACGGAGTCCCCAAAATAGATCATATTTATATTATTTTAGTTTGTTTTCTACAAGTCTTGTTCAGTTTCGTAAACTAGGCGATAACTAGGTCTCCGTATGTCGGAATCGAGTACCGTCAGTTGTAACGCGTGTCTAATACCTACGTGGTGCTCTGTGTGTGTTTGCGTGGCGTTCGGACGGACGATGCGGGTTTCGGGCTCTTTTTCGACTTTTTGCCTAAGTCTTGTTCAGTTTCGCAAACTCGGTGATAACTCGATCTCCGTATGTCGGAATAGAGTACCGTCAGTTGTAACGCGTGTCTAATACCTATGCGGTGATGTGTGTGTGTTTGCGTGGCATTTGGACGGACGGACGATGTGGGTTTCGGGCTCTTTTTTGACTTTTTGCCTAAGTCTTGTTCAGGTTTTACAAACTAGGCGATAACTCGGTCTCCGTATGTCGGAATCGAGTACCGTCAGTTGTAACGCGTGTCTAATACCTACGCGGTGCTGTGTGTGTGTTTGCGTGGCGTTCGGACTGACGATGCGGGTTTTGGACTCTTTTTCGGCTTTTTGCCTAAGTCTTGTTCAGTTTCGTAAACTAAGCGATAACTCGGTCTCCGTATGTCGGAATCGAGTACCGTCAGTTGTAACGCATGCCTAATACCTACGCAGTTCTGTGTGTGAGTTTGCGTAGCGTTCGGACGAACGATACGGGTTTCGGGCTCTTTTTCGGCTTTTTGCCCAAGTCTTGTTCAGTTTCGCAAACTAAGCGATAACTCGGTCTCCGTATGTCGGAATCGAGTACCGTCAGTTGTAACGCGTGTCTAATACCTACGCGGTGCTGTGTGTGTGTTTACGTGGCGTTCGGACGGACGATGCGGGTTTCGGACTCTTTTTCGGCTTTTTGCCTAAGTCTTGTTCAGTTTCGTAAACTAAGTGATAACTCGGTCTCCGTATGTCGGAATCGAGTACCGTCAGTTGTAACGCGTGCCTAATACCTACGCGGTTCTGTGTGTGTGTTTGCGTAGCGTTTGGACGAACGATGCGGGTTTCTGGCTCTTTTTCGGCTTTTTACCCAAGTCTTGTTCAGTTTCACAAACTAGGCGATAACTCGGTCTCCGTATGTCGGAATCGAGTACCGTCAGTTGTAACGCGTGCCTAATACCTACGCGATGCTGTGTGTGTGTTTGCGTGGCGTTCGGACGGACGATGCGAGTTTCAGGCTCTTTTTTGGCTTTTTACCTAAGTCTTGTTCAGTTTCGCAAACTAGGCGATAACTCGGTCTCCGTATGTCGGAATCGAGTACTGTCAGTTGTAACGCGTGCCTAATACCTACGCGGTTCTGTGTGTGTGTTTGTGTGGTGTTCAGACGGACAATGCGGGTTTCGAGCTCTTTTTTGATTTTTTGCCTAAGTCTTGTCAGTTTCGTAAACTAGGCGATAACTCAGTCTCCGTATGTCGAAATAGAGTACCATCAGCTGTAACGTGTGCCTAATACTTACGTGGTGCTGTGTGTGTGTTTGCGTGGCGTTCGGACGGACGATGCGGGTTTTGGGCTCTTTTTCGGCTTTTTGCCTAAGTTTTGTTCAGTTTCGCAAACTAGGCGATAACTCGGTCTCCGTATGTCGGAATCGAGTACAGTCAGTTGTAATGCGTGCCTAATACCTATGCGGTGCTGTGTATGTGTTTGCGTGGCATTCGGATGGATGATGCGGGTTTCGGGCTCTTTTTCGGCTTTTTGCCTAAGTCTTGTTCAGTTTTGCAAACTAGGCGATAACTCGGTCTCCGTATGTCGGAATCAAGTACCGTCAGTTGTAACGCGTGCCTAATACCTACGCGGTGCTGTGTTTGTGTGGTGTTCGGATGGACGATGCGGGTTTCGGGCTCTTTTTCGGCTTTTTGCCTAAGTCTTGTTCAGTTTCGCAAACTAGGCGATAACTCGGTCTCCGTATGTTGGAATCGAGTACCGTCAGTTATAACGCGTGTCTAATACCTACGCAGTGCTCTGTGTGTGTGTTTGCGTGGCGTTCGAACAGACGATGTGGGTTTTTGGCTCTTTTTCGGCTTTTTGCCTAAGTCTTATTCAGTTTCGCAAACTAGGCGATAACTCGGTCTCCGTATGTCGGAATCGAGTACCGTCAGTTATAACACGTGTCTAATACCTACGCGGTGCTGTGTGTGTGTTTGCGTGGCATTCAAACGGACGATGTGGGTTTTGGGCTCTTTTATGACTTTTTGCCTAAGTCTTGTTCAGTTTTGCAAACTAGACGATAACTCAGTCTTCGTATGTCGGAATCGAGTACCGTCAGTTGTAACACATGCCTAATACCTACGCGGTGCTATGTGTGTGTTTGCGTGGCATTCTGTGTGTGTATAATGGTGTTAGGGTTTTATCTTATGTTTATCTAAGCAATACAATTACAAATTACATAAATTAAATAAGGAAATACAGAATTTAATTATTTTTACCTGTCTAATATGTGGTGGGAAGATGTTGACCAAGACAACTGCACACACGCGAATGGCCTCCTCCCGTACTACACCCATGAGATCGTCAACGGCAGCTATAGGATTGATAGAGCCGTGGACAACCTCCTGAGCCAGCTGATAGATCCGCTCGCGTGATGGTGCGCCTGACTGCACAACACCGCTCGACATGCACCCCTCTATGATCCGACGGAAGAATTCGTCGGATAATGAATGGCCGACGCCCGATCCACTCGCACCACTACCTTCAGTGGGTGGGCGTCGTCGAGATCTCGCAGCAGGGACTAGGGTGTAAGCTGGGACATGGGGAATGCCCACAACTCTACCCTTCTTCGGTCCCCCTGTAGCCTGCAGCTAGTCCTCTATCTCCTCGTCTGCACGCGTAGACTCGTCTACTGGAGTGTCACCTCTCTGGCTGCTCCGGGCCACTGCAAGATCTTCGAACCGTCGCTGACAAAAAACACATTAGTGGATGATACGCAAAGTATAAAATGAAATAATATAAAAGAATATCCGAATTTTAAATATATATTAAATAAGAGAATTAAATAACTTACAGCAATGCGTTCTACCTCAGGTGAGATATAACCACCGTCACATTTCTTTTGGTGGGCGTGCCACCAAAACTCCAAGCGGGAGGGTGCATGCTTTAAACTCACCTCAAGTCTCTCCCGGTACAGGTCGTACGACTGAGACCCAGTGCAGTGTGGGAGACGACTCTGCTGTCGGGCAACTGAACGCTGTGCCGACATCTTCTTGAAGGCCTCGCCGTCCCAAATGCTGCACATCTGGTCCCACACCGTAGCAGATATGAAATCTGGCCGGACATCCTTAAGTGTTTGTCCATCAGCCATCTTCGTCTGGGCCTTTTTCTTCCAGTCGTAGACCCACTTGTGCCAATTCATCTCTAGGTATCTGTGCAGAACAGTCATGCCATGGGCTTCCTGCCCGTCCTCAAAACGATAATATCTCTGCACATTACACATTAAGAAGTTTAGTAGACAACATAAATCAAAGAGATAACATAAATCAAAGAGGTAACATCATATTCAAATGTCTAATAAAACTAGCATATGAATGATTGACATCCTACCTTAAATTCGGCAATAATCAACTGACGTGTACGATCATCCACATCTGCCCACCTCATCCACGGGCTTGAGAATCGGTTGCGGACGATCCCAAGTAACGTGTTCCTTGGCGTGGCGTCAAGGATACTACAATTGAAATTGCAAATTACAAAGAATATATAAGAACTAAATACTTATATTATAGTAATATTTTATAGGATTATGAAATTACCTAAGAGTCCCAACACGACATATAAGAGGCGCCTGGGCGGGATTCCCTAGCAAGCCACGTGCTAGTCCCCGCGGAGGCCTACGTCGATCACCTATGTATTGAAATACATCAATATTTATATAAATGAATATAATATCAATACAATATAAAATAAAAAATAATAAGGTGTATCCCAATAACATATATAATTATACCTGACGATCCCGCCTGATCATCACGCGTAGAATCTCCACGGCCCCCACGACCTGCACGCCCACCACGATCGCCGTGTGGTGTGCGCGCCATATGTATGTATACTATCAACTAAAAGAATGCAATATACAGTAAAAGAGGGATAACATAGAGGATAACATACAGATACAATTAAAAGAATGCAACATAAATAGTAACCTACATACAGATACAATTAAAAGAATGCAACATAAATAGTAACCAAAAAAGTTACAACATAAATAGTAACCTAAAAGGATACAATTAAAAGAATGCAACATAAATAGTAACCTAAAAGGATACAGCATAAATAATACACTAAACTGACACAAATATAAGTTGAAGATAATGATTGCACTACTACAAACTATTACATTTGAATACAACTAAACTGAAACAAATAGTACATACTCCTAATCATTTATATCGTCAAAGCCATCAATATCAGAATCGTCATCTTTGAGCAGTAGATCTTCACTATCGTTGTCATCACCATCTTTGTCGTCTTCAACGATTTCTTCAATTATATTTACCTCCTCAACAACATCATCTTCACTTTCGACAGCGACAACATCATCCTCTTTTTCACTAGACTCACTAATAATTGTCACATCAGCAGGTGTGACACTAGTAGACTCGACTTGTAAAGGTTCATCGTCTGGACGAGGAGTTGTGCCTTGAAAACCATGGGTTTTGGTGGTTATAACAGCATGCCATGGGCTTGCAGGAGTCTTAACACTCCGCGCGTAGTACACCTGTGTCGCTTGACTTGCTAAAATAAAAGGCTCGTCCATACCACTCATCAGTCTTAGTTTTGACTTAACATTAACAGTCACCCGTCCTGATTTTTTATCTACTTTAACTCCATTCTGAACATCAAACCAATGACAATTGAAGCAGACTAATTCTTTATGACCCCAATATTTGAAAACGACAACTTCTAGCAATCGTCCATACCAGTCATCCCAAATGTTATCGTAGCAGCTACTTTTCACCACAACACCAGAATCAGCAGAAGCGACTTCCCCAATATCGCAACACTTAAATCTGTAACCGTTGACAATGCAACATGTATAAGTATCTACAGATCTTTCGGGGCCGTCGGCTATAAGCTTTAGTCGATTGTCAGCTAACTCATCTGTAAGAACCTAATGTACATTAACACAACATATTCTAAAGTTAATTACGCCATAAGAATAAGTCTATGATGGTAGATTCATTGAACGTTTAAAGGTTAGACTTACATGATCCTTAAACCATTGTACAAATTCACCATTTCTCAAATTTTGTAAATCCTCGTCCGATATACTCGGATTCGCTTCACGTACTTCAACATCATATTGACTGTAACACAGTTATATACTCAATGTGTTTGGAAAAGAACTTGACACAATTACACCAGACATATATAATTATGACTACTTACTTAATGTATGGTGCTACTTCATTCATGTTGACAAGTGCATACAATGTGGTAGCTGCATACTCACTATCGGTCAAGAATCGCCTTTTTTTACCGCCGAATGGGCTTACAGGATGACTAAAGGCAGTTAATTCTCCATTTTCCTCGTGCGCAATAGCCTGATTCCAACGTAAGCGATTGTGCTTCGTATGAACATTCGGCTCAAAGTACAACGAGCATAAATTAACAAGTTCCTCCATAACATAACTTTCAGCAATCGACCCCTCTACACGGGCTCTATTCTTCACCTTTTGCTTTAGATGTCGCATATACCTATGTGATATATAGATTAACAAAAAAATAATGAACATTTTACCGTATTAAAAACATTAATGTCATTACCTCTCGAATGGATACATCCATCTATATTGTACGGGACCGCCAAACTTAGCTTCATATGGCAAGTGAATAGGTAAATGCTCCATTGAATTAAAAAACGATGGAGGGAAGATCATTTCTAACTTGCACATTATTTCCACTATCTGCATCTCCATTTTATCTATGTCTTTGACCTGAAGCTCCGTCAAGCATAGATATCTGAAGAAATTAGAAAGCTCTGTCAGTGCTTCAACCACACGTTTCGGTAACAAGTCGATAAATGCCACAGGGATCAGTTTCTGCATGAATACGTGACAATCATGACTTTTAAGACCCCGAAACTTCAGCTCTTAAACTTTACAACACCTTGCTATATTCGAAGAATATCCATCTGGGAGCTTCAGTCCACTGATCCAATTACATATCAATATCAACTGTTCCCTGGTCAAAGTATATTCAGCTTTAGGCGTTACCGTCTTACTACCCTCCTGATACAGCCACAAATCTTCCCTAATGTTCATTTCTACCAAATCAAGCCTCGACTTGTTGTTGTCCTTTGTTCTACCAGTGACATCTATGACTGTATAAAAAATATTATCAAATACGTTCTTCTTAGTATGCATCAGATCTAAATAATGACGGATGCAGAGTGTAGCCCAATAAGGCAGGTCAAAGAACATGGATCTATGTGTCCAGTTGTGAACCTTACCGTAACCATAAGCTCGCTCTAATCTGTGATTCTTCCCTGGAGGTGGAAACTTTAAATGACTAATCCAACTCAACACTGCTGACCCAGAAAGACGGCCAGGTACTTGACGTTTCTCTGTTTTTTGATTGAATTGTCTACTCATCCGTCGACAACGATGTTCAATCGGTAAAAACTGTCTGGATGTTGCGAAGAAACTCATTTTCCCCCCATGTTTGAGCCGCACAGATTTAACTGACCCCATGCACACGGGACATGATAAGCCCCCATGAGTCGACCATCCACTGATCATTCCTAACGCCGGGAAGTCATTTATTGTCCACAGTAAAGCTGCCCTCATGTCAAAGTTCTGCTTAAGAGATACATCATAAGTTTGAACCCCTTTTTCCCAAAACATCTTTAACTCATCAACTAACGGCCTGAGTTATACATTGATGTCTTTACTCGGACTCTTATCACCCGGAATAAGTAAAGGCGTGAACATGTAGGGATCTTTCATGCACATCGAAGGCGGGAGGTTATACACCACAATAATCACCGGCCAAGTTAAGTAGGGCTTTGTGTAAGGCCCGTTAAATGGATTAAACCCATCCGTAGCAAGTCCAAGCCTAACATTGCGAACCTCTTCAGCAAACGAAGGGTGCTTGTTATCAAAATTTTTCCACTCAAGCCCATCTGCCGGGTGCGTCAGTTGACCTTCGACTATGTCCCATGTAGAGTGTCACCTCATATCCTTGGCGGTATGTATTGACATGAACAACCGCTGAAGCCTCGGGGCAATAGGAAAGTAACGTAAGATCTTTCTTGGCACGTCTTTTCCCTTTTTCTTGCGCTGTTCACAGTATCTACTTGTACCACAAATATCACACGACCTCTTATCTTTATTGACATCACCATAATATAACATATAGTCATTCTCACAAGCATCAATCTTCTCATACCCTAGATTGAGCCTTTTGACCATTTTCTTCACATCATAGTACGACTCCAGTAACTTATTGCCTACAGGTAAACACTCCTTCACAATGCTTAACAGTTCATTAAAACCTCTCTCGCTACAGTCATGCTCATTCTTAAAGTATAAAAACTTAGTCACATCAGATAAGACGGTGTGTTTTTCGTGCCCGTCATACAGTGGTGTCGCTGCTTCATGCAATAACTCATAGAAACCCTTAGCCCCATCATTCGGCTCTTGTTCGACGCTACTGCCATCCCTGTCTGTATTCCACTGAAAGTATGAACCAGCATCTTTGACTATCATGTTAGTACAGTCAAAGTTTTCGTCACCTCTGGATTTCGGTTCTGATTCATGTTCATCCAACCAGGTTTCCCCATGATAGATCTATGTCGTATAACCCTGCTTGAACCCATACGCAAATAAGTCGCACATGACATCACTCCTTTCCTTCCACACTTCATTCACACACCTCTTACAAGGACATCTGATCTCATCGCCGCTGACTTGCTCAAACGCGAAGTTGAGAAACTGTTCAACCCCACTATGATACTCAGAGCTAAGCCCATTCCTATCAGTGGCTACCCTACGTTCCATCCAACTTCGATCAACAGACATCTCGGAGAACTGTCTGCTATATATATGGAAAGTTAGACAAACATAATCAAGTCTCCAAGTTAATGTATATGCAAGCTTATAAGTTTCCTAACTTCATCTCCCACTCTAACGGGTCAAGCTTCTATCCCATTCCTGGATGTGTCGCCTCACTGATGCCAACAACTTGAACACATCTTTACATTTTTCAGAATTTTCGGCAGCACCTCCCCATGGTCTTCAAGTACACGAAATAGACTAACACATCGTAGTCTAAATATGCACCCGAAGAACATCAAGAGATATATACTGACCGAAAATTCAAAAAATATAAAGACATGCTCAAGTCGTTAACACCGACCTAAGTGAGATCGAAACATACAAGAACAGTCCCAAAACGGGGACTATTTGAGATTCACTCCTACTAAGTGAATCTCAAACGGGTTTCTAAGCTTCCTAAACTATATGAAAATATGCATGTATGAAATTGAACTATTTCCTAGAATAAAAAAGAATACTATATTATTGAGAATGAATTATGAACCCAAATTTTTTATGGTTCTTACTCATAATTAAAAACTGTTTTTGATTTCCTTTGATATAAAAGCTCTTCAAAAACATAAAATGACCATGTCTAACCATAAAACATCATATAACATATATAAACATGAGCAAAACAAACAACCAGGTTAAAAAAGGGGAAACCGTCTTTACATTGTGCACTGTCTATGTTAATATGTTGACCACTTAAACCAAAGGGTTTTAATAAATGAACAGAATCACTAAGGACTAATATGGCCCTCGAATCACATCTAACAACAAAAGAGGCCAAAAGAGGCTCGAAAGGTTAAAAATACGTTTCCAAACCAATATATGAAAAGTTCAAACTAGTAAATGTTAAGCTAACCAAGTGCAGATGTTCATGATCATACAAGATTTCAACACTTAATCTAATAAGTCAGTGTCAAAGTACATAACGAGACATCAATATCAAACATCTGTAACTTGACATACCTTTTGAGCAAAATTATTAGAACCAATAGTTTTAAGAAAAACTATAGATATTTTGCAAAATTTCCTTCTGTTTTTAAATTATTGTTTTAAGTTTCAAAAGTAGAGATATTTTAAAAAAAAATGCTTAAGAAAAAAACATATAGTTGTTTAAACTTATAAAATACCATGATATTCTTATATAGTTACTATCAACTATGGAAAATGAGTATATTCAGAAATAAATTAATTATTATAAATGTACGTAATTTGCTAGCTCATTCATAATCAAGTTAAAAAAAATGTAAAAACAGTAGAATCAACTGAGGCTAGCTCATTCATAAACAATGTACAGATGCATATATAGGCCCATGTTATCAAAGGAACTATAAAAACAGAACCATTAACATCTACCAAACCAAAGCTAGAAGCACAAATAATAACTGTAGAAAGTGTTGAATAAAATTTAAAAATTTACCAAAATGAAGTGTAGAACAACTATAGAATCAACTGAAGGCAAAATGGGGCCGAAATGAAGAACTGGACGGTACACAGGTGGTGACGAACTAGTGGCAGCCGACGGCAGTCGGCGACTGGGCTTGGAACCGGCGATTAAGTTGGGCGAAATTGATGAACCGACGATTAAGTTGGGCTTGGAAACGACGATTAAGCCGGCGATTGAGCTACCTGAGAATCAATCGAGATACTAACTTAGAATCAATATTTGGGGGAAATGGCCAAAATGCGAGGGAAGGAGAAAAATTAAGAGGGAAGAAAAAACATCTGCACGTTGCCGTCATGCGATGGTTTAAAATATAAGACTCATTATCGACGGCCCAGCCGTCGTGAATGACCCCGTCGATATGTAGTCATTACCGACGGCGGTGCCGTCGTTTATAACATTGGTGCCGTCGCCAATGAGTTTTCCCTCCACCAGAAAAGTCTGGCGCAAAATAAAAGGGTCATTACCGACGACTTACAGTCGCGACGGCTTGACCGTCGTTAATAACCTTATTAGCGACGGGTAGTGTGCTGTCGATAATGTGCCCGTCGCCAATGCCCAAATTTCTTGTAGTGATCAAATTTCAGTCAATAAATGGGTCCACCGACACACAAAACATGTTTTTAACATTTTTGGTAACAAAAATACTCCTCCTCCACATATACACATATATCCCACATTCATCGTAAAAATATCATCATTATTATATTATTAAAAAAATATAATAATATATTTAAATGAATTATTTTATCAAAAAAAGATAAAATATTAATTTTCAACAATTGTCACATTAAAAATTTTCTCCATCTATATCCACATAAAATCAATATTTTCCTCATCATATAAATCAATAATTAATTATTCACAAATAATATTACAGAATCACAATACTGACAACCAGGCCATTCCCAGGAAAGAGGGGGCTTTCCAATAAGAATTTCTCCTTACTGGCGCGCAATTAGGTGACCAAACCTCTCCTTAGACAGAACTTTCTAGACATTGCCAATAATGTTATCTAATAATATTATTCAGATAATATGAATTATTGCTTCGATAATGGAAAATACGGTGTAAAATATCAACGCAGTAATTATTGATTCAATAAAATAAAATACTGAACAGTAATTACTGTAACAATTATTGAGTAGCGCCTTCTTACGTAAGAGTCAATAATTGGTGCAATACCGTGTGCTACTGTGCAACAACGCGTATTACTGTGTTTTAACCGCTGGGTATTCCAACAGTATTAACGGTAACAACTACGTCGTTATTTATAAAAACTCCCTTTTGTCATTTTCTTCATCCGATAGTTATTCTGTTATGGGGCCCACAAATAGCTGGACCGTCGTACGAATATTCCCGACAGAAAGAATATTCCACGACCAAACAAATATTCCCCGACAACAATGAATATTTTATAACCACTTGCGTATTTTTGAAAAAATTTCATATATCACCCTTAACTTAACTTTTTATCAATTTAACCATTTACTAAATTGTAATTATAAGAAAAATTGAATTCTTTTATTTCATAAAATTCGGGGTCTTACAATCTTCCCTCCTTATGAAATTTCGTCCCCGAAATTTACGTACCTGGTATTTCAAAGAGTTGAGAATACCTTGCTTTCATTTCAGATTCCATCTTCCCTGTCATCATAATTTCTCCAATGCTCATCTCCTGTATTTCAGATATCATTCTAGAATACAGCTTCAAAACAAGGGTTAATTGAATAAATTAACATATCACATAATATCCCGATATTATGACTGACCAACAAATAAGCTTAGGTAGGACACACTAGCGAAGGATTTACTCATCTCTCCCCTCCTAGTTCTAATCCCGATCTCCGCCAGAGATCATATCCCTAAGCTCTGATACCAAATGTAACGACCCCAAAATAGGTCCATTCCATCCAACCCATTCTGAGTCGCCAAATACAAGGCACAGAAAATAACTACAACTTTATTACAACAATTGTCGTGCAAAATACAACAACACGTATGCTATGAGTTTGGATACAAATATATACCAACTGTAACTCTGGACATCAACTTTGGATAGCACGTCACAATGATACCTTACATAAAGGTATAGTCAAAAACTGTTTTAGAAATTAGAATCTTTGGGAAGTACTCAAGGAAACCTTCGTACATGGGAGGCCATGCGTCTAGGTTATGGTAGATATCATATGGCCACAGAATTATCCTTGGTTGACCCAATAGACCCCAAAGAAAAACGAGAAGATTACTATCATATTCTTCCCAATGGTGAGTCTTCTCTTGACATATCATTATCTCCACTGTCTCTAATTGGGAATTATACTCCAAACAAACACCAAGATTATATAAGTAGTGTTTGTAAATATACTCAGCAAGTGAATGAGCACATCCCTGTCTTATGATGACTCGAGGTTGTATGTCATTAGACATCTTGTATAATAGTGACAAAACACCCTTCCAAAGTTGAACTCACCTCACCCTCAACATCTATAGACCACCGTTCTATTCCCCTGTTATTCCCCGCTTATCCCGGCTACACTTTTATTACCTGAATGGAATTATGAAGCAAAAGGGTGAGCACAACTAGCTCAATAAAGAATATAATGACTAAAGATAAATAAATTATCAATAGTTTTCAACAGTAATAAATCAGAGATTTAGAACATATGGTAGATGATAAAACTTTTCAACCATAGTTGCAGCGGAATGAACAATCCATTAGAAGAGTCAAATAGACTATAAAGTCTATTATCTTCTCCATGTTAAAAGTCTACCAACAATATTTTATCTCTGTGACATCAATCAATAATTCATATCCACAATCACATGTATAACTCATAATCGTAATTGTAGTTCTAAATTCCTTTTCTCATCCAGGACAAAGATAATTTTCATCACCTGAAACATCAAAGATTATGGTTATACCAAATCACAGTTTATGTTCATAATCCTACTAATAAATTCATCTTTACATTACGGTCAAAGATATTCATCAACAAGTCATCTTTGCACTACAGGCCAAAGATATTCATCAGTTGGTCATGTTCATCTAAGCACCTGTTCATCTTTGCACTACGGGCCAAAGATATTCATCAGAAATCATTCATCTTTGCACTACAGGCCAAAGATATTCCATTATATCATCATTTAGGACTGAGGACGATGAAAAAATATTTTTAAGAAAATGAATCCAGTGAAGCAAAAGAATAAGTATTTAGGATTCGTATTTCAGCTATTTCATGTCCAAAAATACCTCATAAATAATCATAGTGAAGTAAAATTCAAAAATGATCAAAACATGGATACAATCAAAGCTAGTATCCATAATATAAATTTTATTTTTTGGTGAATAGTTTCGTATTCGTGAATAGTGTCGTATACTTGAATAGTGCCGTATACATGAATAGTAACTCCGACACCAAAAGATAGAAATTTTACAACAAACATCATCACGTTTCGTGAATAGTACTCATGAATAGTAACTCATGAATAGTAACTCGTGAATAGTAACTCATGAATAGTAACTCATGAATAGTAACCTCGAAATGAAAAAGTTTCAAATTTGATAAAAATTTCTAACCAACATTCTGGCATAATGATATTGAAGAAATAATATCATTTTAGAAGAAAATAACCTCCCTTACTATCCCTTACAATCCCTTACAATTTCTTACAATCCCTTACAATTTCTTACAATCCCATACCTCAAAAGAGCAGTACTTTTGACTGGAATAACGCTGAACGAACTTGCACCGTATAGCAATACTCAAAGTATACTCAAAATACTCACAAGAATACGCTAGATAATATAGAGAGAGAAAACTTCAGTTTTTGGTGTGATTTTTAATTCTAACCTAAGCACCCTATTTATAGGAAATTACTTAGAACACCAAAGTAGAAAATTTAATATAATAATAATATATATTATAAATTCTCTACGCACACTTCTTGAATCTGAAAATCTGCATTCAACATATTTAAATCACATGCTAGACCCACAAAAAACATTTTTCATATTTAAATTATTTTAAACTTCCAAAAATAAATTATTTCGGAGCTTCGGAACTTCAATAATTCACAATAAATAGCCCTTTTGCCAGAAAATTCGAATCTCACGTGTTTTTATAGGAAATTCCATTATCTACAACTTTACAGAAGGAAGTTTTTCTAAATTTCAAACAGAAATTGACCGAAATCCATAAACGGACGATTTTATAGGCTATAATCAAATTTCAGTTAATAAATGGGTCCTCCGACACACAAAATATGTTTTTAACATTTTTGGTAACAAAAATACTCCTCCTCCACATATACTCATATATCCCACATTCATCGTAAAAATATCATCATTATTATATTATTAAAAAAATATAATAATATATTTAAATGAATTATTTTATCAGAAAAAGATAAAATATTAATTTTCAACAATTGACACATTAAAAATTTTCCCCATCTATATCCACATAAAATCAATATTTTTCTCATCATATAAATTAATAATTAATTATTCACAAATAATATTACAGAATCACAATAATGACAACTAGGCCGTTCCCAGGAAAGAGGGGGCATTCCAATAAGAATTTCTCCTTACTGGCGTGCAATTAGGTGACCAAATCTCTCCTTAGACGGAACTTTCTAGACATTGCCAATAATGTTATCTAATAATATTATTCAGATAATATGAATTATTGCTTTGATAATGGAAAATATGGTGTAAAATATCAACACAACAATTATTGATTCAATAAAATAAAATACTGAACAGTAATTACTGTAACAATTATTGAGTAGTGTCTTCTTACGTAAGAGTCAATAATTGGTGCAATACCGTGTGCTACTGTGCAACAACGCGTATTACTGTGTTTTAACCGCTGGGTATTCCAACAGTATTAACGGTAACAACTACGTCGTTATTTATAAAAACTCCCTTTTGTCATTTTCTTCATCCGACAGTTATTCTGTTATGGGGTCCACAAATAGCTGCACCGTCGTACGAATATTCTCGACAGAAAGAATATTCCATGACCAAACGAATATTCCCCGACAACAATGAATATTTTATAACCACTTGCGTATTTTTGAAAAAAAATTCATATATCACCCTTAACTTTAATTTTTTATCAATTTAATCATTTACTAAATTGTAATTATAAGAAAAATTGAATACTTTTATTTCATAAAATTCGAGGTCTTACAGTTTACCCTATACTTGGTGATCTTCTTCTGTTATTCCATTCTTTATTATTATATTGGAATAACCTGTAAATGCAAAGTACTGCATACATGGTGAAATTCTTCTATTATTCCATTCTTTATTATTCTGTCAAAATATCCTATCGGTGCGTATCACGCCTGACCTGGTTCCATTACTTATTATTCCGCATTTATTATCATATTGGAATATCCTGTCGGTGTGAATTTCACCTGACCTGGTTCCGTTATTTATTATTTTGTTGAAATAACCTGTCTATGTGGATTGCCACATGCATGGTGAATGATCCTTTGTATTCATTCCTTATTAAATCGTGAAAAATATCTGTTTACGTTGATTATGATGAGAGTCATAATAAAAGCATTGGATTGATAAAAATCATGGGTATATAAAGTATTAGTAAGTGTTATGATGAGTTATGTTGGTTATTATGTGAAACATGAAAGTTTCTTAGAAATCAAAAAGGGTTGAAAAATTAGATTTTGCTAAAAACGTAGCATGAAATTCAATTGTCTTATCTCCTATTATATTTTGAATTTTTGAGAGTGCTCAAGTCCTAGAGTTAGATTTATGAGTTACCTAACTTATCCAAGTAGAATCACTGGAAAAGATGTTGTAGATTTTTGTGTGGACTGATTTTAGTAAAGGATGAAAAAGCTGGAAATTACCAAAAAGTTGCTGTCCAAAATTTGAAGGGGCTGTTTCGGCCACTTAATTTGTGAGAAAAATTCAAGCCTTTTGGGACATGAAAGTAAATGGTATGAAGAACCTCTTGTCCAAAAATAAACTCATTCCGACTTAAAATGAGCAAGTTATGACCATTTTAATATTTAGATTTTTCCGACGAAAAATGCTATAACCGGAGTTCTATAACTCCGATGACTATGAAATTTAAACTGGAAGCTCACATTAACATGTGTAAGATCCTACCAAGATTTGGGAATTTTTGGAGTTAAACTTGAGGAAGCAAATTTATTAAGGAATTAATTAGAAATTAATTTTTGAAAAATAGTAAATGAATTTTAAAAATTCTGAGAAAAATATATGTTCAATATGGGACTATATCCTGCTAAATTCCAAAAAAGAAATATTTTTGGAACTAATTTGGTATTTTTCATGAAAATGGTTTAGTTACGAACATATGAGTTAAATATGTTATATGAAGTAACAAAGTTGGAAAATAGGATTTTGTGGCTTGGAAATCCTATATAAGGTATATGCATATTTTTGATAAGGGATTTGATCATTGGTAATAAAATCTTATTAGTATGGCATTCTTTGAATGATTAAATGCATTATTTGGTAAAGTGTAAAGAATTGAAATAAATTGCTTATAAGTTTAAGAGGTGATTAAAATATTGTTATAATATTAACAATATTAGATTATGAGTTATTTAAGTGATGAATAATAATTGGATAAAATTAAAGTCTTTAATATTTATTCTTGTTTTAGTTTGATTAATGTTTATGTCATTGTCATCATCCTCATGCTTATATGGTGATGAAAGTTATCTTTGGCTTACGTGAGAAGATGGACTGTTGTTTATTGAATTATATATCTTTGGCTTACGTGCAGAGATAGACTTGGTATGATTATGATAAGGGATTATTCGGTATAGTCATGACCATTGATGATTTAATGAATATCCTTGGCCCGTAGTGCAGGGATGATTCGATGATGTGGTTTATTTATTAAACTGAGTCTTAGCGATAAAAAAAACTGATGAAAACATTTTAAACCATATAAGATAGTAGATTTTATTCTCTACTTGATTTTTCTAATGGATTGCTTGTTCCGTTAAACTTGATGTCTATTGTATTTTTTTAGTTTAACATTATTGAACACTATTGATAATTTATTCTGCATTATCTTAGTCATAATATTTCTTACTGGGCTAGTTGAGCTCACCCTTTCTTTCACTATTCTATTCAGGAAATGAGAATATAGCTGGGACGAGTCGGAGAATGGAGTGACGGTCCAGATGATAGCATTAGTAGTCCTCACTATTCTGTTAAATAGTGTGATAATAAATGTAATGAGGACTCCATTGGGTATAGATATTTCCTAGATGATAATATTTGTATTAAAACTCACAGCATATGTTTTGTCGTATTTTACACGACAGCTGTATAAGTACGTTTTTATTTATATTTTGTACCATGTATTTGGCGACTCAAGATGGGCGATGAATACCCAATTTTGGGGGCGTCACAATAATGATTCAAATCATGGATCAGGAATGTGACGAAGCACTTAAGGGTGGAATGTACCCTATAGCAAAGTCAAATCCAGTAGTTTAAGTGAGAGCGTTTGTCAAGAAACCCAAACGAAGTTATTACGGATAAGTTAATTATAAACTCTTGCGAAGTCTATATCTTATTTGATACTAGTTCTACCCACTCTTGTATTTTACCTAGTTGTGTTCACCGTTTAAATTTGACTCCTGAGAATTTAGACTTTGACTTTGGTTGAAACTTCGTTAGGAGAAATCTCTGTTACCTCCACTGTTTATAAATCTTGTTGATTCAAATCGACACTTTCATGTTATCTGTCGATCTTATCTCTTTGAAAATACTTGCCTTTGATCTGATTTTTGGAATTGACTAGTTAGCTACTCATCATGCTTTTGTAAGGTTGTTAGCTTTTATACTCCTAACCAACCTGTTATGCGAATTCAAGCAATCAAACCACTAAATTTAATCATTGTTATATCAAGCCATAAGTAAAGAGCCGATCCTTTCGTTGTTAACTTCCTTGTGTGGAATGCACCGAAGCCAAACTTTCTGTAGGCAATGTCGTGAATGATGGTGGCAAGTTGATAAGTATCAATGTGACGTGCTATCCAAGTCTTGGATGAGGGTCACAGTTTAGAATGATATTTCTATTGTTAATAAATTTCCTGATGTATTCTTGAAGACTTTTTAGCCTACCCCAGAGCGTGAAATCGAATTTTGTATCGACCCTAGTACAAAACCCATTTCTAAAACCCTTAAATAATTTCTTTAACTAAAACGAACGTAACATGTGCCAAAGATATTGGCTCGAGCTGTTGAAGATTACGACCATACCATTCAATATCATAGTGGAAGAGCGAACGTGGTACCTTACGCGTTGAGTAGAAGATCGTATGCGTTTACGAGTGCGATGTTGTTAACACAAAGACCCATTTCCTATAAATGATGAAGATAGAATTAAAGACTCTAAGGACCCACGTGAAGATAATGAATATAAGATTAGAATTGACTTTAATCGATAAAGTTAAAGCCGTTCAAGCTATATACCCGGAGCTGATGAACACAAAGAAGAAGGTTCAAGAGGGCGTTATTTTAAACAGCAAGAGTTGCTAAAGAGAGAAAATCTCAACCCTCAATTTTATTGGCCCATTTGAAATCCTTGATCGAGTAGGAACTATAGCTTATATACTCGTTTTACTGCCAAGTATATCGCGTGTTCATAACATTTTTAACGTATCGATGTTACGTAAATATGTGGATGACCTAAACCACATTATTAATTTAGAACCGAACGAGATAGCGAAAAATTTAACGTATGAAGCTGTACCTGTTAAAATCTTAGAATGTATTCAACACTCAAAGGTTATACCTCAAGAGTTAGAATTGGACGAAATGTCCTCATCTGTTCGGCATACCAGGTACGTACGAAAATTTCGAGGGAAAAATTTTATAAGGCGGGTGTATGACTCCTAATTATTAATAAATGAAATTTAATTTTTCTCTATTTATTATTTTGAAATAGTAAGGGTTGATTTGATTAATGTGGTTAGTTATGGGTAAAAATGCGTAAATATTTCAAATAAGCAAGTGGTTATAAAATATTCGTTTGGTCGTGGAATATTCTTGTTGTTGGGGAATATTCGTACGATGGCGCAGCCTTGTGTGGGCCCCATAACGAAAAGCGATTGGATGAAGAAAATGACAAGTATAAGTTATTTAAAAATAACGGCGTAGTTGTTACCGTTAATACTGTTAAAATACTCGGTGGTTAAAACACAGTAGCACACGGTATTGCACCAATTATTGATTCTTACGTAAGAAGACACTACTTAATAATTGTTATAGTAATTACTGTTCAATATTTTATTTTATTGATTCAATAATTGTTGCGTTAATATTTTATATTACTGTTGTTTCAATAATTGTCACTACACAGTATTTTTCATTATCGAAGTAATAGTTCATATTATCTGAATAATATTATTAGATAGCATTATTGGCAATGTCTAAAAAATTCTGTAAAAAAAGTCCTTACTGGAAAGCCCCTCAATCCTGGGAACTGCCTGGTTGTCAGTATTGTGATTCTGTAATATTATTCTTGAATAATTAATTATTGATTTATATGATAAGAAAAATATTGATTTTATGTGGATATAGATGGAGAAAATTTTTAATGTGATAATTGTTGAAAATTAATATTTTATCTTTTTCTGATAAAATAATTTATTTAAATATATTATTATATTTTAATAATATAATAATGGTGATATTTTTACAATGAATGTGGGATATATGAGTATACGAGGAGAAAGAGTATTTTTATTGCAATAAATGTTTAAAACATGTTAAACATGTTGGTGGACCCCATTTCTTGACTGAAATTTGATTATAGCCTCTAAAATTGTCCGTTTATGGATTTTGGTCAATTTCAGTTTGGAATTTAGAAAAACTTCATTCTGTAAAGTTTTAGATAATTGAATTTCCTATAAAAAAGCGCGAGATTCGAATTTTCTGATAAAAGAACTATTTATTATGAATTATTGAAGTTCCGAAGCTCCGAAGTAATTGATTTTTGAAAGTTTAAAATAATTTAAATAAGAAAAATGTTTTTGGCACTTAGGAGACATGTGTTAGTGGCTGATTTCAGCTGGTGGAGTGCGTATGATGATTTGGAAAATTTATCTTATTAATTTATTAAATTTTTTGCTTTGGTGTTCTAAGCATTTTCCTATAAATAGAGTGCTTAGGTTAGAATTGAAAATTATACCAGAAACTGAAGTTTTATCTCTCTATATTATCGAGCATATTCTTGTGAGTATTTTGAGTATACTTTGAGTATTGCTATACGGTGCAAGTTCAAGTCATAGCCTATATCCGGTGTTTCAACTAGAAGTACTGTCTTTCGAGGTAAGGGATGCTATTTTCTTCATATATGATATTATTTCTTCAATATCATTATGCCGAAATATTGGTTTGAACATTTTAATCAAATTTGGAACTTTTTGTGTCGGGATTATTATTCACGTATACGACACTATTCATGTATGCAACACTATTTACGGATACGACACTATTCATCGAAAAATAAAAATTTTCTTTTTCGTTTAAAATATCTATTATGGGTACTAGCTTTGATTGTATCCATGTTTTGATCATTCTTGAATTTAACTTCAGTATGATTTTTGATGAAGTATTTTTGAACTCGGATTGTTTAAAGTACGAATCCATAATACTTGTTCTTTTGTTTCATTGGATTCATTTCCTTTAAAATGTTTTTCATCATCCTAAGTCCTAAATGATGATATTACTGAATATCTTTGGCCTGTAGTGCAAAGATGGTTGATTTTATTATGAATATCTTTGGCCCGTAGTGCAAAGATGAACATCTGTTGAGATGAACATGACCAACTGATGAATATCCTTGGCCTGTAGTGCAAGGATGAATATATGATTCAAGATGTGCATTGATTGATGTTACAGGGATAAAAATACTGTTGATGGACTGTTAAATTCATAGATAATAGTAGATTTCATTCTCTACATAACTCTTCTATGAATTATTATTTTCGCTGCGAATATTGATCTGAAACTTGTTGTCTATTATATTTTATCAGATTTTTCCCTGTTGAAGACTAACGATAATTTGTTCTATATTATCTTAGTCATAATATTCTTTACTGGGCTAGTTGAGCTCACCCTTTTCCTTGTTCCATTTTTTTCTTCTCAGGAGGCGAGAATGTAGCAAGTACTAGCCGGGGTATAGAATGATGATGCTAGAAGTTGTTTAGTAGTCCTCACCATTTTTGTATAATAATGTATCAATAATTGTGATGAGGATTTAGTTGGGTATGTATATTGTCTAGATGACAATATTTGTATTTAAACTCACAGTTTATGAGTTGTATTAATAAAGATGTAGTTGTTTCTGTACCATGTATTGACAACTCAGAATGGGTGATGTATACCTATTTTGGGGTCATCACAGTTGGTATCAGAGCTTAGGGATATGATCTCTGGCGAAGATTGGGGAATAGAACTAGGAGGGGAGAGACGAATAAATCCTTCGCTAGTGTGTCCTACCTAAGCTTATTTGTTGGTCAGTCATAATATAGGGATGTTATGTGATATGTTGATTTCTGTAATTAACCCTTGTTTTATGGCAGTATTTGAGAATGTTGACTGAGAATGTTAACAGTGGATTAAATGAGACCGTGGAGACGCCTGTACTCATCAATGAGGAGAACGCGCAACAGGCTGGCAATGTCCCTCCTGTGAACAACGCCACTGAGCAGATGATGAACGTTGGGATGTTTAGAAGCTTTTTGCAGTTCATGCAAAATCAGACGAGGGAGACTCGTGTTCAAAATATAGGTGAAAATGAAAGCAACGCACGGTTTGTCATAGCCAAGCAGTTCAAAGAGTTGGGACCACCAGAATTCTGGGTAAAGCCGGATTCGATTAAGACGGAGACGTGGGTTAAATAAATTACCAAGATATTTGATGTCTTGGGATGCACGGAAGAACAGAAGGTTCCATTGGCCACCTTTATGTTCCTTAATGAGGCAGATTACTGGTTGGAATCTGTAAAGCGTACCCACCCATCCGCGCTCAGCATGTCTTGGGAGACATTTCAGAAACTATTTAATGACAAATACTTTCCTGAAAGTGTTATTCATATGAAGGAAGTGGAGTTTATTAGACTGGAGCAGAATAACATGATGGTGTCCTAGTACGAGGCGAAGTTCGCAGAGTTATCCAGGTTTGAACCTCATTTGGTGGAGAATGAGGAACATATGACGTGGATGTTTCTAAGAGGTTTGAAACCCGGCATACGTCAGTATCTTATTTCTCATAAATTTTCTCTTTATTCTGATGTTGTCAACATGGCTCAATTGTTAGAGCGAGATAACGAGTACGTTCAACTGAGGGACCATAACCAGGATCATACCGAAGATATCAGTCAACAGAACAACGATAACCAGTGGAGAAAGAAAAAGACGGACAAAAATGGTAACCACTCTGGTGGTAATCGTGGCCATGAGAATAGAAGAAGCGAGTCAGGAGAAGATTTTAAAAAGAGGAGATTCAACAATGACCATGTGAAGACGTCAGCACCAGCAACAACTGGTTTTAAGGGAGGAGAACAACCACTGGTCACATGCTACAAATGCGGGAAAGAGGGACATATCAGCCCAAATTGCCCACAACAGTTCAAGGTATGGTATAATTATGGAAAGGAAGGACATATCGCTCGAGATTGTGCGATAGCGAAACCTAGTTCAGCGGGGACGGTGACTCAAAAGGATGACCCAAAAAAGTCAAAGTCAACGGTTCTTGGAAGAGCGTTCGTCGTGATCGGTTAAAATGCGAGGAACCCGAACGAAGTTAGCACGGGTTAGTTAATTATAAATTCTTGCAAAGTTTATACCTTACTAGATACCGGTTCTACCCATTCTTTTTTCTCTCTTGCTTGCGCTCAACATTTGAATTTGACTACGGAGAAATTAGACTTTGACTTATCTGTGGAGACTCCGTTAGGAGAAACTTTTGTTACATCCACTACTTATAAATTTTGTTTGATCCAAGTTGGCACCATCACATTACCTATTGATCTTATCTCTTTAAAGATACTTACTTTTGATGTAATTTTGGGAATTGATTGGTTAACTACTCATCATGCCAAAATTGATTTCTTACGTAAGGTTGTTAGTTTTCATATTCCTAAGCAACCTGTTATTCGAATTCAAGTAACCAAACCATTGAAGTCAAACTCTTTCATATCAAGCCATAAAGCCATTCGTTTATTGAAAACGGATGTCAAGCTTTTTTAGCCATGTCACGGACTTGAACAAAAATACGTCAGATTTGAAATTTCTGTTGTTAGTGAATTTTTTGATGTATTTCTTGGCCTACTCCTAGAGTGTGATATTGAATTTGTATCGACTTTAAATCCGGTACAAAACCCATTTCTAAAATCTCATATCTAATGGCTCCTATTGAACTTCAGGAGTTAAAAACCCAACTGTAGAAGTTGATACCTGAGCCTCTAACTAGTGACTTCCTTTGTGGAATGCATTAAAGCCAGACTCTCCGTAGGGGATGCCATATTCATGTGGTAGTAAACTGATAGGTGTTATTGTAACGTGTTATCCAAGATTGGGATGTGAGTCACAATTGAGAGCAACCTAAGTCAGTAACTGAAGTGCGTAGCTTTCTAGGCTTAGCTGATTACTATCGAAGATTCGTGGAAGGATTTTCCCAAATCGCTACTCCATTAGCACAGCTGACTCGTAGAGACACAAAATTCGAATGGAGCAAGGAATGTGGGAAGAGCATCGAAGAACTCAAGAAGAGACTCATTTCGGCACATGTTCTGACCATACCGTCTTGGAAAAGCGAACGTGGTAGCTGACGTGTTGAGTAGAAGATCGTGTACGAGTACGAGTACGATATTGTCAAAGACTCATTTCGTATAACTTACAAATAATAGAGATGGAGATGAAAACTCTAGGTACCCACGTGATGATATACGAGTATAGTCGACTTTAATCGATAAAGTTAAAGTTGTTCAAGCTACACACCGGAGTTGATGAATTAGAAGAAGGAGGTGCAAGAAGTTGTTATTTCAAAAGCGAGAATCATTGATGTGAGGAAAGCTCAAACCTTCGATTTATTAATCCATTTGAAATTTTCGATCGAATAGGAACTGTGGCCTATAGACTCGCTTTATTACCAAGTATGTCGCGTGTTTATAACATTTTTCATGTATCGATGTTACGTAAATATGTGGACAACCCGAACCACATTATTGAGTTAGAACCAGACGAGATAGCTGATGTGACGCCCCCAAAATTAGGTATACATCACCCATCTTGGGTCCTCAGATACATGGTACATAAATCAAATACAACTTACTAATACAACTGTCGTGTACAATACGACAAAACATAACTGTGAGTTTGAATACAATTATTGTCTACTAGAGATTATACAAACTCAAAAAGAGTCCTCATTACAATTATTAATACACTATTTCACAGAATAGTAAGGACTACTAATGCTATCCTCTGGACCGTCACTCCGTTCCCCGACTAGTCCCTGCTATGTTCTCATTTCCTGAAGAGAACAGTGAAAGAAAGGGTGAGCTCAACTAGCCCAGTAAGAAATATTATGACTAAGATAATGCAGAATAAATTATCATTAGCCTCCAACAATGTTAAACTGATAAAATATATTAGACATCAAGTTTAACTGCAGCGGAACAAGCAATCCATTAAAAGAGTCAAGTAGAGAATTGAATCTACTATCTTTTATGATTTAAAAAGTTTTTCATCACTTTTATCGCTGAGACTCAGCTCAATAAATAATCCACATCATTAAATCATCCCTGCATTACAGGCCAAGGATATTCTTTAGTATCACGACCACGAATTATCCATGCACTACGAGCCAAAGATAATCGTGTTTTCATCAACGGTCCTGATCATGCCATAAAGCAATTCATCTTTGCTCCCTTGGCCGAAGAGAATACATAGCCATAATCATACCAAAAACTGTCCATCAATGCACTACGGGCCAATGAGGACTTTTAATTTTCACATCATTTGTAACATTATGGTCATGATTATACCGAATAATCCCTGGTCATAATCATACCAAGTCCATCTATGCACTACAGGCCACAGATGACTTTCAACATAACATAAACATGAGGATGATGGCAATGATATAAGAATTCAATAAAACAAGTTCAAGAATTAATTTGTCCAAGAACTACTAACGTCCAAATTGTCAACATAATACTGCTTTGTAGAGTAAAATTCAAGAATGCTCAGAAGAATATTTCCACGAAAAGATACTGGATGAAGCGCAAATATCAAGGATATTCTACTAATTTCATGGAGTATAGAAGTTAAAACTTTAACCAACTGAGTATAATAAAGAATGGAATAACAAAAGAAATCATCATGCATGCGGTACTTCGTATAGGCAGGTTATTCCAACAGAATACTAAATAACGGAACCAGGTCAGGTGAAATTCACACCGACAGGATGTTCCAACAGAATAATAAATGCGTAATAATAAATGATGGAACCAGGTCCGGCGTATAGTACAAACAGGATATTCCGACAGAATAATAAAGACGGAATAATAAAAATAGAACCAGGTCCGGTGCAAAACACACAGACAGGATGTTCCAACGGAATAATAATAAAGACGGAACCAGGTCCTGTGTAAAACACACAGACAGGATGTTCCAACAGAATAATAGAAGAATGTCACCAAGTATAGAGTAGACCGCGTATACAGGTTATTCCAACAGAATAATAAGAAATGGAATAACAACAGTTCTCTTCATGAATAAGAAAGAATAACACCCCTTACCGTAACAGAAACTGGATATAGGAGAAGAAAAGTTAAGTAGCAAAAGCTTTTCTTCTATCTCTCTATAGTTTCTCTCTCTAGAGTTCAGTGAATTCGTAAGAAAATAAAGAAGGAATGAGCTTCTATTTATAGGAAAATGGAATGCATAGTAACTAATCCATGACGGTCCAGATTGATTTACTTTAATCCGACGGTCCATATTTAAAGAAAAATCTTTTAAATAAAATATAATGTATTCTATTTATATAAAAAGATTTTTACTATGCAAACACTATGCAAAATACTATGCAACACTATACAAAACACTATGCAACACTATGCATAATAAAATATAATATATTCTATTTATAGAATAACTTTAATAAAGTATTCTGTTTTATATAAAAAGATATTTCTGTTTTATTACGTTAATAATACGAATAAAACAAAATGTCATCATTGCTATAATAATTCATATTATTAATCGACAATAATTAAATCAAACTGAGCGACTTCTCACATAAATATCAATAATCAATACCGTGTGCTACTATGCAACAACGCGTATTACTGTACTTTTACTACCCAGTAGTTCAACAGTATCAACGGTAAAACTTCTGCCGTTATTTTTAATAAAATATGTTTGTCGTTTTCTCAATCCGACAATAATTTCGTTGTGGGGTCCACCAATAATTGTACCGTCGTACGAATATTTTCCGACACAAAGAATATTTCCTGACCAATCGAATATAATATAACAACTTGCATACTTTGCAAAATTTATAAATACTACCAACAACTATAATATTATCTCAAATTCACACCATAATATAAAAAAATTATTTCGAGAAAATTAATTCTTTATTCATAAAATCTTGGGTTTCACAGCTGAAGACTTAACGTACGAGGAGGTACCTGTCAAGATCTTGCATAGGAAGTAGCATGTCCTACGCACGAAGGTCATACCACAAGTTAAAGTTTTGTGGAGAAACTATGTTATAGAGGAAATAACCTGGGAGTTGGAAATGGAAATGAAAGCGAGGTATCCTCACCTTTTTGAAACACCAGTTACGTACGTCAATTTCGAGGATGAAATTTCATAAGGAGTGGAGGTTGTAAGACCCCAAATTATTAATAAATGAAATTTAATTTTTCTCTATTTATTATTTTGAAATAGTAAGGGTTGATTTGATTAATGTGGTTAGTTATGGGTAAAAATGCGTAAATATTTCAAATAAGCAAGTGGTTATAAAATATTCGTTTGGTCGTGAAATATTCTTGTTGTTGGGGAATATTCGTACGACGGCGCAACCTTGTGTGGGCCCCATAACGGAAAACGATTGGATGAAGAAAACGATAAGTATAAATTGTTTATAAATAACGACGTAGTTGTTACCGTTAATACTGTTAAAATACTCGGTGGTTAAAACACAGTAGCACACGGTATTGCACCAATTATTGATTCTTACGTAAGAAGGCACTACTCAATAATTGTTATAGTAATTACTGTTCAATATTTTATTTTATTGATTCAATAATTGTTGCGTTAATATTTTATATTATTGTTGTTTCAATAATTATCACTACACAGTATTTTTCATTATCGAAGTAATAGTTCATATTATCTGAATAATATTATTAGATAACATTATTGGCAATGTCTAAAAAGTTCTGTCTAAGGAGAGGTTTGGTCACCTAATTGTGCACCAGTAAGGAGAAATTCTTATTGGAAAGCCCCTCTATCCTGGGAACTGCCTGGTTGTCAGTATTGTGATTTTGTAATATTATTCTTGAATAATTAATTATTATTGATTTATATGATAAGAAAAATATTGATTTTATGTGGATATAGATGGAGAAAATTTTTAATGTGATAATTATTGAAAATTAATAATTTATCTTTTTCTGATAAAATAATTCATTAAAATATATTATTATATTTTAATAATATAATAATGGTGATATTTTTACAATGAATGTGGGATATATGAGTATACGAGGAGAAAGAGTATTTTTGTTGCAATAAATGTTTAAAACATGTTAAACATGTTGGTGGACCCCATTTCTTGACTGAAATTTGATTATAGCCTCTAAAATCGTCCGTTTATGGATTTTGGTCAATTTTTGTTTGGAATTTCGAAAAACTTCCTTCTGTAAAGTTGTAGATATTGGAATTTTCTATAAAAAGTCGCAAGATTCAAATTTTCTGACAAAAAAGCTATTTATTATGAATTATTGAAGTTTCGAAGCTCCGAAATAATTGATTTTTGAAAGTTTAAAATAATTTAAATAAGAAAAACGTTTTTGGAACTTAGGAGACATGTGCTAGTGGCTGATTTCAGCTGGTGGAGTGCGTATGATGATTTGGAAAATTTATCTTATTAATTTATTAAATTTTCTGCTTTGGTGTTCTAAGCATTTTCCTATAAATAGAGTGCTTAGGTTAGAATTAAAAATTATACCAGAAACTGAAGTTTTATCTCTCTATATTATCGAGCATATTCTTGTGAGTATTTTGAGTATACTTTGAGTATTGCTATACGGTGCAAGTTCAAGTCATAGCCTATATCCGGTGTTTCAACTAGAAGTACTGTCTTTCGAGGTAAGGGATGCTATTTTCTTCATATATGATATTATTTCTTCAATATCATTATGTCGAAATATTGGTTTGAACATTTTAATCAAATTTGGAACTTTTTGTGTCGGGGTTATTATTCACGTATACGACACTATTCTTGTATGCAGCACTATTTACGGATACGACACTATTCATCGAAAAATAAAATTTTTCTTTTTCGTTTAAAATATCTATTATGGGTACTAGCTTTGATTGTATCCATGTTTTGATCATTCTTGAATTTTACTTCAGTATGATTATTGATGAAGTATTTTTGAACTCGGATTGTTTAAAGTACGAATCCATATTATTTGTTCTTTTGTTTCACTGGATTCGTTTCCTTTAAAATATTTTTCATCATCCTAAGTCCTAAATGATGATGTTACTGAATATCTTTGGCCTCTAGTGCAAAGATGGTTGATTTTATTATGAATATCTTTGGCCCGTAGTACAAAGATGAATAGGTGTTGAGATGAACATGACCAACTGATGAATATCCTTGGCTTGTAGTGCAAGGATGAATATATGATTTAAGATGTGCATTGATTGATGTTACAGGGATAAGAATACTGTTGATGGACTATTAAATTCATAGATAATAGTTGATTTCATTCTCAACATAACTCTCCTATGAATTATTATTTCCGCTGCGAATATTGATCTGAAACTTGTTGTCTATTGTATTCTCAACATAACCCTATACTTGGTGAAATTCTTTTATTATTTCGTATTTATTATTCTATCGGAATATCATGTCTGTGCGTTACGTCGGACCTGGTTCCATCATTTATTATTTTTTCTTTATTATTCTGTCGGAATATCTTGTCTGTGCGTTACGCCGGACCTGGTTCCATCATTTATTATTCTGTCTTTATTATTCTGTCGGAATATCCTGTCGGTGTGAATTTCACCTGACCTGGTTCCATTATTTATTATTCCGTCATTATTATTCTGTTGGAACATCCTGTCGGTGTGAATTTCACCTGACCTGGTTCCTTTAATTATTATTCTGTTGGAATAACCTGTCTATGCGAAGTACCGCATGCATGGTGATATTTTTGTTATTCCATTCTTTATTATACTCAGTTGGTTAAAGTTTTGACTTCTATACTACATGAAATTAGTAGAATATCCTTGATATTTACGCTAAATCCAGTATCTTTTCATGAAAATATTCTTCTGGGCATTCTTAAATTTTATTTTACAAAGAAATATTATGTTGACAATTTGGACGTTATTAGTTCCTGGATAATTTAATTCGTGAACTTGTTTTTATTGAATTCTTATATCATTGTCATCATCCTCATGTTTATATTTTTTTTGAAAGTCATTTGTGGCCTGTAGTGCATAGATGGACTTGGTATGATTATGACCAGGGATTATTCGGTATAATCATGACCGTAATGTTACAAATGATATGGAAATTAAAAGTCATCATTGGCCCGTAGTGCATTGATGGACAGTTTTTGGTATGATTATGGCTATATATTCTATTCGACCAAGGGAGCAAAGATGAATTGTTTTATGGCATTATCATGACCGTTGATGAAAACACGATTATCTTTGGCCCGTAGTGCATGGATAATTCGTGGTCGTGATATTAAATAATATCCTTGGCCTGTAGTGTAGGGATGATTTGATGATGTGGATTATTTAATAAGCTGAGTCTCAGCGATAAAAGTGATGAAAACCTTTTTAAATCATAAAAGATAATAGATTATATTCTCTACTGGACTCTTTTAACGGATTACATATTCCGCTGCAGTTAAACTTGATGTCTATTGTAATTTATCAGTTTAACATTGTTGAAGACTAATGATAATTTATTCTATATTATCTTAGTCATAATATTTTTTACTAGGCTAGTTGAGATCACCCTTTCTTTCATTGTTCTCTTTAGGAAATGAAAATGTAGCCTGGACTAGTCGGGGAATAGAGTGACGGTCCAGATGATAGCATTAGTAATCCTCACTATTCTGTTAAATAGTGTGATAATAGATGTAATGAGGACTGAATTTGAGTTTGAATACTGTCTATGAGGACTCAATTGAGAATGGATATTGTCTAGATGACAATATTTGTATTTAAACTCACAGCATATGTTTTGTCGTAGTTTACACGACTGCTGTATTATTAAGTTGTATTTAAATTTTGTTCCATGTATTTGGCGACTCAGAATAGGTGATGTATACCTATTTTGGGGGCGTCACACCTTATGAATACAAAATAAATAACATCCCTTACCTAAGTAGAAAACTGGATATTGCAATAGTGAAGTAGCAAAATATTTTTCTTCTTGCTCTCTATAGTTTCTCTTGTGAGTCTCAGTGAATTGGTCAGAATGAAAGAAGAATTAAGCTTCTATTTATAGGAGAATGGATTAAATAGTAACTGATTCACGAACAATCCAGATTGATTTACTATTAGAACGGACGGTCCATATTGATTTACTATTAAAATCACCACCGATAGTCTAGATTGATTTACTATTAAAATCACCACCGATAGTCTAGATTGATTTACTATTAAAACCACCATCAATGGTCCAGATTGATTTACTTATTACACCTTAGTACCTTAAAGTTTTCCAAGTTAGCATTATTCCCCTTTAACTTTTGTAATTCACTTATCTTTAATAAACACATTCTTAATACTTCTATAATTATTCATCATTAATATTATAACTTACAATATTGACAACCAGAACATTCCCAGGAAAGAGGGGGCTTTTCGATAAGAATATCTCCATATTAGCGCGCAATTAGGTGAACAAATATTTTCTTGACAGAAATTTATAGACATCGTCAATATTGAAAATAATAATATGAATAACTTTGTTGTCTCAATTATTGATTTAATAATATAAATTATTATGCAGATGATACTGTGACAATAATTGAATCAAATAAAGTGAGATACTTTGCAATAAATACTATAGCAATAATTGAGTAAACTAAGTGGCTTCTTACATAAGCATCAATAATCAATACCGTGTGCTACTGTGCAACCACGCATATTACTGTACTTTTTATCACCGATTATTTTATGACAACTTGCTTACTTTAAAAAAATTTCGCATATCACCCTTAACTTTAACCTTTTATCAATTTAATCATTTACTAAATAGAATAATAATTATAAGAAAATTAAATACTTTCATTTCATAAAATTTGTGGTCTTACAAAAATCCTTCGTATGGGGTTTTAATAAAACAACTCGGGTCAAATTTTAAATCTGGAATAAATCTCGGGTCAAGTCTCAAGTCCGAATTGAATCAAATCCATTCAAATAAAGCATTAAACTACTGACCCAATATTATCTTCTTGGGTCATCTTAGCCTACCACATTCTCACCCAAAAAGGTCATGACTTGAAGGTACTATTGATAGTTTCTTAATTCTTTAATTATATGCAGATAAATTTTTTGCCTATCTTTCAATGTGGAACTGGGATGATACAAACTCCACCACTTAAATTCTTGACGTCCCCGTAAGAACCGATTAAACACACGGTCCATAATTTTTTGCTTCTCTAGCTATTGTGGAATAATACCAGCAGCTGGTTTCGTATCCCCACCTTCGAACCTCCATCTTTCCATTGTGGGATAATACCACGTCCAGCCTTCGTGTCCCCACCTCCGACAACCCAATTGGATAACCCGACTTAAGCTAGCTTTTGAGAGTTGGCTCTGATACCATACTCTATAACACCCTCTTTTCGAAATAGAAAGAGAGGTTATTACCTAATATAAGACCCCAATTTTTTTTATAAAATAAAATTTCCTCTATTTATTATTTTGAAATAGTAAGGGATTGATTTGATTAATGTGGTTAGTTATGGGTAAAATACGCAAATATTTTAAATAAGCAAGTGGTTATAAAATATTCATTGTTGTCGGGGAATATTCGTTTGGTCGTGAAATATTCTTGCTGTCGGGGAATATTCGTACGACGACGCAACTATTTGTGGGCCCCATAACAGAAAACTATCGGATAAAGAAAACAACATGAGTTTTTATGAATAACGACGTAGTTGTTACCATTAATACTGTTGGAATACCCGGTGATTAAAACAGTAATACGCCGTGTTGCATAGTAACACACAGTATTGCACCAATTATTGATTCTTACGTAAGAAGTCACTACTCAATAATTGTGACAGTAATTACTGTTCAATATTTTATTTTATTGATTCAATAATTGTTACGTTGATATTTTATATTATTATTATTTCAATAATTGTCACTGCATAGTATTTTCCATTATCAGATCAATAATTCATATTATTTGAATAATATTATTAGATAACATTATTGACAATGTCTAAGGAAGTTCTGTCTATAAAAGGGGTTTGGTCACCTAATTGCGCGCCAGTAATGAGAAATTCTTATCGAAAAGCCCTCTCTTTCCTAGAAACGACCTGGTTGTCATTATTGTGATTCTGTAATATTATTTATGAATAATTAGTTATTGATTTATATGATAAGAAAAATATTTATTTATATGTATATAAATGGAGGAATTTTTAGAAAAGTGACAATTATTAAAAATTGATATTTTATCCTTTTTGATAAAATAATTCATTCAAATATATTATTATATTAAATATAAATGTATAATACGATAATATAATAATGATGATATTTTTACAATGAATGTGTGATATATGAATAAATGAGGAGAAAGAATATTTTTGTTATAATAAATGTTAAAAACATGTTGGTGAACCCCATTTTTGACTGAAATTTGATTATAGCCTGCAAAATCGTCCGTATGTGGATTTCAGTCAATTTCTGTTTAGAATTTGGAATAACTTAAAGCTACAAAATTGTAGAGAATTAAATTTCCTATGGAATTGACATAAGATTTGAAATTTTCTGATAAAAGGGTTATTTATTATGAATTATTGAAGTTCCAGAATAATTGATTTTTGAAGTTTTAAATATTTTTTTAAAGAAACACATTTTTTTTCATTTTGGTGGGCTCCACATGTGTTGTAAATGTGATGAAATCAAATTTTCAAGAGGTGGGCGTGAATTTTTTAATATAATAATATTTTATTAAATTTTATACTTTGGTGTTCTAAGCATTTTTCTATAAATAGGATGCTTAGGCGTTAGAATTGAAAATCACACCAGAAACTGAAGTTTTTTCTCTCTATATTATCGAGCGTATTTTTGTGAGTATTTCAATACTTTGAATGTTACTATACGGTGCAAGTTTATTTCAGTATTATATCCGATATTCCAGCCAGAAGTACTATTCTTTTGAGGTAAGGGATGTTATTTTCTTCGTAAATGATATTATATCTTTCAATATCATTATGCTGAAATATTAGTATAATTTTTCTTGTGAAATTTCTACCTTTTTGTGTCGGGTTACTATTCACGAATACGACACTATTCACAGAAAAATTAAATTTTTGTTCTTTGTCCAAGATGTTTATTATGGGTACTATCTTTGATTGTATTCATGTTTTGATCTTCATTCTTGAATTTTACTCCACTATGATTTATTATGAAGTATTTTTGAACTTGGATTGTTTAAAGTGCGAATCCCTAATATTTGTCTTTTTATTTCACTGGATTCGTTTCTTTAAAAATATTTTTCATTATCCTCAGTCTTAAATGATGATATTACTGAATTTTTTTTGCCTGTAGTGCAAAGATGAATGATTTTCTGATGAACATCTTTGGCCCATAGTGCAAAGATGAACAGTTGTTGAGATGAACATGACCAACTGATGAATATCTTTGGCCTGTAGTGTAAAGATGAATATTTGATTCAAGATGTATATTGATTGATTTTACAGGAATAAAATATTGATGATGGACTTTTAAATCATAGAAGATAGTAGACTTCATTCTCTACTTAACTCTTCTAATGAATTGTTATTTTCGCTGTAAATATTGATCTAAAACTTATTATCTATTATATTCTATCAGATTTTTTCCTGTTGAAGACTAATGATATGATAATTTGTTATACACTATCTTAGTCATAATGTTCTTTACTGGGCTAGTTGAGCTCACCATTTTCTTTTTTGTTCTATTTTTCTTCTCGGGAGACGAGAATATAGCGGGAACTAGTCGGGGTGTGGATTGATTGTTAAAGACAGTTGTTTTAGTAGTCCTCACTATTTTATAAAATAATGTATCAATAATTATAATGAAGACTTATTTGATTGTGAATATTGTCTAGAAGATAATATTTGTATTTAAACTCACAGTATATGTGTTATCGTATTTCACACGACAATTATATTAATGAAGTTGTAGTTATTTTTGTACCATGTATTTGGCGACTCAGAATGAGCGATGTATACCTATTTTGGGGCCGTCACACCCAAAACATAACAAAACTGATGAAATTATAATAAGGCTCTAAGCCACAAAAGAATATTTTTAAAATCTGATAAATACTAAAAGTCAAATCATAATAAATATCAAACTGACTCAAATTATAATATAAAGTATTTATTACAACTCCAAATAAATTATTGAATAACAAACTAAATAAACTATCTAAATTTAAACAAAATATCTAAACTATTTAAATAAAAAGAAGCTGTTGTCACATGAAATGTGCTTTAAGAGGTAAGAGTCATGCACAAATAATATTTATACTTTCTTCGCTAAAGGGAAAGTTATTATACTTACCTCCTTTAATAATTAAAGGGAGGAAAGATATTGAAGAATGAAATGTCTTTAATTTATAGCTGAAGTCATGCACGAGTAGAGTAGGAATATACTTTCCTTCATTAAATGGAAAGTAATTGAGAATGATTTTATTATATATTCCCTATGTGTCACATTATTTAATTATTATTTATAAATTATATATTTAAAAAATATTACTCATTGTAAGTTTTATTGTTTTATAATTTTTATTGAATTATTTTAAAATAATTTTAAAATTAAAAATATTTTAAATTAACTTTCAATCGTCAATAATAATTATATAATTTGGAACGGGAGAAGTATAATATTTTATACCTACATAGAAGGAGGGTTAAGATTTTCATTTTTTCACACATTTCTTGAAAACGTAAAATGCATGGGATGGTATTGGAAGTTTTGAATTTTATTCAAGGAATTTATATATATATATATATATATATATATATATATATATATATATATATATATATATATATATAGCATTTGTGCTTTGCTTTTAACTTTAAATTAAGCACATTACATTCCGTCTCTCAATAACCTTCTCTTTAGTGAAGGAAAGCATAATCCCTTTCGTGCAAATATTATATACTTTTACTATAAAATGTGTCTTCAGCTAGCCTCGATGCATATTATATCAACCAATAATTACGTCGAAAGTAATAGTAGTGAAATTAAGACGATGGATCCCATATTTAGTGTGGAGTTCAACGTTGAAGTGAGAGCTGTAGATTACAGGAGATTCATTGAGAACCTACGCAACCTATTGGCCGGAGATAGAGTGTCACATGGTCGTCCCGTACTGCCCCCTCAGACTCTTCGAGATGAAACTACACCCACTGAATGGTTCGAAATTGTGCTGCAAACTAATCAGCCTAATCAAATAAGGCTACGGTTTCGAACGCGTAATCTATACTTGGATGGCTACGGGATTGAGAATCCTGACATCTGGTTTGAGTTCTCGAATTCTAGTAGCCGCGAACATCTTATTCCTGGATCAACCTTCCTAGGCTTCGATGGTGATTACGGGAGCTCCAATGGCTTAGAAGTTGCAGCTGGAAGGGGAAGGGACGAAACACGACTCGGCCGAGATTCCCTCAGAAATGCTGTTAACGATCTCGCTTCTTCCGGTAGCACACGTGAAAGGGCGAGATCACTACTTGTCGTGGTTCAAATGATCGCTGAATCTATAAGATTTGAAGATATCTCCAATTTTCTCTTTGATAATTACGAGGGAAGTGGTGGTATTCCCGAAGAACGAATCTTTGTTCTGGAGAATAGTTGGGGACGCCTCTCTAACGGTTTGCTACGATCTGATGCCCATCCTGAACTCTCCATATTCCCTATTCGTTATATGGATAGTCAGCGTCAGCAACGCATGTTTACGGCCGAGCAGGCGGTCGCTGCAATTGGCATTCTGTTATTTTGTGTAAAAGGCATTAATCCTTCGCAGCTTGCTCATCCAAATTCAAATGATTCCACGGACGTAAGTGAAGGACGACCACTGGTGGAGGTCTTTGCAGTGAAAATCAACGACATCGACAGAGAGGACCCCGGTGATCTTTATGGCACGGTTAAAGTCTCCGACGGAGAGATTTCTCAATACATCTACAACCGAGAAAGAGGGAACACTGAATCAATTAAACCGGGCGAGAAGGTTCTTCTGACTGGCCCTGCTGTTGGAGCCATCTCAGCCTCAGATGACTTCACCATCGACGTGGCTCTCATGGACAGAGACTCCATTTCACCCGACGATGAAGTCAGCAAAGGGCAAATTGCATGGAACATTTACCACACCAACAATATTTATGACGAATCCATATTTAAAGAAATTAACGGAAGGAATGGCTCAGCCACTGTGATCTACGGAGTGTTTAGTGATGCGGTACAAGCTACAATAGAGGTTACACTGATAAATGGGGATGGGGAAAGGCCGGCTGATGTTTATGGACTGCTTGCTGCTAGTAATACTAAGTTTACAGGTAATTATGATCAGAGTAGGCTCTTTTGGGTTACCAAGGAGTCGGGTGTCAGCGTGAAAGTAAATCCCGGGGAGCTCATTCCATTGTCTAGATCCATTGTAGCAGTGCCACTGAACTCATACCTCATAGTTCTCGCACAGTTGAAGGATCGTGATGGGTGGTATTCTCCTGATGATGAGATTGCCAACGGCAATGTAAGCTTTCCGGCACAACTCTGCGGTACATTCCAGGACTATATATTCGGTGCGTATGGCCAGATACAAGTGAAGGTCACTTGGACTCCATGATCAAGTATATATATATATATATATATATATATGAGTATGAATAAATGTACGTCTGTATACTTCATTTGCTTCCCACGCAGGCACGCATGCATGTGCCACGTGGCAGTCCGCATGCGGATGATAGATATAGAAAACTTTATATATATATACTAGGGTTAACGCGTGCCTCCGGCACTACTAATACTCGTGTAACTATTTAATACTTTATGATGAATCTAAATGAAAAATGTGAGTTACAATATTTAAAGAGTATATATTTGATAAAAATTAGAAAATTTTTGTTGTAAATAAGAAAATTTCTAATTAAGATAGACATTCCACCCAAAAAATAAAGAAGTCAAGAATTTTGCCACAAATTGTATCTACATACTCATTATTTACAAATCGAGACTGGCAAGAAAAAATGAATTTGTTAAGGAAACAACGTACTTTAGCCAACATCCACATTCACTCAACAATAAATTTGACCTAGCCAGTTAACTACATTTATTAAATTCGAAACAATCCCAATGTCTTCAAGCACATTTAAAAGCACTTCTCTTCACCTATATGCTATTGATTCCCTTCATTTAATTTTCAATTTTAGGTGGAACATGGATTAATTAGTAAAACTATTTTAAGCACAATACATCATACAAATGTGTCCATTGAATACCAGTCGCTGATACATTAACAGGTAAAAGCATTGTAGTTGTGAAATAGCATAATGATACCCACTTGCTTAAAAGGTTCATGTGCACCAAATTGGTTTGGAGCTCCTTTGCCTGATTAAATAAAATTAAAATAAAATAAGAACTTCAAAAATAATTGACCCAACTGCAAAAAAAAATGTAAATTTGGTCAAACACAACCAAAAAAATCATCTGGGCCATCACAAATTTGGGCAAGCTAGTCGCTACTGATTTTAAGAAATTTCGGCAGAGTTTCCTTTAAAAATAGATATCCAGAAAAATCTAAACCTGTTTAAAAAACTTACAATCATCCATACATATCCAAACCACAAAAAAAACATCATTTCATACCCAAAATCATCATACCATGCAGAAATTAATACATATTCAATAATCAACGCATATCCAACCACCAAAATATCAAGCTAGTAGCTACTAATTTCAAGAAATTTCGACAGAGTTTCCTTTAAAAATAGATATCCAAAAAATTCTAAACCTGTTTAAAAAATTTACAATCATCCATACATATCCAAACCACCAAAAACAACTTCATTCCATACTCAAAATCATCATAATCATGTATAATTACCCAACTTTACAAAAGACGGAGAACAAAAATACATATATGCAGAAAATAGAAAAATATGTTGAGCACCACCCTTTACTTTATATCTTACACCAAATATATTCTTTACAGCTTACACCAAATATCTTTCAATATATACACGAAAATACATATAATAACATTTACCTTGTAGATCTGTCAAGCTCTACCATGCCTTCGGTACATAAACCTTTGAAAAGAAAGGCTATCCATCGGCAACGTCCACGACCAACAAATATTGTTTGTAACAACAATCTGTTATTTATAAGAGAAAGCAAAATGTTAGTAGTATCGCAAGAACGAAATAATTGACACGTGATTACTTGAATACGATTTAAGAATTATAAAATACACATAAACCTGTTAACTTTTCTCCACCCTCGACTTGTTGTTGAATGAACACGTTTCCATTCAATAGCAATATCATCCCAAGACTGCAAAAATTGAAATAAATCGTTTAAATCTATCAACAAATTAAATCAACTACTTGGAAATTGATAACAAAATGTAATGAAAAGGATATATGTACAAATTGATCGATTCATGTGCAAGTAAAACTAAAACATAAGTTATATATAATAAGCATATTATAGCTCAGCCAACATAGACCAGCTTATTATGTTAACTGCGATGATCAAGCTTCTCAAATTTGTTCTTCACATATACACACACATATATATATACTCGTATGTTATCTGAATGGTTTTATGTAAGATATGTTATCTGATGTTCATACATTACTAAATCATGTATTCAGTTGGCCAAAGCAGGAATTGTTATTCAGTGGAGACATCATACTCTCGAAACATTATCAGATTCGCTTACACAGAAAAGAGCAAGGAAATGTAAACCAATTTTGTGCAAATTAGAGAATGAGTAACTTTTACGAAGGCATCATCTGTAAAATAAGTTGACATTTGTATCACGTGAATTCAAAAACATGAGGCAGTATTCCCTTTATCGTTTTTTACGTCGAGGAATTGGAGCTTCGTCAAGGATATTTTTATTGGATCCCTACCAATAACAATAGATATCTAAGAGTAAAGAGAAGAAGTCGTAGTGTTTTTTTGAGCAAAAAATAATGTTTTTTATTTATTCGGATTAGGGTGCATATATTCAGTTTGCTTGGTTTTGTATTTCACACGAAAGCGCTATGCAATATGTTTATTTCCTTTTCGTAAAGGATATTATTATAAACATAAGAAGGCATAGTGTCGTTAAAAAATTATCATCTTTGCTTCATCATCTTTGCTTCAAGTACTAAAGCATCTTTGCTTCAAATACTAAAGCACCACACTTGACTATGATAAGTCTAGTACCAGTGTCATTAATAAATTTAGTTCAAATATTTTGTTTACATGACTTTGTGTAACAAATATTTGTAACTACTAACGTAAATGTCTGGAATATTGTATACTTACCACATGCAAATTGGGGGGTTGATTTTCTTTTTCTTTTCCTTTTTGAAACTCCTTCCCATTTTCCTTTGCTCGATGTTTTCTTTTGATTTTCCTGACAGAGTATAAATATAAGATGTCTTGTCTTAGAAAATAAAATATGAGCTTAAGAAAAGAAAGGGTAATCTTATCTTGCCTTACGCATCAGCTTCAATTCAGATTCTTCTTGAATGATAATGCCAATATTCTTTTTTCGATAATGCTCTCTATTAAAGAAAGGAAAAAAAAAAGGTTAAATATAGAAAGTATAAAAAAAACTATTAAATTGCAAGTTTTCTATAAAAGAAGAAAATAATTTTACCGTGCATTGCAAATTATAATCCTCATGTTCCAAATTGAAAGACACGTTAGAAATTTCAAAAAGAAATATTAATTGTTCAATTTTCATTAAGTCTGAAAAAGGAACTTACATATCCAAACACAGTATAAGAAGGTGGTCCCGTGGGCAGGGTGACATCAGGATTCATATTCGCTATTGAGAAAATGTATTAGTGTGAAACGAATCAAATTCAGTGATGAAAGAATATTCTTATTAATAATTTAATCTATCACAACTAAAACAATATTTCACATTCAAAATAATAATAATTCACAATATTTAACTACGAATTGATTGTTTTAAAAAGAAGGTTAAATGATTGTTTAACACGGAATAAATGTGTCATGAAAAGAAGAAGTTAATTTTTAATAAAGGGTACGATTGTCATTTTAAAGGGAGGTAGTAATAACAACTAATAAGTACGGTTACTTAATACGTAGGAGTATTAGATATTAAACTTATCAAGTACTTATGCAAATTCACAATATTTAACTACGAATTGATTGTTTTAAAAAGAAGGTTAAATGATTGTTTAACACAGAATAAATGTGTCATGAAAAGAAGTTAATTTTCAATAAAGGGTACGATTGTCATTTTAAAGTGAGGTAGAAATAACAACTAATAAGTACGGTTACTTAATACGTAGGAGTATTAGATATTAAACTTATCAAGTACTTATGCAAATGAGAGACATTAATTTAAAAGGATATTACACACTACAAAATTTGGACCCAATTTTCATACTATCATAATCAAAATAATAATTTTTAACCAAACATTACCATAATCGGGAAACTTACAACTGGAACACAAAACTCATTATTCATATTTCGTTCTGTTTAAGTTGTGTTTAGTTTCTTTCTTTTTTTATTTTCTTTGGACATTTGGATTGATATATAACTAAATTTATTGGATAAACACCTGGGCTCAGAACCAAAACTGATTTGAAATACAATTTTTTGTATTAGATTTTCCACTTGAGAAAGAAAGGGGAGCATTGTACTTGCCTTTGTCTATGGATATATATTTACCTTAGTCCAAAGTTGAGCTACACGTATACACAATAACCTTGTTAGCAAATAATTAATAGTATAGTCATGAATTACAGAGCTTAAACAACAGTCCAACACTGACACACAAACAATCTAAAGCAAGTCCTTCTACATGGACATGGTTACTGGACCGGAATATTGAATATTTTCAAAAAAAAAATTAAGAAGACCCAAATACAGTCGATCTACTAATGCAACAATAGTTGATGTTTAATGAACTAAAATTTTCCTCTTTCCATGTAAAATAGTTAAAAATGAACAAACATTTTGGAACAAAATTTTTCTTCTAAAACAACAATCTTTTAGGAACGGAGAGAGTACATAATAATAAACTCAACTTATTACTTGATTTATATGACCCTATGGGTGCATGAGAATACAAACTTTCCAATAAAAAATAAAATAAAATCCCACAATAAACAAAAATTAAAGATTTTTTTTTAATTTTTAATACGAATCGAACCTGTAATCTAATAATTATTAATACATTAGATGGTCTCAGTAAGTAACTTGTTTATTTTCTCTTAATTAGATCGATGTATAAGAAAAATATATATCAAAGAACAAAGTAAGCTCAAAGGTACCATTTACACAACTTACAAAATGACCCACAATAAAAGAAATATATTAACATCAGCTTGCTTGTGGGTAAACTGTCTAATCTAAGGCCCAAAATAATCATCCCATCTTAGTTGTAAATTGACTGCTCGATCTTTATATATTAGGATTAGCAATACAAATACAGTAAGGGCCGAGGCACCAAAAAAAATCATGGACGAATATTAGGGACTAACTTTTTCTTATACAATATAATGTTACATTTGTAGAAATTAAAAAAATATAGTAATTTCAACCCATGCAACATTTTTAATATTAGGGACTACCGACAAAGTCTCGTGAGTAACAGCTAATGCCTAATGAAGAACAACCGCCTGTGGACTCAAAATAATTACTTCTAACTTAGATAGTTAATTTTTTTATACATAAAATTAACAAACAAAGTAAATATCCACTCTACATACAGTTAAAATGATATTACCAAATGAGGACCCTTGGATCTTCTACTCTAATTGAGTATGATAATTCTATATATATCATTTCTTAGCTATGCCTTTTTCCTTCTTGCCCTGGATATGAGCTATCTAGTTGTTTTTCTTGATCTTCTAATTAGCTCATTCAATGTAGTTATTTTCTCCACCTCAACTGTCTACTCCTACTACTTTGGTCACCAACCTGTCAACATAGTTGTGGTCCAGAGTAGTGTTGTGTGTTCATGAATTTGTTATCACCCTTTGTGCTACATTAATGCTAAGCTCCGGTTGCATATAATTAGACCCTTCACTCATCTGATATTCATTGTCGTACTCAGCTAACTTCATGGTTCTTGTTTTCCTGCTCAATGTGTGGAGTCACAGTTTCAAAACTCAACAAAATATGGGCGCATAATTTCCTTATCAGACCTTAATTGTACATTATATGTGGCAGATGGCATGTGATTTTATAAAATACTCATGGTTTCAAATTGTACATGCACATTATTACAAATTTTCACATTTTCTTCCTTGATTCCAACTTCATATTCAATAAGCAATAGAGGGCTAATAAGTAATAAGTAATAACCAAATGGACAGCCCCAAAAAAAAAACTAACATAACAGAGGCATTACACATTGATTTGGAGATACTAATGCAAGTATGTTATGTATATACTCCATTACCCCATTGCGGCATTAAATATGAGATGGGTCAACAGTTAAGTAAAAAAGTATGAAACATGATAGCTTCTGCAATTCCATGTCAAAACACTGAAATTCAAGAGTCGGTCCGTACATGTGCGCACTCTGTGATGAATTGATAGGTGTTATAGAAAAAATAGAATTCATCAAAACTAAAACGCCACCGACCCCAAAAGACAAAACACTCCACATTCAAATAAATTACTGTAATCAATTCCCATTCTATCAGAAACAAATGCTTCAAAATTCAACCAAACAGTACTATAATCAAAAATCCATCAAAAAACCCCCAACAAATCCAATAAAGCACAATCCAAAATAGCTCAAAATGTACTAAAAACTACACAAATACTAATCAGTAAACAAACTACATGACATAAACAATAGAACAACCAATCACGAACACAAAATTAATTGAGAAATAAAGATAGAACAATTACCAGAGAGAGTGAAGAACGGAAAAAGGATAGAGAAAAAGCCCTAGAATTGAGATGCTTATGAGTCGGGACAAAAGTAATTTCTCTCCTATTGTAGACCCAAAACAAAGAGGTCAAAAGGGAAATTGAAGACCTAAAACGAAAGAAGAAAGAGGGAAAGAAAACTCACAGAATTGAACCCGAGACGTGGGGCACCTCTTCGACCTCCCAACCTTCCGGAAGTTTGAAGCGCGAGGTGGTAATGGCAGAGGACAGTCGGCACAGGACAGGCGACGGCAGAGTTGTGGAGTTGTGGAGCAGAACAGGCGGAAGAGTTGAGATGGTAAAGGGATTGGGTAGAATGGGTTAGGGAGGAGAGTATGATAAGGGTTGGTAGTTAGATTGACAGAGGGAATGAGGAAAAAGCCATTGACTGAAGAAGAATCAACTACTGAAGAAGAAGCAAATCCCTCCGGTTTAAGAGTATTAGTGAAGCTAACTAAGGTAACCGATGGCTAGATTTATATAGATAAGATTATTTAATTAATAAGAGTTCAAAAAAAATGATTTTACCACTATACTGAACATAGCAGAAATATCCATTACCAAGAACCCAAAGATCAATGAGGAAAAGTTTCAATTCCAAAATAGATCAGCAATACAAAGTCCTTAAAACTAAAAACATAAATTTTCAATTAGATTCAAGCAAGTAATCCACAACCTCACAACAAACCATCACTTCAAAAAACAAAATCAAACAAAAAGTAACCCAATAAAAATCATACTGAATTAACAACCACAAATGCACATTAAAATCAAATTTTCCCATACCAAAATAACCCAAAAAATAGAGAGTGGAGAGAAATTAGAGTTTAAGTGAAGTTAACAGGAAATGTATAACAGTCCATACAAAGCTAGCTTAGTGATTACATTAGATACTTTAAGCCAAGTAGGAGAATCCCACTTAATACAAAGCTATAAATTCTAGACACGTTTGTCTTGGCAAATGTAGCTAATCACAAATTCATATATTAAGTGATTCCACGTGCTTGTGCGAGAGGACAAATCAACATTCAGGAGGAGCGAAACAGTTGAAAAAGAGGAGTAACATCCAATTAGAGCTTTAAGAATTCAACAAACAGGAAACAACCACTTTTGTTTAGCATTTTTCAATTTTTTTCCATCTTTTTATTGCAAAAATTTGCAAACAAATGAAATGAAATAAAAAAATAAGTGTGAAGGAAGCAAAAATAATTATAAATGAGTGGAGAATAAAGCTTACTTGGGAACACTGGGAAAGAAGTTTTCCCCATGCAACCCCAACATCTGACTTCAGCTGCCGTTTCTTGGCTCGATTCACTGATACATCTGGCTTAGTCTTCTCCACATCAATTAGAGAATCACCTGAATATTCAACAAAGAACCCAAATTCAGCATAATTCAAGAAAGCCAAAGTGCATGCAATAAAGAAAGACCTCACCTAAAGACATCGGCGACAACAAAGGCTCACTGCTAGATATTAGTGGTGAAGATAGGTTTTGATTATTTTTTTCGTCATGTTTATTTCTATAACTGCAAGAGGGGGAAAGACAGAGAGATTACGCTGCATTTATTTAAATTGTCACCACCCTTCCCACTTGTCCAAATGAGAGATTCCTTTATTTTTCTTTGGCAGTTCATCTTTTGTATAAAACCATGATGAAATTGATTTTGAGTTTCTGGGGAATATTAGAGGCAAAGACTGAAGGATTCAGACAAATGGTTATGGCAATGGTAGCACAAACATAGGCAGAGACAATGGCATGTTTATGTCAAAACACTTGCTTAGTATACATATAATCTGCATACTCTGTTTTCTGTTAATGTTTTAAGAGTGAACAAATTGACTTCACAAATCATGTCCCATTTTAAGAGAGATCAAAATATTCAACATACCTAATTTCAGCTGAGTTCTGCAGAATACAAACATTTGGTGTGGAAAAAAGGTAAATACCAAATAAGCAGGACGAAGAATACAGTGAGATGATTTAGGTTTACCAGGAATCTCAAGATTGCTTCTTGTCTTGACCTTATCCTTTGTTTCTCCTCCTCCTCCTTCTTTTGAAGGTAAGTAAAAGGTACTAATTTTAATATAATAAAAAAAATTGATACTTTTTTTAATGTCTAAAACTTCTTATTAAAAAATCAAAAGGGAAGGAGTGAAAGAATTTTGTCGTGCATATCTGTTGTATGTTGTATTTGATCTTACTATTTCTATTTCCACATTTTTCAACAGATGGAGCTTCCACATAGTCACAGACACATTCTGCAGCCTTGTTTTTATAGCAGTTTTATGTGAATTATAACAGCTTAGGTAACACTTTCAATCTTCTTTATTACTCAAATAGAAAATACCAATTTCAAGCATGACCAAAAACAACACAATATAACCATTTGCTTCAATACTTGGATGGGTGACCAATTATCATTATTCTAGGTACTCTTAAGTACTATCAGTATTTTACAGAAGCAATGCCACTATTAGTAGGATATAGGAAAAAAACAAAACCATGATTACATAAATTCTAAATACTATTAAGACTTAGAAATTTTCATTTTTTTAATGGAGGACTGGATATCTTTCATGATATGATGTGGAAAAGAATGTTTTAGAACCAAGAACAAATCCTGTCATTCTCCATTCCTTCAGCAAAAATAGATTCACTAAGAACAAATTGTCCTATGGCACCAAAACCATACTTTCCCACAAAATTCAACCAAAAACAGTAAATAGCGTTTACCCTTCCGTTCTAAAAAAAGATTTTTATGTTGCAAATATGCTTAAAGATTGCAAATTTTGTAAATATGATTTTTAAGATTAATGCAAATAGATTTGTTGAATCGGGGAATAAACTTCCATTGTTGATGGGTACGAAGAAACACTAAAATGCAGCTTAGAATTAGAGAAATCAAGGTAGAATTGAGTAATAAATCTCACCTTTTCCCTTGAATCCACCGCTTCAAAGACCAAAGATTAGAAGACCCAGAGCTCAGCTTATCTCTTTTCTCTTTTCAGTTCAGTTTTAGAAAGAGATGGAGTCTATATATTTACATATAAGTAGACAGCCATTGATTTTTCTGATTGAGTCCTATAATTTTCACATTACCTAGGAGAAGATGAATAAACCATGAGTATCAAATAAAGAGATTAATAGTGTACAGTTAACAAAATTTACTAATGCATATTCACAACAAAATTTGAAATGAGGTTCAGAAATCTTGAAGATCCAATATCATTTTTCAGTAAAATAAAGATGAAACCTTTTGATTACAAATGGGCATACATAACTTCATGATTAGGTACTTTATTAATAATCAAATCAATCACCCAAAAATAGAGAAAACCCAGTTGAAAGCACCCACTTACAACTGAAGTTTTCGTATTCAAAATTAATTTACAGGGCAACTAATTTCAAATCATCAAAAATGAAGCAACAATAAACATATAAAATTATCGCAGAGAGAAACAACAGAGGATATCGAAACCTCCACGAATTGATTCCACTCCACTTTTCAGTTCTTTGAGCTCTCTCTGTAGCACAGTCTCCCCCTCTTACTACTCTTAGACCATATGAAAATGAAAAATGAAACAACCAAACGGATCAGCAAGTGCAGAAGAAAAAATCATATTCAAAAACTCAGATTTGAAGACATAATCACTCATGAAGACATAATCTCCCTTGGGAACGAAAAAAAATAAGTAAACCCAAAAGTAACTAAAATTCTATAAACATTAAACTCACATCAAGCCTTAAGATATATCAAAGACAACATATATCTGCGCATAAAAGACAACATAAATTTATCGAAGGCATCAACAAAACATAAATCTGGACTGTTCCAGTTGACATAAAATCAAAGACAATTACGATCATCAACAACAACCAACCATTACGGCACAACTAAATCAATCGAAAGTTTAGTGGGTGCTTACCAAAAACAATCGTCACTTATCAACCTCTGCTTGCCATCGCCGTGCCTCCGGCGTCCTCCGTCAATCGGCCGCCATCATTTTGTCCCAACTCGGACCCGACTCCGTCAAAGAGGACCTGGCTTCTTCATTCGCGACCTTTTCACCAGATTGAAGAACTAAATCGAAAGAGGGAAAGGAAAGAGGGATATTAGGAGTAAAATTAGTGAAGCTGATCTGTTTCTTCGGGACTTTGGGGTTTTCTTCACCAATTCCAACGTTGGAATCCCATTTTTGAGTCATATACCTCTAATTTTCAGCTAGAAACACAAATTCGGTAGAGTTTGGTTTGAATAATGACAAACCCTTATTTTGATAACTTGGGAGGAGAATAAATTTAGCACAAGATATCTTTTCTTTTTGGAAGAGACGGAATCATATACGCTGTTGTCGTCACTGGAGAAATCGATGTCTTCTGGGTTGGAGATATCGTCGTTGGAGAAATCGTTGGGCTGCTGTCGTTATTGCAGTTTGTTGTTCTTCTTCTTTGCCGAAATCGATGGGTTGAGGTCTATTGTTGGTTTTTCCCTCCGTGTTTTGTTAACCATAGTAATAAAGGGTCAGATTTATCCAATATTTTGACGGTCTAGATCATTTATTAAGCTTGAGCGGGAACTTAAATTTTTTCAAATTCTGTTCTATTTTGTATAGATAGATATATATGAAATATATCTTAAGCTCACCCCTTATTCAACTCACCCGAGCTCACTCCCTTTTAGCGACGAATACGGCGACGGTTCGATCATACAACCGTCGTCTATACTTATAGCGACACTATATGTTGTTCGTCGCTAAAAGTATAGACGACAGTTGTATGACCGAACCGTCGTCGGGTCCGTCGCTAAATGGGGGTGAGCTCGGGTGTTAGATAAGGGGTGAGCTTAAGATCCGGACCGTATATATATATATATATATATATTGCGTACGTTATCAGATAACGTAAAAAATGAACAATATAGATTAAATATTGTGCTTTTAAATAAGTAAATTAACTATCTAAACTGATCTATGTACCAATAGAGTCAACTCATCGAGTTAATTCCGTTGGTACATTGATTAAATATATATAGATATTATATTATATATATATATATATATATTATATATATATATATATATATATTGCGTACGTTATCAGATAACGTAAAAAATGAACAGATATAGATTAAATATTGTGCTTTTAAATAAGTAAATTAACTATCTAAACTGATCTATGTACCAAGAGTCAACTCATCGAGTTAATTCCGTTGGTACATCTATCTATACAAAATAGAACAGAATTTGAAAAAAATTTAAGTTCCCGCTCAAGCTTAATAAATGATCTAGACCGTCAAAAATATTGGATAAATCTGACCCTTTATTACTATGGTTAACAAAACACGGAGGGAAAAACCAACAATAGACCTCAACCCATCGATTTCGGCAAAGAAGAACAACAACAAACTGCAATAACGACAGCAGCCCAACGATTTCTCCAACGACGATATCTCCAACCCAGAAGACATCGATTTCTCCAACGACGACAACAGCGTATATGATTCCGTCTCTTCCAAAAAGAAAAGATATCTTGTGCTAAATTTATTCTCCTCCCAAGTTATCAAAATAAGGGTTTGTCATTATTCAAACCAAACTCTACCGAATTTGTGTTTCTAGCTGAAAATTAGAGGTATATGACTCAAAAATGGGATTCCAACGTTGGAATTGGTGAAGATGTTAAACAATTACTATCAAGAAAAAGAAGAATTTCAGCCATAACAGATTATTAAGCAAGGTTTTCTCCATTCAGTCTTCAATCTAAAGGTAAAAATATTCTTAATCTTTAGATTTAAAGAAATTGGTTTATTTCTAAACTATATTAATTGATATTCCAGAGTTATAAGAATGAAATTGGTATGGAGAATATGTATTAATATATGAAATTTGCGTTTTGAACTTGTGCATAGAACATGTTTGTCAAAAGTCCTATATGGACTGTTTTATTAAAAACCCATGTGATAAGCAAATCCGGGGCTATGGCGAGATACGTTTATCTTATATGTCATAATTAAAGAGATTGGGGGTACTAATTAAAACGAAGAACAATTTTATACCTAAAATTAAAATTTTAAAATTTGTGTGTCGAGCCATTCTTGGCCATCGCTTGATCGTAATTGTCTTTGATTTTATGTCACTGGAACAGTCCAGATTTATGTTTTGTTGATGCCTTCGATAAATTTATGTTGTCTTTTATGCGCAGATATATGTTGTCTTTGATATATCTAAAGGCTTCATGTGAGTTTAATGTTTATAGAATTTTAGTTACTTTTGGGTTTACTTATTTTTTTTTCGTTCCCAAGGGAGATTATGTCTTCATGAGTGTTTATGTCTTCAAATCTGAGTTTTTGAATATGCTTTCTTCTTCTGCACTTGCTGATCCGTTTGGTTGTTTCATTTTTCATTTTCATATGGTCTAAGAGTAGTAAGAGGGGGAGACTGTGCTACAGAGAGAGCTCAAAGAATTGAAAAGTGGAGTGGAATCAATTCGTGGAGGTTTCGATATCCTCTGTTGTTTCTCTCTGCGGTAATTTTATATGTTTATTGTTGCTTCATTTTTGATGATTTGAAATTAGTTGCCCTGTAAATTAATTTTGAATACAGAAACTTCAGTTGTGTGGGTGCTTTCAACTGGGTTTTCTCTATTTTTGGGTGATTGATTTGATTATTAATAAAGTACCTAATCATGAAGTTATGTATGCCCATTTGTAATCAAAAGGTTTCATCTTTATTTTACCGAAAAATGATATTGGATCTTCAAGATTTCTGAACCTCATTTCAAATTTTGTTGTGAATATGCATTAGTAAATTTTGTTAACTGTACACTATTAATCTCTTTATTTGATACTCATGGTTTATTCATCTTCTCCTAGGTAATGTGAAAATTATAGGACTCAATCAGAAAAATCAATGGCTGCCTACTTATATGTAAATATATAGACTCCATCTCTTTCTAAAACTGAACTGAAAAGAGAAAAGAGATAAGTTGAGCTCTGGGTCTTCTAATCTTCGGTCTTTGAAGCGGTGGATTCAAGGGAAAAGGTGAGATTTATTACTCAATTCTACCTTGATTTCTCTAATTCTAAGCTGCATTTTAGTGTTTCTTTGTACCCATCAACAATGGAAGTTTATTCCCCGATTCAACAAATCTATTTGCATTAATCTTAAAAATCATATTTACAAAATTTGCAATCTTTAAGCATATTTGCAACATAAAGCTTTTTTTAGAACGGAAGGGTAAACGCTATTTACTGTTTTTGGTTGAATTTTGTGGGAAAATATGGTTTTGGTGCCACAGGACAATTTGTTCTTAGTGAATCTATTTTTGCTGAAGGAATGGAGAATGACAGGATTTGTTCTTGGTTCTAAAACATTCTTTTCCACATCATATCATGAAAGATATCCAGTCCTCCATTAAAAAAATGAAAATTTCTAAGTCTTAATAGTATTTAGAATTTATGTAATCATGGTTTTGTTTTTTCCTATATCCTACTAATAGTGGCATTGCTTCTGTAAAATACTGATAGTACTTAAGAGTACCTAGAATAATGATAGTTGGTCACCCATCCAAGTATTGAAGCAAATGGTTATATTGTGTTGTTTTTGGTCATGCTTGAAATTGGTATTTTCTATTTGAGTAATAAAGATTGAAAGTGTTACCTAAGCTGTTATAATTCACATAAAACTGCTATAAAAACAAGGCTGCAGAATGTGTCTGTGACAATGTGGAAGCTCCATCTGTTGAAAAATGTGGAAATAGTAAGATCAAATACAACATACAACAGATATGCACGACAAAATTCTTTCACTCCTTCCCTTTTGATTTTTTAATAAGAAGTTTTAGACATTAAAAAAAGTATCAATTTTTTTTATTATATTAAAATTAGTACCTTTTACTTACCTTCAAAAGAAGGAGGAGGAGAAACAAAGGATAAAGTCAAGACAAGAAGCAATCTTGAGATTCCTGGTAAACCTAAATCATCTCACTGTATTCTTCGTCCTGCTTATTTGGTATTTACCTTTTTTCCACACCAAATGTTTGTATTCTGCAGAACTCAGCTGAAATTAGGTATGTTGAATATTTTGATCTCTCTTAAAATGGGACATGATTTGTGAAGTCAATTTGTTCACTCTTAAAACATTAACAGAAAACAGAGTATGCAGAATATGTATACTAAGCAAGTGTTTTGACATAAACATGCCATTGTCTCTGCCTATGTTTGTGCTACCATTGCCATAAACATTTGTCTGAATCCTTCAGTCTTTGCCTCTAATATTCCCCAGAAACTCAAAATCAATTTCATCATGGTTTTATACAAAAGATGAACTGCCAAAGAAAAATAAAGGAATCTCTCATTTGGACAAGTGGGAAGGGTGGTGACAATTTAAATAAATGCAGCGTAATCTCTCTGCCCTTCCCCCTCTTGCAGTTATAAAAAACATGACGAAAAAAATAATCAAAACCTATCTTCACCACTAATATCTAGCAGTGAGCCTTTGTTGTCGCCGATGTCTTTAGGTGAGGTCTTTCTTTTGCATGCACTTTGGCTTTCTTGAATTATGCTGAATTTGGGTTCTTTGTTGAATTTTCAGGTGATTCTCTAATTGATGTGGAGAAGACTAAGCCAGATGTATCAGTGAATCGAGCCAAGAAACGGTAGCTGAAGTCAGATGTTGGGTTTGCATGGGGAAAACTTCTTTCCCAGTGTTCCCAAGTAAGCTTTTTCTCCACTTTGGTTTTATTTTTTGCTTCCTTCACACTTATTTTTTTTATTTCATTTCATTTGTTTGCAAATTTTTGCAATAAAAAGATGGAAAAAATTGAAAAATGCTAAACAAAAGTGGTTGTTTCCTGTTTGCTGAATTCTTAAAGCTCTAATTGGATGTTACTCCTCTTTTTCAACTGTTTCGCTCCTCCTGAATGTTGATTTGTCCTCTCGCACAAGCACGTGGAATCACTTAATATATGAATTTGTGATTAGCTACATTTGCCAAGACAAACGTGTCTAGAATTTATAGCTTTGTATTAAGTGGGATTCTCCTACTTGGCTTGAAGTATCTAATGTAATCACTAAGCTAGCTTTGTATGGACTGTTATACATTTCCTGTTAACTTCACTTAAACTCTAATTTCTCTCCACTCTCTATTTTTTGGGTTATTTTGGTATGGGAAAATTTGATTTTAATGTGCATTTGTGGTTGTTAATTCAGTATGATTTTTATTGGGTTACTTTTTGTTTGATTTTGTTTTTTGAAGTGATGGTTTGTTGTGAGGTTGTGGATTACTTGCTTGAATCTAATTGAAAATTTATGTTTTTAGTTTTAAGGACTTTGTATTGCTGATCTATTTTGGAATTGAAACTTTTCCTCATTGATCTTTGGGTTCTTGGTAATGGATATTTCTGCTCTGTTCAGTATAGTGGCAAAATCATTTTTTTGAACTCTTATTAATTAAATAATCTTATCTATATAAATCTAGCCATCAGTTACCTTAGTTAGCTTCACTAATACTCTTAAACCGGAGGGACTTGCTTCTTCTTCAGTAGTTGATTCTTCTTCAGTCACTGGCTTTTTCCTCATTCCCTCTGTCAATCTAACTACCAACCCTTATCATACTCTCCTCCCTAACCCATTCTACCCAATCCCTTTACCATCTCAACTCTTCTGCCTATTCTGCTCCACAACTCCACAACTCTGCCGTCGCCTGTCCTGTGCCGACTGTCCTCTGCCATTACCACCTCGCGCTTCAAACTTCCGGAAGGTTGGGAGGTCGAAGAGGTGCCCCACGTTTCGGGTTCAATTCTGTGAGTTTTCTTTCCCTCTTTCCTCTTTCGTTTTAGGTCTTCAATTTCCCTTTTGACCTCTTTGTTTTGGGTCTACAATAGGAGAGAAATTACTTTTGTCCCGACTCATAAGCATCTCAATTCTAGGGCTTTTTCTCTATCCTTTTTCCGTTCTTCACTCTCTCTGGTAATTGTTCTATCTTTATTTCTCAATTAATTTTGTGTTTGTGATTGGTTGTTCTATTGCTTATGTCATGTAGTTTGTTTACTGATTAGTATTTGTGTAGTTTTTAGTACATTTTGAGCTATTTTGGATTGTGCTTTATTGGATTTGTTGGGGTTTTTTGATGGATTTTTGATTATAGTACTGTTTGGTTGAATTTTGAAGCATTTGTGTTCAGATAGAATGGGAATTGATTACAGTAATTTATTTGAATGTGGAGTGCTTTGTCTTTTGGGGTCGGTGGCGTTTTAGTTTTGATGAATTCTATTTTTTCTATAACACCTATCAATTCATCACAGAGTGCGCACATATACGGACCGACTCTTGAATTTCAGTGTTTTGACATGGAATTGCAGAAGCTATCATGTTTCATACTTTTTACTTAACTGTTCACCCATCTCATATTTAATGCCGCAATGGGGTAATGGAGTATATACATAACATACTTGCATTAGTATCTCCAAATCAATGTGTAATGCCCCTGTTATGTTAGTTTTTTTTTTGGGGCTGTCCATTTGGTTATTACTTATTACTTATTAGCCCTCTATTGCTTATTGAATGAAGTTGGAATCAAGGAAGAAAATGTGAAAATTTGTAATAATGTGCATGTACAATTTGAAACCATGAGTATTTTATAAAATCACATGCCCTCTGCCACATATAATGTACAATTAAGGACTGATAAGGAAATTATGCGCCCACATTTTGTTGAGTTTTGAAACTGTGACTCCACACATTGAGCAGGAAAACAAGAACCATGAAGTTAGCTGAGTACGACAATGAATATCAGATGAGTGAAGGGTCTAATTATATGCAACCGGAGCTTAGCATTAATGTAGCACAAAGGGTGATAACAAATTCATGAACACACAACACTACTCTGGACCACAACTATGTTGACAGGTTGGTGACCACAGTAGTAGGAGTAGACAGTTGAGGTGGAGAAAATAACTACATTGAATGAGCTAATTAGAAGATCAAGAAAAACAACTAGATAGCTCATATCCAGGGCAAGAAGGAAAATGGCATAGCTAAGAAATGATATATAGAATTATCATACTCAATTAGAGTAGAAGATCCAAGGGTCCTCATTTGGTAATATCATTTTAACTGTATGTAGAGTGGATATTTACTTTGTTTGTTAATTTTATGTATAAAAAAATTAACTATCTAAGTTAGAAGTAATTATTTTGAGTCCACAGGCGGTAGTTTCTTCATTAGGCATTAGCTGTTACTCACGAGACTTTGTCGGTAGTCCCTAATATTAAAAATGTTGCATGGGTTGAAATTACTATATTTGTTAATTTCTACAAATGTAACATTATATTGTATAAGAAAAAGTTAGTCCCTAATATTCGTCCATGATTTTTTTTTTGGTGCCTCGGCCCTTACTGTATTTGTATTGCTAATCATCGAGCAGTCAATTTACAACTAAGATGGGATGATTATTTTGGGCCTTAGATTAGACAGTTTACCCACAAGCAAGCTGATGTTAATATATTTCTTTTATTGTGGGTCATTTTGTAAGTTGTGTAAATGGTACCTTTGAGCTTACTTTGTTCTTTGATATATTTTTTCTTATACATCGATCTAATTAAGAGAAAATAAACAAGTTACTTACTGAGACCTTCTAATGTATTAATAATTATTAGATTACAGGTTCGATTCGTATTAAAAATTAAAAAAAATCTTTAATTTTTGTTTATTGTGGGATTTTATTTTATTTTTTATTGGAAAGTTTGTATTCTCATGCACCCATAGGGTCATGTAAATCAAGTAATATTGAGTTTATTATTATGTACTCTCTCCGTTCCTAAAAGATTGTTGTTTTAGAAGAAAAATTTTGTTCCAAATGTTTGTTCATTTTTAACTATTTTACATGGAAAGAGGAAAATTTTAGTTCATTAAACACCAACTATTGTTGCATTAGTAGATCGACTGTATTTGGGTCTTCTTAATTTTTTTTTTGAAAATATTCAATATTCCGGTCCAGTAACCATGTCCATGTAGAAGGACCTACTTTAGATTGTTTGTGTGTCAGTGTTGGCTGTTGTTTGAGCTCTGTAATTCATGACTATACTATTAATTATTTGCTAACGGTTATTGTGTATACTGTAGCTCAACTTTGGACTAAGGTAATATATATCCATAGACAAAGGCAAGTACAATGCTCCCCTTCTCTTTTTCAAGTGAAAATCTAATACAAAAATTGTTT